>JAAFCF010006680.1:7086298-7159856 GCA_013389785.1 Helicorthomorpha holstii | reverse complement strand
TAAAATAGTATTGCTTCACGCTGTTTAAGCTTCTCCAGGTCAATCTTTTGAGTTGTAGGAACCTCCTAAGAATTTGAAATTATCGATCTTCATTCAAACTAAGTTGTCTCAGTAGTATTTAGGAATGTTTTGTCATCTTGACTATACATGTATCACTTTCATGTATACATGT
This sequence comes from Helicorthomorpha holstii, assembly GCA_013389785.1. NCBI lineage: Eukaryota > Metazoa > Arthropoda > Diplopoda > Polydesmida > Paradoxosomatidae > Helicorthomorpha > Helicorthomorpha holstii. The sequence goes on along the minus strand of JAAFCF010006680.1, from coordinate 7,159,684 downwards.
ACCGGTATTTTGTTTCTTAACTTGTAGTCTATTCTGGCGAGCAAAACATTTTAACAAAAAAAAAAATATAATGGCAATGAATTAAATTCATTGCCATTATTATAACTACCAATTAATGTATTAATTTAAATGTGTTTTATTATTATATTGTATTATTAGTGTATATTATTAAATGATAACAATCAATCAAGAAATGTAATATAACACGCAAAGGCTTTACTACCTCTTACTTAGAACATGTAAATTTTTGAACAAAAATAGAAAGTTAGTTGGAAATGTAAAACAAAAGCGATTGTATATGTAAACCGACCTGAACTTTACAAATCTGAAGGTTTTAGACCGGAAATCCGTCTCCAAAAGCTTCAAAATGGCCAAAATAGCCAAAAATGGCTAAACAAACGGGAATAACTCGTAAAGTATTAGAAATAATTCAAACATTCCAACGGAATTGGAATCCTCGCATCATTTTACATCTAAAACAGTTATAAAAACCATATGTTAAAATTTGTCCATTTTTGAGAAAAACGCAAAGGCGACCATTCAACTATCCAATGGCACCAACCACCAAGTTCGATTGTTACTGGTTCTCAAGTTACGAGTTCAATACATACCAAATTACAACCACAAATAAAGTTTAAAATAATATAAACTTTATAGCACCATTTAAATTTAATAACATTACTTTTTCAACGAGATATCCGCCGTTACGTTGCATTCATACAAGGTTACCAAATTTGAATTGACGGAAATAAAATTGACACTGAAGTTATAATAAAGGCACCATCTGTCAAATTTCGAAATTTACCGTAAATATAATTTGCTCTTCAAATAACAACAATATAATAAAATGTTGTACATTATGATTGGCGACGTATGAGATGAAAATAATTGTTTACTTACCATGAACCATTATTTGTATTACTTTGGAACTTCCCCATGCAGAACAATCACAAAATTATAATAAATAAAAAAACGCACAAGTTTACTTGATCATACCATATCTGTAATAAGCGCAGAAGAGAGAGCTGAAATATGTCCCATCCAATTCGTTTTGTGTTTTTGTTGTCAGTTGCAGTAATCGTTGTTTGTGGAGTGGACGAATCATTCTTCCGTCAAAAACGAACTTTAGTCGGCAGCACTCAAGATGCGAATTTGAACGACAACCAAACTCAACAGGCTTTGAAGGCTGCAAAAGACGCCCTATCCAAACAGTACGGCGTTTGCGTTGATGCATTCACTGTAACAAAAGCTACCTACAAGGTATTAAAATTATTGTAATTTGTGATAAATAAAAATAATAATTTGAATATTTTAGGTTACCAGAGGCAATTTATATAACTTTGATTTTGACGTCGACAATATAGTCTGTGAAAACAGTGGTTCAGAGCTAAGAAAATGCTCAGCAACCGTAGAAAGTTTCGCAAATACTTATAAAGTTACTAACCAAAATTGTACAAATTAATCAGAAGAACTTGCTGCACTGAAAACGATCAGGCGTTGGCGTAAACAATAATAATAAGCATCATAAATAAAAACTACGAGAACTTCAGTTATCAAAAATAAGTCTATACTTTCAATTTTAAGCAATGCGTACATTTATACAGTAATTACGTATCCAAAAATTACTGTTTACCGTAAGTTATCAATATGTTTTATTGCAAAGGGAAAAAATAAAGAAAACAAAATTAAAGGGTAACTTTTTTTTTAAGTTTCGTTTGGACGAGAAATTACAGAAATTCTCTTGAGCACATCATAAGTGCTAATTATCATTGATGGTCTCATATTAAATTGATTATTTCGGTAAATCATTAACGAACTATAAGCGTTTGGCTTATAATGCATAGTCGTCTTCACTCCAGTTTTTCTAAGCACGTCATGAATTTTCATTACCATTTCATCACAGGTAAAATCTTCGTTCCAGATTTTTATTCGGTGCATGTAGGGACCTTTCGGCTCCTCTTCATGTGGACTAACTTGGATGGAAAAGCAAATATTTTTTAAATCGCCTTTAACAAATTCGTGAGCAATTCGATTCCATATTAAATCAACGTAATTAGCGCCAGTGAGAACGTGAATAGTCCAAGAACCACATATGACGCGATGATTTACAGCTAAAGAGTGAACATTTTTATACGTTATAGGATCCCCAGAATTCTTTAGCTTATTCCACTCTGCTGTTAGAGACTCATAATCTCCAAAATCAACTTTTATGTCCGGGTCAGCTACTTGGATCCATCCGATTCGATTAAACTTGTTTCTAAATAATTGACATTTTTAAACCATGCAAAGCTAGATCAACCTAGTTTCAGTCAGTACTTTAAAAAGTTTTTAACGCACAATAATTTATTATTAATTCTGGCAATACTAAACCTCGAATTAATTTGTTTTTAAAACTTGAAAAGCTCAAACTTTTAATTCAATTTCAGACTTCACTATCTGCTAGTACTGAAACTGTTTATCGAATTGAGAACTACCGGTGTTGGCTCAAGAGTTTCAATCAAATGGTTCCTACTCTCTTTGTAAAAATATTATTTACCTGTGAACTTTACTTGGCGAATTGTTATCCAACCAGTTTTGCAAGTCCTCCTTATAATCGTACGATATTCTTTCGTCCATATTAGCAGCCAAAGATTCATATGCATATTCTTCAGCCGTTTTACTTGGAATTTTTTTCTTTGGTTTATTTTCAAATGTATGCGCAGTTTCTTCTAAAGTTTTATTAGAAAGTTCTAATTGTAAATTACATGATTTACATTCACCTGTTTCTTCGACTTTTTGATCATCTTTGTCAACTTTTTCGTTTACAGGGCATTCTAGTTCTTACATTCTTGTTAGCTACCCATGTTTACAAAAAAAACATCAAATTATTACCTGTATAGTGACACGTTTCTTCAGCATTTCTGTCTAGATTTACTTCAGAAAATTGCGTTTGTAGTTTACACAATTTACATGCAACTGGTTCTTCCATTTTTTTGTCATCTATAGATAATTTTACACAAATCATTCGCTAAAAATTATTTAAATGAGTCATTTTAATTAGTTACCTGTAAGGTGAGAAGTTTCATCAGCATTTGCCACGTCCATTTCTGGTTGACAAAATGACAATATTTCAGGAACTCACACCAGTCACAACATCAGTTTCGAAAAATTTCCGATCAGCTGATTACTCATATGATTTCATAAATCTTTATCAAGCGATTTACAAGTCAATTCGTCAAAAAACATTAGATTGTATAAACTTTCGTTTTACTTATTGTTAAATGAATATTTCCCTTTTAAATACAAGAATATTGTTATTTTCAGACATAAATAAAATTATACAAACTTGCAAATACCCGGTCCTGTTATAATATGAAATTGCATCGAGTGGTTAAAAAGTCAAACTTTTAGTTAAAATGATCTAAATCTGCGCTAAAAGTATCCATTTCGTTTAAACCTCTAAAAATTATAATGACCGATTAAATTACATAATCTTTGGCTTGTTAACTTCATTAAAATTAATAAGGAAAAATCGCAGACACAATTATTTTTTTTTTGGCAATGCAGGCATTTCTTGTAGTAAAAAAATGAGTCATTTTCATACGATGCTATAATTCTTCCATAGACATTTTTAAAGCAGCTTCTAACATTTCTTCCTCAGTCATTTCGGTTCCTAAACATAAGTTTCAATAACTAGTAGATTACGTTTTATAAAATCCGTCAATTACGTTACCTATTTCTTCTACAGCAGGTTCTATACTTTGAAACCTAGATGAAGTAGGTTCATTCAATTTCAAATCTGGATTTGACGTTGGCAAATCTTTCTTTTCAGAATCTTTAAATACAGATTCACCCCGTTAAACAACAAAAAATATAAAAACCTATATTTTTTTTTTACCAATTAAACTTAAACGTAAAGCTTCTTGAAGATCCGTGTCTTCTTTATTAACAGGTTTTTGAGGGTTTCGCTTTTCTTCATATAATAACTTTGGCCTAACATTCTGTACAGCGACTACATGTTTGAGTAGATTATCAGCTTCACACTCAGGTAAATCGCCAATTATAACAAATATTGAGTATCCTTATAAGTGAACAAAAAAATCAACACCAATTAAAAAGTTAAAAACACACTGCAAAATACAAATCAATACCTTCTTGTTCTAACTGAGCTAAAAACATCCTCAAATAAGTGTCTGAAATTAACTCTGGAGCTGTCAAAAGTGAATTTAAATTAAACCATTGGTTTCCTAATTTTCTAATGGCAAACCAATGATCTTTATAGTTGCAAATAAACGCAGATTGGCTCCTATGTCAATAAATCAAAAACCATTATAATACACTGTAAAAATTTAATTAATTAAACATCAATATTGTATGGCTAACTTACACAGGATCAGCTCTAGCAGCGACAGCGACTATATTTTGACTTTGATACGGTATCACATCCAAATTCCAAACTTTAAGTGCACTTACAATGACTTGGACTGAAAAATACCCACTATCATCCATGTTAGTTGACGGTTGCTATTTATTCAAAAAGTTATTGTAATTGTTGTATCAAAGAGTTAACTAAGTTACTGTAAATCGATTCACCTCCATAAACATTTTATACGATTCAGAGTTAAGTCCACCTTCAGCCATTTTTTCTTTTTCTTCGTCATCCAAGTTCTTGGCAATACTTGCTAATTCAACTGCTGTAAAATATTCTCCTTGAAGTAACGCATTTAGACAATGCTGGGCGCAAAGAGAACCCTCTTGCTAAAAATTTAGAATAAGCCAGTTAGCAAAACATCTTAACAAGTAGAACGATAGCATTACCTTTTCATGAAATATAACCTCCGTTGCATCCATTATTTCAATCTTTGTTTACAAATGTTTCGTTAAAATTATACTTTGTAAGGGAATCCCATCATATCATCATCTCCTTATTTGTATAAATCACCTGGTTTTAAATCACGTAGGCGTCCTTATTTAAATTACAGTAGTGTTCACGAAGAAGTTACAGATTACATGTACAAAACTTTTTTAAATGTTGCCTGATAAATACTGTATATATAAACTGGCTATTGCCTTGCAACACAAATTGTCAGTTTAAAATAATAAACTTACTAGTTTCACTAAACGATATTAAGTAACTATTCTGCAAGTTATTTTACACTTTTCAGGCTGTCATCAATCTTAAAAAATAAAAGCTGTGGAAGAGGAACAACAGCGCTTCATTAAAGAGACATCTTATGACGCATAAATCGCGCAAAATTTAAAATTAATGATGATTAGCGAAATATTTCTTTTATTTAAAAATGTCAAATTTAATTTTAATTAAACTATTGATGATTTATTGTGCAGTGTAGTTTAAACAAAAATTCCTCTTAATCTAAAATAAAATAACGATATACCGGTACCAATAAACTTATAAAAACCCAAAATTAGTTATTGCTCGTCCGTTTTGCCCAAGGCAGTAAATTTAAACCATTGTATTGGGTAATCCTTTTAACGAATCGTAACTTCCATAACTTTTGCAAATTTCAATTTAATTGACGTTGTATGGTGTTGCTGTGATAAAACCTTTACATTGCAAAAGTCAATTTAAGAAAAGTTAGTTGTTGTCGCTATGATAAACTTTTGGGTTAAGGCATCGTTTTAATTGAAAAATAAAATGCCATATAATATTAAAGATTTTGACATTTTACAACCGATTGGGGTTGGAGCTTTTGGTGAATGCCATAAAGTGCGTCGAAAAACGGATAAGAAAGTAAACTTTGTAAAATCATAGAATTAGATAATCATAATATTATGCTATAAATTTCGTCTGGCGTAGATTATGGCTGTGAAATGCATTGATTATTCGCAACTGGATAAAGACATCAAGCAAATGATATGCAATGAAGTGAATTTTATTCGTCAAATGGATCACCCACATATCATCACATACTTCGGCAAATCGGTTGATAGCACTAAAGGGAGATTGTACATTTTTACTGAATATTGTGAAGGTAAATGCATGATCGACCGTTTAATGTCAAAAATACTTTTTTAACTTTAACATTACAGGTGGTGATTTAAGAAAGTTGATCAACGACACTCGTATATATCAGTAATCTGGTTTTAGTTCGTTAAGCTATTTTTGCAAATTCTGAAGGATATTTATAAATTCTAGAAAAACGATTGAAGAAAGTCAAATTTGGGAAATTTTCTGTCAGCTGGCATCTGCTTTAGAGTACTGTGAAAATACTGCGTTAAAAGGAAAACCCGTTTTGCATAGAGATGTCAAGCCTGAAAATATATTTAGAAGAAGTCCCAGAAATGTGGTTCTTGGTGACTTTGGAATTTCACGTTTTGTAACAATGAGACACCCTAATGCCTACACTGTGATTGGAACTTTTAACTACATGTCACCGGTAACCAAACCATCATTTCAGGTCGAATAAGTTTATAAATTATAACACTTAACCAATTTACAATTTAACTAGGAATGTTTTGATTTACATGGTTACACCTCCAAAGCGGACATTTGGTCTCTCGGATGCCTTCTTTACGAGTTATGTAGTTTAAAACCGGCGTTCAATGCAGCCGATTCGCAACAATTGCAAAAGAAAATTAGAATGGGAAAAGTATCTCCACTATCGTCTGAATATTCTGAACGGCTTAGAAAACTTATCAAGTGGCTGTTAATCGTTGATGTACATTACTTTATGATTTATATTACAGAATGTTAAAAAAACAACAGAATATTTAATTTTTTTCAGAAAGAAACACGGCCATCAAGTGGTGAATTAATTCAAAGTGATTCGCTGAAGACAATATTTGAATGTAACGGATTCGGAGAAATGGTCAAAGTTAAGAAGCCACCACATGAAGTAAACAACAACGTTGTCCCTAAAATTGGTCTTACAGAACGTGAAAAGCAAATTGTCAAGAGAGAAAAGGCTTTGGACAGTAAAATAAATATAAAATTTACTTCTAAAACCAAACTAATTCTAACATGCAAATTTTGTTACAGAAAAGGAAAAGGAGTTAAATTTGCGGGCTCGATTTTTGGCAGAAATGAAATCAAAGTAATTATTCATGAAATTATCATGCACACTATTTACCTTTCATTACCATCAGTTTCGTGTCTTAATTTATGCACTTTACTAACATTTTTGTTTTATATTTATCATTATTAACTAAATTCCAGAGACATCGAATATGCTAAATTATGCGAACAACTAGGAGTAAATGGTTTTCAAAAACCCAAAGGTCAGAATGTTCTTACTAGCAAATTAATAACTAATTCTCACTTTGTTCATGCACACGACATTTTTAAATGAATGAACATTAGTTAAAAAACCGGTTTTTTTTTCGTAGAGCCAAGTGATTATTTGAGACAAACAAAAACAAGATTGCTATCTGGATCACAACCCATCACTAAAGCATCTATAAATCAACTATTTTACAGTTCTGATGAATCAACAACGTCTCAAAAGCCCAGAATTTCATGTACCAATTTTCATAATTTTAGAACAGTTCAGCCGTTTATTAGCAGGGATAAAGAAAACATACTCAGAGATACTCGTGCTAATAAAAGTGAAAATCTAAAAGATATTAAAAGTCGCTTACAGAAAGCTCAGCAAAAAGCCCTTCAATTGAGAATTAATGAAATAACTTCAAGAATGAAAACATCGCCTTTCTGATATTTCATATTTACCTTTTCTGTATTGTTTACCCGGTGCATTTTGAATGTTTTAATTTGTAAATTTATCATTTTTGCAATTGAATACTGTATAGTAATAAAGTCTTGTATTGCATTATAATGCTAGGGATTTAATGTGTTAAACATAGCTACAATCATTTTAAGTGAGACTATTAGATAAATATTTATGGCCATGGTGGACGTTCACCAGGAGCATACTCTCGGAGATATAATTTGCTTTTACCCCGAAACCACGACATGCGTTCTGCTTCTTGCTTTTTAATGTAATTTCCATAAAACAAGAATGCAAGTGGTACTACAAACCATCCAACTGGCCCCAATTCTTTCGGGAAAAAAAAGCCCATGTTTAACTCTCAACTAGAAAATAAGAAGAAACTTGAGAACAAACCCTTTCAATAAACAAAAACTAATTACGACTCAATTTCATATTATAAACCCTTAACATTGTAACCTATAATTGTGTCATTATATTTACCCGATTGTCCTTGAGTTTTGCTCAACTTTGTTTCTTTATATCGAAGTGTTCGTCGATAATCAGACTGAATTACCCAAAAAGTTAAGATTGGTAAACCAACCACTATTTTATATCGCCAAGCAAGTTTCAAAAATCTTTTTAGTGGATTGACTTCAACAGGCACAACGTCGGCCATTAAACCTGTGTTACCCCAAACATAATATCAATATTGGTGCAATTACGAATAGTATTCAAACATGCACATTAATTACTTCATTAAAAATAAATCAAATAATTTAAATACCATAATAATTAACCTGAAATTACACCATCAAGCACGTCTTCTTGAAATTCTTAAGTCTATCCACAAAAATATCGTCTGCAGGAAGCAAGACGCATGCGCATACTCTCCAAGGTTATCACGAATTGCATAATAAGCACTTTTAATAAAAATACTCGTAATTTTTCATTAATATTTCCCAGCATCAGAATATAAAATACAAAGTAAGCATTTTTTTTAGTTGAAACTGAGTTTGTTACCAACAAAATATTCTGACAGTACAGTACCTGAATGGGTTCTAGGTGTAATGTCTTAAAATAGGCCCTAAGGAAAGGGCCCCTCACCGACCTCAAATTGTTTTTCCTCCCCCCCCCCCCTTTTGTCTTAGCTACAGGCTAATTTTAAACCAATAATCTGTGTTTCAATGATATGACAATTACTGCGAGTCATGTGTGTTCCTTTGCAATAGTAAACTATAAATCTTCGTTACTTATATTGCGACAATACGATCGATTTAGCTAAACCTTGATTTAGCAACTGAATAAAATTGAGAATCACATTGGTCACCAGAATTTTAGTAGGTCTAAAATTGAAACATAAATTTAGCTTGCAATGCTAGACGATCGATATTACCGATAGAAAAAATTTCATACAAACGACGTTCCATATATTTTTGTAAGTTATTTACAGTTGTAAATTTTAGAAAGTGAAACGGAAACTTATTTTTTTAACCCGCTCATCATATTACCTAACCCAGGAGCTCCTTGTAGATGGCGCATCATATTTTGTAACCCGCTAACTCCACCTTTGCAGCAAAAAATTCAAATTAGTATAAAACAATACAAGTTCAAGTCTATATATCGACGCATACCCATTTGATGTAAAACTCGAGGATCCATCATGCGAGCCATTTGTTGATTTAACTTGTTCATCTGAACCTGGTTAACGTTCTTTGTCATGTCGCCACCTTAAATTGATCGTACAACAGTCAATAAAAATTATCAATGTCAAAACCAAAATAAGTGTTAATTACTCAACCTTTAAATAATCCCTTTATTCCACCCATTTTTTTCACAATTCCAGCAAATTTAGTGTATTGCGACAGTAACTCTTGAACCTCTTTCGTTGCTACACCTGCACCTCTTGCGACTCTTTGAATTCTTCCAGTATTTTTAGAGAATAACTTAGTTCCTTCACGGTGATCCAATTCTATAGTTGAATTAACTTAAGTGTCATTTTCAACAATAAAAAATTGAATTCTAAACAAACCATCGTCATTCATACTATCCATTATTGTCATTAGTTTCTTTAATCTGGCCATGGATTCTTGCTCGTTACCTTTAGTCATAAAATCTTGGCTAAATCCAGGAATCATTCCCTGAAATAATTTAAAAAATAATTAACACAAAATCAAAAAAACATAACTCTTTAAAAGAAATAACCATGATCTGGCCGAAAGGACCCATCTTCATTATATTTTGAAACTGCTCCTTCATGTCACGTAAAGTAAATTGACCTATTTATTAAACAAAAAAACCCATTAAAACTCAATAAATAATAAACCAACGACATAAGAATACCATGCTTCAGTTTCTCAATTAATTCCTCGTTATCGTCTAACTTCAGTTCATTTACTTTGTCAATTAGACCTTCAATATCTCCCATACCTAATTAAAAAATATTATTTTAATAAATTAAGAACACCATACAGACCAACTAGAATGTTTACCTAAAAGTTTGCTAACAAACGGTTTAACTTTAAAAGGCTCAAAATCATCGGTATGTTCTCCTGTTCCAATAAAAATAATCGGACTTTGTGTGCCAGCAACTCTATAATTTTTTTAGTTTTTAATTACAAGCAAAAACATAAATAAGTCATACTAAAAGCTCTTACGCGCTCAAGGCTCCACCACCTTTTGCGTGACCATCTAACTTCGTAATAATAACCGCACCCACATCGACTTTTTCTTTAAAGGCTTTGGACTAGTAATAACGTCAAATTATAAATTACCGTTCAATTACCAAAAAGAATAAAAAACGTACTTGTGCTTCGCAAGCCTGACCAATTGAAGCATCCATAACGAAAATAATATTATCAGGAGTCTAATTAAAAACGTCTAATTAGCAAGATGTTTACATGAAATCTATCAGAAATCATTTACAATTGCATTGGAAACTTGTAACATTTCTTCAAATAAGGAATCTTCTTGCTTATGTCTACCACTCGTATCAACTATAATAATTTCAAAACTTTCACTTTTAAAACGCTCAACACCTTCTTGAGCAATGATTACAGGATCGACCTCTGTATAACTATTAAAATAAAAACAAATGTTACAAAATATTTGTCAAATTAAATTGCATTTTTACAGCGCAATACCTTCCATAAAACGGTATTCTTGCTTTCATAGCATTTTGCTTTAACTGATCGTATGCACCTGCACGAAATGTGTCGGCACATACCAAGCAAGTTTTCCAACCTTTTCTCAAATAGTAATAGGCTAGCTGTTTAAACAAAATATTTGTACATACAATTCTAAAAAACACAATGAAATCAAGATATACCTTGGTACATGTAGTTGTTTTACCACTTCCTTGCAAACCTACAAACATAATCACATTAGGTTTTCCTTTAGTTGGCTGCCAAGCTTTAACTCCAGGATCAACCAACTGTAATGACACAACATTAGAAATGACATATTATCGTTTATTTTTGTTAATTTTCGTTTACTTTAATTAACTCTTGGAATACAGCTGACTGAATCATTCTTCTTTTATTCAAGCCAGCAGCCATTTCGTCGAAATCGATCACTGATCTACACACAAATTCAAAATGACAAATAAACATTTTTATATCAATATAAAACGTTTCAAAGACTATAGAAATAAATATACAATCATCAATGTATAACATAGCACGACATCGAAATTGAGTTACCTGACATTTTCCCTCAGCTGCTTCACCAATCTGATGTTTACATCTGCTTCTAGTAATGCTGCACATATTTCTTTTAGCATAGAATTTAAAACCTAAATGCATTTTAAAGACTGTTAAAAAAGTGCAACCCATATAAAACATGAAAATAAAATAACAACAGGACATAATGATAGTAACTGTTCATGCAACATTTTATATTTTTAAACTGTATTACCTCTTCGTTGATTACAGTAGCATTACTCAAAGACCTCAAAGCTGAGGTAATTTTCCTTCCTAAGTCTGCTAACACCATTTTAATTTAATCTTGTTGTCCAGATAAGTAGCTCTAATAAATAAAAATCATAACCACAGAATTAAAATACTACTGTCGTTAAATACGCACAAACATATTTAACATAATTCGATAGCAACAGAGCCAACGTGGAAGACAACAAGTTCAACTTAACATTTGGAAATGGCCTAGTTTCTATACGATGGCAACGCCGCCTATCATTCCTTTTTTAAATCTGCACAGATTCCTTGAATCTTTTATCTTTTCAAATCTCGATCGATTTTCAAATACTGTACCTGTCCTGTATTAATTTTTTCCCCAATCGCTCACGTGGTTGCGCTATATTTTAATATTTTGTTAATTAATTAATACTAAATTTATAATTAATGGTTACTGCCATGGATTTATCTTCGGACAGTGAAGCAAGTTCAGATGAAGAGGTAAGGAACAATAAACTTTTCAACTACCAATTACTTAAAAACGTGGGAGTTGTTGCACATGATCTCAAACCTAATTCAAATTTCGATTAATGGCTTTGTATAGCCCAAATTAATTTTATTCTTTTTTTATATAGTTGCAGAGAGCATTTGCCGCAAAGGAATTAATACCAGGAACATTTAGTTTGATACCTTTCAAGGAAAAAATTCAGATAAACAATATTGTAAGGATCTTTTGACTGTTTATTACTTTGAAAGCCTACATGTTTGGCTATAACAATATTAATCACCTCATGTCAATAATTTTCGTGTTTATTAATAGAATGGACTTAAAGATAAGTTGAGAGAAATTAAAGTTAATCTGCCATGGATAGAACGGTTGGACATGAACAACGAAATTGCAGTCTTAGCTCCAGAGTTAGCACAGAAATTGGAAGCCGAAACGTCACAGACGAGTTTTGTCGAGAATGAATTTAAAAGAGAGATTCAATTGTAATTGATTTGTTTATAATGTATAATTAACTAATTATCCGTCATACGTGCTAGAAGTGGTCGGGACTCGAAATCCTACGTGACTCCCAGTCCACACTTGTAATACCGACTGAGATATGCGACTGCCACTGATTTGCTTATAATATTAATATTTATTTGCTTACATTTTATAACAACTTTTTTTATGTGTTTTAGTTATCGACAAGCGCAAGCTGCTGTTTTAGAAGGTATTCCTAAACTTCATGGGCTTGGAGTTTCTACTAAACGCCCAAATGATTATTTTGCTCAAATGGCAAAATCAGATGAACACATGAAAAAGGTATTTATATCAATTTGGTTAGTTTTTTAATTATTTTTAATTGTTTTTATGTAGGTTAGAGAACAGCTTCTTAATAAGCAAACCGTCATGGAAAGGAAAGAAAAATTAAGGAAATTGCGTGAACATAAAAAATATAGTAAAAAAGTGCAACAAGAAGTTTTGCAAAAACGTAAAGAAGAGACTAAAGAAATGATGGAATCAGTACAAAAGTTTCGTAAAAGCCAGAAAAACAAATTTGATGAAACAGAAGACAGAAATTCAAAGAATCCTAATAAAAAGGACAATAAACGAAATAAGTATGTTTTTTTTGCGTTTTCATTATTAGAATTACTTTAATTATTTTATTTTTTTAGGCATCAAGTTCGTAAAGAGTTTAAAGATAAAAAGTTTGGGTTTGGAGGACAAAAGAGAAATAAGAAGTTTAATGATCGAGAAAGTGCAGCTGACGTTTCCGATTTTAAACGTGGAAATTCAAGAGGAAAACCAAAGGTACCGACATTTGTTATACTTGTTAATACTTGAAAGTTTATAATTTTTAATTCTTTCTTTTAGGGAGGCTTTAAACCTAAACAAGGAAACTTTAAACCTAATCAAGGAAACTTTAAATCTAAGCAAGGAAACTTTAAGCATAAACAGGGGAAAGGTCGACGAAATAAATAAGCTATCTTCAATTTTTTTTGTGCCACTTTGTTTATCTGTATAGACATAAATAAAATCCGTTGCTTTATAAATCTTATGTGAAATGCGAATTAATTTGAAAACATTTTGGTATATAACTTTGAATTATGAATGTTACACAAAATCAAAAATAATGAAAACTAAAAGCGATTTTAAATGTTTTTGCCTATCCATATTAATTAAATATAAAATACTGTACCGGTAATAATTAATAAAAATTAAATACATCGTAGAGATCTTACTAATTTATTTCAATGGCGTTATTAATTTTAACAAGATACAGTACGGTACTCTTAAAAAAACTAAAAAATTCACAAGCAATTTATTTGCCACCTAGCGGTGATAGCAGTAATTTCGTCAGGAACTACAGTACTGTACTGTATTTACTCGCACATGGCACAGTACAACAATATTCATAGTTATTTGGATCAGTGGTAAACTAACGGTGAAAACTTATTAAAAGAAAATAAAATGACTTTTCTAACTCATTTAACAGTAAGTTATACAGATTTATTTAATAGATAAGATGAAAACCATGTTCATTTATGCCTATTTATTGTATAGAGCCGGTCGGTTTCGTGTTTAAGAAACAGCAAAGATGTAACAACGACCCTGATGAAAGTGAATAGTGTTTTTTATCATGTTTCTTTTAACTGCATGGTTAACATGCCTTCCTCAAGTGGGAAAGTTCCCGTTATAACCGTACCAATTAAATTGCAATCTAAAATACGTAAGTTGGAAAAAGTCGCATCACGTAAAAATGAAGAAAGAAGATGTGCAATTTTACGACGCGGCAACGTCGACAGGCCCATTGTAACTTGTCAACGACCAGCCTTTAATCACTATGAAGGACAAACTTACAGTAAATTTGAAGTAATGCCTTTGACATCAGGAGGATGGAATAATAGAAGATCTCAAGGGGACAGTTTCACTATCAAAGCTGTGGAAAGCGTATGATTTATTATACTGTATTATATAGATCACATTTATGACAAATTTTCAATAACAGAATACTTATTTTTTAGGAACATATTTCATTTGAAAGAGAAGAAGAAGGAGTAAACACTACGTTTACCGATTTAAAATTAAGAACAGAGTTGACTGACAAACTACAGCAATTAAATATTAAACGTCCAAGTAAAATTCAGACGATGGCAATACCACCTATTTTAAGTGGCTATAATACCCTGTGTGCTGCCGAAACTGGTACTGTAACGTTGAAATTAATTTTATGAATTTATTTATTAGCATTTCTTATTGTCTACAGGCAGTGGGAAAACGTTGGCATATTTACTACCAATGATTCAACAAATTTTGACGATAAAAGAAAATAACTACAAAAGTGTAAATAATGCTCCAATTGGTCTCATTTTAGTTCCTAGTCGCGAGTTAGCCTGTCAGATTTACGTAAGAAATAACTGGTGTATTTTATGTCGTTTTTCTGATCATTAAATATTTAATCTAGGACGTAGCCTATAATTTAACACAATCTTTACCAATTTCTTCATCGGTTTTAATTGGTGGTCAAAAAACTAAGGTAATATTAGATCTTCTGATTCATGTTTCTATTATAACAAGTTAATAACCTAATACGTATGCTTTTAAAGCAACTCATGCTAAATCCTAGGATTCACGAAATTGACATTCTAATATCGTCGTTAGGTGTAATAAAAAAATTGGTTTCATCAGGTAAATTTAGTTTGCTGTTTTAGTTGATTTAACATTCATGAAATATTAATTTTAATTGTGATTTAATTTTGAAAGGTATCTATTCTTTATCGAACCTCAAGCATTTAGTGATCGATGAATCAGGCACTTTATTGGATGACAGTTTTAGTGAGGACCTGGTGAAGTTCCTTAAAAAAATTACGGTATTTTACATAGCCTAACTTTTCTGCATAATATAAAATAATCTTTTTATAGTTTAGGGATAGTGCGCCATCAGTTGCCTCAGATCCTAATGCTAGAACTCAGATGACTTTAGTTGGAGCAATATTACCCGATAACATGGAGTACATTTTTCGAGATGTTCTTAATGTTTGTAAACATGTATTTAAAAAAACCCCAAAACAAAACTTTTTTTTAACATATATTTATTTAGGTGAATTCAGTTACTAAAATTACAACTCAACATTTGCACTGTTTAATGGGACATTTACCACAAACATTTCTCCGATTACGAAAGTCAGACAAACCTGGTAAATTGGTCAACAAATTAAACTGAAATATTTTCACTAATTGACATGATGACTTTTAGCTAAACTACTGCAGCTAGTGAAGGATGATCTTAGAAAGAAGAAACCAGTAATGATTTTCAGCAAAAACTCTGCTACTGCAGATTATATCCAAATGTTTCTTAAAGAAAACTCAATTAAAGCCCTTAATTTACACAGTAATATGAATGCATTTGTAAGTTGAAACATTGTGCTCCGTTTGATGAAACGTTAGTGTCTGATAATAAAGAAATTGTTATACACAGAGGCGACAAGGCCGATTTGAAGACTTTCAAAATGGCAAGTACGATGTAATATCGTGTACGGATATTGCATCAAGAGGATTGGATACTGCTAGAGTATGCCATGTAATTAACTACGATTTTCCTGTTTATATATCGGACTACATTCAACGAGTGGGCAGAGTTGGTAGATTGTCGAGCGTTGGAACATGTAAAGCTACCAGCTTTGTGTCAAACCCAGAAGAAGTCGAACTTGCTCAAAAAATAGAGGTTTACAATTATAAAATATTTTTTATTATAAATGAAATTGTTTTTATATTTAAAATTTTATTTAGATGGCTGCAAAAAAGACGGAAATCTTGACAGAAGTTAATCCCAACATCAAAAATCAGATTTTGAAGAAAATCGCCGCTGAACAAGATGAGGAATTTTTATAATTGAATAAAGCCATAATTTGTATAGTAATAAAAATTAAAAAATACTTTTAAGTAAACAATAGCCCGTTTTTATGGAAGTATTTTAGTGCTGAGTTTTAGTGGTGCAAACATTGGATTGCAAAACAGCTTCTTCAGAGGCCTCGCTACGTTCGGTAGCTTGAATGCTGCCGCCAATGCCTTTAAGATACTTTTTCAATTCCAAGTAGCTGCTGGCATACAAAACTTTTTGTCTTACGATGGCCGTTGATGGGCACCTGACATTTTGACATTAAGTTGCAATCTATCTCATCGTTAATTGGAATTGATCGTAAAACTCACCATGATAATGAAAACAGAGATTTGCATTTAGCATGTTCCATGTCGAAAATACCAAATCTGCACTCGGCTTTACCCCCAACTTCCAAATCCCTCAAGAAATCAGCGTATGTTGCTTGACGCAAACCCACAGTTTCAATATCAATTTCACGTTCATTTCTAATCACAAGGACAACATAACGGTATTTCTTTTGCAGCTTAATTTCGTTAAATGTTGTCTCAACTTTAGTCGAAACTGACACCCCTGATGACTACAAGTTAATATGCATTTTAGAATTATATAATTAAAAAAACATGTAAAATGCAAAACTTAATTAAATAATTACCAAACTTTCTGCAGATTCCGAAAGGAAAACTACTGCCAAAACCAGGCAAAATGCTAAAGCTACTGTAAATTTCATCTTGCAAAATAAACTAATTCGTTTGAAACAAACCAAAGTAGCTGTTAAACTTAGAAATGAGAATGTTCAATCGAGAGTGAAACTGCTCCTTTTATACCAAAACTGAAGGTAGCTACTGTGCTTCAATTAGTCATTAACACAATGACGCGAAATGATTAATTTCGTAGTTTTAACTAGTTACTCCAGACGCCACAATTTCTAGGAAAACTCATTTTGCTCCTCAAGGTTATTTAACAATAATCGACTTTTTTTTGTACAAATACAATTAAATGCGGCTTGCATCAAGATCAAAGCTACTCCAAAGACCTGACAAATAATAAATTGTACGGTAATGAAGGTCGTCATCTCAAAGTCAAATGTCTCCAAAACAAAAACAATAGATTTGGACATTTTCTTAACGTATTCACATGTTTAAATTCAAATTATTGAGAATTCCTGCTCTTTACGCAAGATTGACATGAATTCTAGAAATATCCAATCGCCTGATAAATTTGATGATAGCACTCAATTAAAGTTTATTGCAACATCTGTTTGTAAAAAAAAAGATCCGGGAATTCAAATGTAAACAAATCTAACATATTTAACAATATTTACAGTAGTTTCATCTTGAGATTCTGTATTTAATGTCCAATATTAGATTACGAATTATCCCTCCCAAACATTATTCTGTATTACAGCTTTTCAGTTGAAACGTTTTTTTGGTCATAAATTGTTATAAAAATTTTATAGAAAGATCGTGACCGCGTAAAGTACTTACTCACACATCATGTTGTAAGCAACAGTGTAGTAATTATGAGTAATATAATTCGTGACTGATTCTCACATTAAATTGGGTCATCATGTACAGTATTATCAAAAAGTTTCATACAAACAGCAAGTAAAATCCAACCTCAATTTTAAAACTAAAATAATGTATAGAACGCAAAGTACTCACCAGCAATTGTCCCTACTGTCAGGTTACATGAGCTTGCAGTGGTGTAATGTTTACTAACAAATGTTAAAAACTTTCAAAACTAATAACATTTTAATGCGAAAATCAAGTCAATTCCAATATTATAAGTTACACAATGGCTATGGACATGTTCTAAAAGTGCCCCTACATAGTTGTCCAAATTGGTGACAGGCGATAGCCTTATAGGTTAGCTGTTTGGCCATGGCTTTCTATTAATATCGATTTTATGAATCGATATTCAGCATACATGACATTATGGTTTTGGGAATACAGTATTATTTTTATAAGCTGAATATTTTGATATTTCAAATTGAATGTTGTGATTTTAAGTATAAGTTAGCAATGTAAACAACATTATTTTTATTAATCAAATAAATTAATTTAATTCATATTTAACGATTATTCGATATCGATAATAGTTGATAAAACAAGTGATTTTTTAGTTTTGATATTTTATATTAAATGTATTTGTTTTTTTTTTAAAAAAATCGATTTATTTGATTTTATTACAATAATGCTCTTTTAATACACAAATCACAATATAACAAAATTCAATTCAAATCTAAAGCATTTAGCATACAAAATTTATAAAAATATCAAAATAATTGCACAATTTTTAAGTCTTTGGCACTAAAACTAATGTTGAAATTGTTGGAGTTAGGTTTGATTTACATCACAATTATCAGAAGAGCTTAACAGGGTCTGAATAAATCTCATTAGTTTTTTTCTGGGCCCCAAATTTCTATACCACAGTAAACAGAATTACTACAATTACTGTACATAATCACTTTCAACAATATACTGCAACTTACTTAATTCCTAAATCTATCAGATCGGACTCGTTTAATGTAAGAAATGACTCAAAATCAATTTCTTGTTCTTCAAACAAGTGGTAATAATGTGCCAACCCATAAGAGTCCAGTAACTTTTTTAAGTCGTGTTCTTGGTTGTTTGTGAACTCTACAAACAGAAACAATATCAATAGAATTATAAGGCGGAATTTTAGAAAAATAATATCTAACCAGACGGCTTGCCCATGTACAACGACCGATATGCAGCAATTGTGGAAGCAACTGTTATATGTCCATTCATTGATGCTAACGACTGTGCCGTGTCTCCGGCAAACGATTTCTTATTTACATCAGCACCCTATCAAATTAAAATGTGCTTTACAGTCTGTCAGTCAAATCTATGATCACCATAAGGACAAAACCATATATTTACCAGACCCAATAACAAAGTTACAGTGCTGTTATGTCCATGAATTGCTGCCATCATTAAAGGAGTGCGCCCATGTCGTTTATCTCTATAGCATTAATAAAAAAATCAACGGCCGAAAACTTTTACATATGTTAAATTGAACTTTTGACACAAACTTACGTGTCGTTTATGTTTGCACCTTTATTTACCAGTATCTTAACCACATCGTCTTGTTTGTTAAAAATGGAGTAAAAAAGAGCTGTGAAATCGTTTTGATCGCGAAGATTAATCTTACAGCCTCTCTAGTAAAACGTTACTGAATAAGCATACTGAAGAATAATTCTAATTAAAATTTAACTTGTACTTGGCACAAGAGCTCTACTATTTCAACATTTCCAACACCAGATGCCAACATGAGTGCGGTTACTCCTCTATTATCCTGTATATTACAGTTGGCATTCATAGAAAGAAGATATTGAACGATGTTAAGTCGACCACTATGTGCAGCATACATTAATGGGGTCCATCCATTCAAATTTCGACTGTTAACATTCGCTTTTTTACTACAAAATTAAAACACTTAAAGCATTTTGAAGTACATATTTACTAAATACATACTTAACTATAAAGTGATTAAGTCGATTAAGAAGTCCTAAATTCGCTGCAGTAAATAAACATATTGAAGAACTGCGCTTAATTTCGTTTAACCAAAGTTCTGATTCAGACTCCATAACAGCTAAAAAAAAGTGTCTGGCTTTTACATTATACACTTATTTCAAAAAAGATTAAAATGATTCAATTTCAAATCGTAACGTTGTATTCTTATTGATGTGACAATACAAAACATATAATTACCACGGCTTATCGAGAATTTGAAACAGTTTACAGATTTTGTAGGTCCCTGTATTCTATACCTTGACAGGATCAGCTGTTGTTTGTTAATACTATTATCATCGCTTGGTGGCAGCAGCAAACGTTAGCCAATGGAATATTGAATTTTGTTATTGGTATTGTTACTACACGTTGTGTAGCTGTTCTAAATTTGTGAAATAAGATTGTTTGTAAATTATTTTTAAAATGACATCAGTTCATCATGATTATAATGTAGGTGATTTAAAAAAGAAGAGCGAAAGTGAATTAAAGGATTTACTTCAGCGTCAGAATGCAATTCTTACAAACAGGTAAACAGTAATTTAAGCCTACAGTATGACATGTGAATTCCAATTTTGTAATTTATTTAGTAAATTACTAAAACGCCTTCCCGATAAAGGTAATCGAATTAAACAGTTTAAAGAACAAATTGAAGAGGCCTTGGTTTACGTATCTAGGCAAGACAACCTTACGTCAATCTTTGAAAGATTACATATTAGACAGTATGTCAAATCTAGCGATGTGGTAAGAGAACCTGCTATTTTTTAAACATAACTGTATTTGAAATGACTTTACTTGGTTATAGTATTCAACTATTGAAAATGACGTACCCTCTGAAAATATTAAAACAACTGAAAAATTAAATGGCGAGTCTACTTCGAATGAGTCAAATACAGAGCATACTCGAAAAAATGAATCATCGACATCAAGTTCAGATGACAATCAACATAAACATTTTAAACCATACAAGTAATTACTGTACCAGTTTGCATGTAATAATTTTGTATTTATAATAATCATCTTTACAATGAAATCAGAAATGCTCATATACCATTAAAGGATCCACTTAGCACGCAAACTAAATCAACAACTTGGGTTGAAACAGCTGTTACACCACCTCCTGCTCGTTTTACTCAAGCTAAAATGTTAAATTTGTCTGATTTAGCTGAACTTTCTAAACAAGATCAACAGCGACGACAGGTAAAAAAAACTAATGATAAAACCCATATACATACGTTACTTATACTGTTTTTGATATGAAAAAGGAATATACTCTCCATGAGGCAACGACAACTCTTACATCAAGAACTAGAATGATCCCTAGTGAAATGACGGATACGTCAGGTCCCACGTTTGAAGAGTATGTCATAATCAAGTTTAATTCATTAAGTTTTGGTTGTCTTATGTAAATTTTTACTTAGATACCGAAATATAAATTGCGATGGTATTTTGGATTCGGATGACGATGATGAAGAATTATTTCAGGATGATCCAGATTATTAAACGAAGGACAATCGTAAAACAAATTTATGTACAGTAAAGATTATTTTTATAAAAACATTGATAATGATCAATATTTTATCTATATTGTCAATAAACCTCAACACATGAAACACTTTTCTGTCAATTTAATGTTGAAATAGGTTTACTCAGTTTATCCATTTACAGTAATCAAAATTACCCACATTTTAATCACTAGAAAAATTTGCTGATTTCAATCGATTTCGCCTGAAATGATGCAATTAAACCAATTTTACAATAACGACACTATTTGTTCCAGAATAAAGAACAAGCGGTTATTATGCAATTAAGGAAATTTTAATATTAGAAAAAACCTTATCAAGATGGCATATATGAATATCAGTGAAAAATGGGCGTCGATTATTTAGAAATTCCAACATCTGCCCACGGACGATACTGTGTACACACGATGTTCAATCGCATGCTTCAGTAGCATAAATCAGGCGCTTTACAGGCAAGCCATGTTCAATTTTTTTGAGACTATTTGGATACCATGCCGAGTAACAGTAGGACGTTATAAAATGCTGATACAAGACTGAGGGGGAAGGGATTTAGAAAAAAAAAACCTTTGGTTATTCATAAATGTAATAAATTACCAGGGATTTTACAAAACTGGAAAAAGAATTTTTTCTACTTTGATTCGACCATTTATTAAATGACGTAGGTCGGGAAAATGCAAAAAATTTTGAAATTTGAGTACAAATGCAAGTGGAATACATGTGGCCTGAAATCACAGAAAAATTTCATTTAATGACTTATTCCCCCAAAAAAACGTTTTTCGCAAAAATGTTATTTTTTAGTTTAGATAATTGCTTAGGACAATGAACGATACTACTTTCGATAGAAGGAACTTTTTCGCTCAACTGAACAAGAAACAAAAAAAAAATATGTTAAACAAATATCAGGGGCACACGAAAAATTTGGTTCACTATAGCGTATGAGCATACAAAATTATTTTCAATCGCAAATTTTTTTTTTCCATTTTTTGTGTTTTCAAAAATCATCTTTTTGTCGTCATCATCATGTAAAATGACTAATTCAAAGAACCGTAAATAAAGTTACAAACTATCATACACAGCCTTAGGTTCGATCCATTGCCCGGAGTTGGCCCTCTACAGCCTCTTCACTTGCTTCTGAGAGGTCAGTGGCTTGAATATATTTTGCTACGCCTACCAAACTCTTCTTCAGAGCATCGAAACTGCTGGAATACAACATCTTCTTCTTAACTTTAGCAGTGTCAGGACACCTACAAACACATCAAAATTATAAATAAAAGCTAAAAAAAACAATAAAACATCAACAACAAAGTTATTGCATCAAAATATGTCAATCCTAAGTTAAAAACAATGATTTCCTTAGGAAATGAAACGAGCACAAGCGACATTAGGTCGTCGTACAGTTCCACTAAAGATTCAACTGATTATAACAATGAATTAACAGTAAATTTCCTGTTATCATGCATTTCCTAAACAAAATAGTAGAAGTATTTTAAACTTTTCCACAAGAGCTAAAACTACAAATGATAGTTTGTCAACAATTTATGGCTCAATTCCCATGTTTATACGACTGACTGTCAAAAGCTAAAGTATAGAACAGAGTACTATTTATCGAATATGTGATAACAATAGGCAACGTCACAATACATGACACATCGTTTGTAGGATTGACTCATCTATTACACTAATTTAAGCCTTAACATCAAATTGTTTGACAAATAATATTTACAGAAAACGAATGATTTTTTTTCTCAAACTAAAAAATTACGACGTCTTGTCATTAAACTAGTTATGTACAGCAACATACACATGGTCACGTCCACAATACAATTTGCAACAATAGCGACAATTGTGTAAACAGTTTATCCAAAGTCATTTTAATACTGTATATTAAAATAGATATCAAATTAAAAACAAAAGCCACATTCACACTTTTCATCGTGGATAAACATTAAACAGTTGTATAAGCGGGGTGTTTTGACGATCTGACGTCATTAAATTTGATTAAAGATACAGAAAATGCTGCATTTGCGCACATTTTCCAAAAATATAGCTTAAAAACTTACCAAGACATTAAAAATAACTTTTGTTTTTTGCTTCCTTCAGAAGTTCCTTGGCATTGATGGGTATATTCAAAGTCAAAAACGCCATAACGACACTCCATAGTTCCTCCTTGCTGGATGTCCCTCAGGAAGTCGCTATATTCGGCATTTCGCTCGCCTAATGCCTCCACGTCGATTTGTTTTTCGTCCTTTATGTAATAAATTACATAACGGTACTTTTTATCCTTTTTAATCTCCTCAAATGTCGTCTTACAAACGTCAGCAACAGTTACTCCAGATGCCTGAAATTGTCATTAATATTAATCACCTATTATACTACCATAAATATAGGAAAAAAATAAATAATGAAAATATGGGTAGGCGGTGCCTATTATTTTCTCTTCTAAAATGATAGAAATTGTATCAAGTTCAATAGACCATTGCATATTTCTCAATCACGTGATAAATACGCTCAAAGTATATAAAAAATGTACTAAAATGCAACTGCTATTCCAAATATGGTAGTACGCCACATTTTTGTGGCAAATTATCTAATCGGATGCACACATACAGAGCTACTACCATGCGGCGACTTAGAAAGAGAAAGCCGGTGAAAGAAAAGCTTGTATATTAGTGTATTATAGAAAACTATATAACATACACTGTGTAATAAAACATAATAGTAGCTTTCATAACAGTAGATTCATTTATTGGAAGCTTAGTATGCGATATGAGTCAGTATTAAAAGTTGTATAGTTAATCCGACATTGTCATTACATTCGAAATGACTAATTTCGACCACCTCAACATTGCAAAATGGCGGAACCCCCGGCACAGCCTTCCCTCAAAACCCTTACTTCAACTCTATATAATTCTTTATTTACATAACCGAATACGTAAAATTACGTTATTAACAATAATAGATATGTTGTAAAATTCAATTCTTACCATTATGTTACTGGAGCAAAATTAGATGAAATTCTTATTAAGATCTAATTCAGCAGCTTTCACTTCACTCCCCACCAAACCGGCAAAGCCATACAAAGCAAATTACCAAGTTTTATTTAAAAAAAATTAATAAATATTCCTCCGCTTATAATCTTTAAAACGAACTGTTCTATTGGCTGAAATTCACCCTTTCCTAATAATCCTCTAGTTATCAGTTAGCCAATAGGAATAAGCGTTGCATATGTTAGCTCATCCTGTTACCAAGTATTACACAAAGAAGTACAAAAATTTGAACTTTTTTTATTTTGGAAAATTGATCGTAACTGTGTTCATATTTTTGTAAATAAAATTGATAAATCTTAATATATATATTTTTTATATCAAAAATTAAATAGTTTAACCAATAACTATTTGGCGGATGGCTACCAAGTTAGCCGAATACGTAAAATGTCTAAAGCATACCGCGATTAATCACGTGATACTGAGTCCCTCCACCAATCTCCTTATTTGGTAATATAACACCCCAAAAGCAAGCACACCTTTTTCCATTGATACAGAGTTTTATCATCATTTTATGACACATGTTGGGATGCTCACTCCAGTCAATGCATCGTTAATCGTCATAAAAATTTAATCGTAGCACAAAAATATTTCAAAATATTCTTATCAGCTACGTATTTTTAAAATCGCACCTGTAATTTTCCCTTGTACGATTTTTTCTAAAAACTTTATTTAACTGAATACATCAATAATTACATAATCATTTTATAAACTGAGTACTGTATAATGCAATCTATAATTTAAAAATGAAACTTTCAAGTGCCTATAATAAATTCTAAAATACAACAAAATTGAATAAAATATACATGTATATGCATTCATCACACACATAATATGTCAATACAAATAGCTTTAAAATAAACAAAATAAATTCAAGAACATCTTAAAATATATCTTACCTATACGTCTTTCAACAAAGAAGTCGGATACAGCCATTATCAGCCCCCAAGAGTAAAAGTCGATTTAAAGGAAGGACTGTCAAAGATGTTAGCACACCTTTAAAAGTATCGGACTGAAGTTTAGTGCTAGAAAACGATGCCTACAAATAGTAAGAATGACAATTTAGGATTAAATGAAATGTTTTTAACACTGGAAAATATGTTACATGCCTGGGCATCAACTGATGTATGTACACCAATTCGATTGGCCGTTGTGCCACTTATTAATTCATTCTTATAAAAACTTAAGCAATGCACCGGTTCATTTGGGCCTATTAGCAACATTAAACAAAAATACCAATTTCGAATCAATATTGTGAACTTATGTCCAATGTCTCACCTCGTAATTGACATTTTAACTTTCCATCATCAGCATTCCATACGGATATACACTGATGATCCAATGACGAAGTAATAAACGTGTGGTCATCATATGCTTTAACCTTCAAAAATTAATGCATTATAAATGAGCTAACTGAAACATTTATGTGAAGTCTACTTGAAGTATTTCGCCATCATGTCCTTTCCAGGTGCTATTTAATAATCCAGTTCTCACATCAAGAATAGATATTATTCCAGTGTTATAACCCACAGCAATCCAATGACTGTTTGGGCTTATAGCCATCGAGCGTATTACACCTGCTATATTAATACTTAAAACATATTTTCGCCAAATAATTTAAATTATAAACTACATACCGCCAGGTCCAAGACTGACTTTAAATTCATGCATGTATTTTAGCGCTCTGACATCCATAAACCTATAAACACAAAACGAATTTATGGTCTACTATTTTATAAAAAAAATAATTCTTGAAAAAATAACCTAATTGAAGCTTCTGTAGTAGCGGTTATTAGTACAGGGCTGGGTGCAGGCATTGCAGCAAGCACCGTAGCAGGAGAGTTTTTATTTGAATCAAAAGTTTTAAGACAAGCTCCTAGAAATGGATCCCACACCTGCATAAATGATGTGAAAAAATAGAATATTACCAGATAATTGTGTTAATATCCATATTTCATACATGCACAGTGCTGTCACACGAAGCAGCTAAACGCAATGAGTCCAAAAATGTCACAGAAAAAACAGATTTCTTGTGATTGCTATAAGTCCATTGGCAATTTGAAGTCGCTTTTCCATCACCATGACTTCGTAGTGACCAAAGCTTAACAGTTTTATCTTTACTAGCACTGATAAACGAGTTTTCGTTGTCAAGAGCATGAATTGTTTTAACGCCACTTTGGTGACCAGTAGGACCTAGTGTAAAACGGCAAACTCAAAAATAGAAACATTAACTAGAATCAATATCTTTACTTACCACCGAAACTTTGCAATATGATTTGTTTAAAATTAAACCTATGGTCTTTCTCGCTACGCCCTATATTAAGAGCCATATCAATTACCAAATCGCATTAATAATCATAAAATAACAAATTATAATACCGAGTTCGTGCTCCCAATATGCCAACCAGTTTCCTTTCAAATGTCGACTGTTGTTTTCCATCTGTTTGCTACAAATAAATTAAATATGTATATTATTTTTAATAAGTAAAATTAAAATTTATATTAACTTGACAGTTTGAAGTTTCGTAACATCATGATCAGAAAATTTAAAATAGCGTTTCAAGCCATCCACTGTAAACGTTGCTGATGATAAATTATTATATGAGCTGTCTTCGTCGTCTACTTTAATGTCAATGCGGTTTCCTACGATAGTTACTTCACGTTTGTTGTCACGATCAGGTTCTTTTTCTTAAATAAATTTGTTATAATTAAAATTTACTTTTAGCTGATGATGTACTTAACAAATCTATACCTATCACAGGCAAATTATAAGGATCGTCAGTGCTTGTTCTCTGTTCTGCATTAACATTCCATGAACTTAAAGCATGATCATGTTTCGAATAAAGATGATGAATTAATTCATAATTTGGTAAATGTTCGCCAACATGAATGCTTGTAAATCAATTTGATAATGAGTAAACTTACTAGAAACGCAATTAGATCATAAACATACTCTCCAGCTAATTTGCAAAATAAAATGTAGCCAACATAAGCTAATTCTGGGCAAAAAGCTACGCTCAATTCTTCGCTTATAGCCACATCCAAATTCGTTTTTTCTATATGTAATTAGAAAAAATATATATTTAAAAAAACTTAATTTGTATTATGAGTTTGTAAATATGATACCTGTGTCACTAATAGGCGGCGATATACTCTCTGTTGATGTTAACCGACTTAACTGTCTGGAAGTTGGGAAATCTAACAAATATAAAACTACATTGTAATTTTTTTGCGTTTTTTTTTCTAGATAATTTCAAAATTACCTTTGCAATCTTTAGATTTTTGCTTCATATCTTCAAATTTAAAGTAAACTTTGGAAAACGCACTAAAAAACTTTTGAATGATTCGAGTTAAATGCTTTCGAGTCATTTCAAAACCAATTCGTAAACCAATAATACAAAGAGCATCTAGAAGTTTGTAAGCAATTATTTGACGAGCATGACCACCATTAGGAAACTGCTGACGTGACGAAGATATTAGACGTAGTGTTGGATACATTATTTCTTTAATAAGTGTATCCTATATTTGAAAAACTTTTTTTTAGATTAAATACACAAAAAAAAACCATAAAACGACTTACTTGCAAATGATCCATAAGTGTAGCATCCGATATACAGGGTACAATGTGATGGATTAAAACCAAATTTCCAATTAAACCTGCTTCAAAACTCGGTGTGACACGTTTTTTCGACTGAACTACCTTCAACAGGGTATTTGAGCATTAAAATAAATTAAAATACCTTCAACATTTTGTGTTACTTACAAGTTCAATCATATGTGGAAAATACTGTAAAGCAATAAACTGCTCTCCGTAAAGCGACGCAATATTTCCTAAGCATAGTGACACTTTCATTGTACTTTTATCTCCAACAATTTCTCTTGGGCTAACTGTAATATTTGTAGCTATAAAAAAAATTTTTTTTAAACAGTTACCATCTTCATTAAAACGTTTTCATACCGTTTTGATGCAAAATAGTTTCATTCGTGGTATTAACGTATTCCAATTGCTCACGTCCCAGATAGCAAAGTGACAACATTCTTAACAAATTTCTTGATAAATACTTAGCTGTCAAAACTGGACCTAATCGATGAGAAAGCCAAATAACCGATTCGGTAGCCTCGTCCGAGATATTAAATTTCGAAGGAGTTCTGGCCGACTTGTTTTCATATTCTAACACGTCTTCAGCTTCTTCAATATTTGTCGAAAACGATTGTAGATTTCTTAACGTTACTGATGCCAGGTTTGGAACTGAAGAAGAGAAGGCTTCACTTTCCAAGAGCTTTTGTGGCCGTCTTTCAGTAACAGGAAATCCTTCAGAAAATGAACAAGAACTTCTAGGCCGTTTTACTTCTGGATTTAATGCTACTGCTTTAAGGTCGTCATCATGATCAACATTCACATTTCTAGACGAAATGCCAAAAGATTGACTATCAATGGCTGTTTCTCCAGTAGATATGCCATCACCACTTGTGCCATCAGAAGAATTTTCACCATCACGATTCTCTTCAGAATTATCACCAGCATCTGTGGTATCCACCTTTTAACAGACCTTATTAATAAATACTAATGACTTTAAAAATACAACACTGTACTTCTGTCCTTTCAGATCCTACGTTAAAATCATCATTCTCAAAAACAAAAATCTCGGTGCTAATTTGATCTTCTGTTGTACTAGCAACTCCCTCTTCAAAATCAGATTTATAAAACGGACTGGAAGCATCCTGACAATTTAAGTTCTCTTCAACTGATGAAAAAGTCACTTGGGGAGGCAATTCTCTCCATTGTAACCTTTCTAACTCGGAGGATCGTAAATGAGAATTTTGTTGCTTAAACTCTGCTCGATTTAAACTATATACAATTCAAATTAAAACATAAATATTTATACTTATGTGTGATAAATGTCATTTACTTCAACGTGTTTTTTGCTGAAAAGTCCTTACACCCACCAACGGCTTCAATTAATACAGTTGAAAAATAATTTAAAAACGTCTGCAATCCAAGACGGACAATAATTTGCAGTAAGTAGTTTCGATGGAATAATTTCATGTGTTTTTCTGTTGGATACTCTACGTCAAATAATCTAACAATACGCTGAATAAGTAGTTGAAAAGTCAAACGAGGACCAAGATGTTGACTAACAATCCCGAAAAGATACCAAGCTGCCAAAACGGAGGTTTGAGAGTTTGTAAAAATGTCTTTGATGTACGGCGTTATCAGCTTAAGACCATCAGCGCTAAGTTGAGGTAACAATATATTAAGTTCCTCTTGCATCATTTTAACTAGATTCTCAGTTTTCTTTGATGCATCATATTCCGCAATAGCAGAGCAATGTAATGAAGTTTCCGACTTAAAATCTTTCGCTTTCAATCGGCAAAGAAATTGGTACAAATTTTTAAAATAATTTGGAAACGGAATTACGTTAATTAGTGGCTGCAATAATTGGTGTGCTGATGGAGGCGGAAGTCCATCTTCTGTAATAACTGGCAGTTTCTTTGGAAGTTCAAGATTTTTTAACGAATCGATTTTGTTCAATTGCAGTAAAAGCTTTACGCAGTGCCTTACACAGCTTATAAAAAAAAATACATTTAGCAATTTAAGAAATGATGACCCTTAAAAAATTTATTTTACCTTGGTAACTCAAACATGTCAGTAAGTAGTACTGAACAAATAAGCTGATAACGTTCTTCTAAAGTCGCTATTGGTCTTAAGGCTTTGATTTTGTTCACCAAAAATAATTCTGCAATTAAGCAGCCAATCACAACCATGTCTCGTATGTGTCTTTGGTGGTACGGATTAATAGTCTCAGTATTCTATTAAGAAAAAAATAAAATAAATACAGTATTTAAAAAAAATTAAAAAAAAACATTTTTTGTACTATTTTTTGTTGATTTTCCGGAACCTTAGATGTTGACTTGAGGCAGAATGTATAAAGAGCTTCTAGCTGATTTAAACGCGCTAAAGGTGCATAATCTTTAGGAAGAGAAATAATTTGTTGATCAACACTTTTAGATTCAGAAGGAACTGATCGAAATCTGCAAAGTGTTAAGGTGTAAATATTAGTAAATATTTAAAAATCAGCAAAAATATTTACTTATGACTAGAACGTCTCCTATCAATAACTTTGAGCATTTCAAAGTCATCGTCTAGGGTGTCTTTGGTGATAATCATTTGAGAACCCATGTTTTCTGGTGAATGTTCAACTGGAACTCGCTTTGCATGTTTCCAATGTTGTAAACATGTAGGGCGCCGAGTGAGATACAAAGAGTGAGAGGAATGATGCGGATGTGATTGAGTAAATAGTTGCACAACACCTCCAACTGTAAGATTTGTATGTTGATCCACTAGATGATAACAAACATTTTTAGCTTTAACTGCAGCTCCACCGGACAACTAAATGCAACATTATTAAAATCAGATGCACTGTGTTTTAACCAGAGTAATTTTATCATTAAATTAACCTTGTAACCAAAAGTTAAATCAATCCAATGGTGTAATCTCTCAGTTACATGTTGACTTTCTAATGCCACTCTGTGTTTAGCTACAAAATCTTCTGGTGAAGATGCCCACCATGGAATTTCTAAATCTGCTAGATCTAGGTGAATCGAGCGAAATAAATTTGCATCGTAAAAAAATTCTGGAATGCATTCATCCGGAGTCCACTCATACATCCGCTGCATGTTCGATGGGTATTCGGCAGGTACCCAATTAGGTCGAACATAACGACATAAAAATGACTTTGGTGTTTGTCGAGCTTTGTACACATAGTAAGTAATCTCAGATAAAACATCGGAAACGTGATGAGGAACTTGAACTGGATCTCCATACGTACTACTTGAACCGCTAGCATGTGACGGGAGAGATTCGTAAGTAAGTTCAAGCTGGCGATCTCCTTTGTTTAATCTGAATTTTGATTTTGCTAAATCGCGCCAGCCACCATTGGCAACCGTAAAATCCATTATCCATGGTAATACTGGATGGTAATTTGGATTACCCATCCTTCGTCCAGCCAAATAGTTAAGTGTCATTAAATAATCAAAGTTAGTCATCTCTCCTTTGGTCCACATGGAAACAACTTCAAGTAAAGGTAAATCATAATACTTTTCACAAGACAGATACTCTCCTTTTATCTCGCTGCTTCCGCCAATGCATGATTTGATGTCTGTATTTTCCATAGGTAAGCGGTGCTTATTTTCATTTAACTTCGACTCATTATTTTCCTTTTTGATCGATTGAATGTCTTCAGATATAATTCCATTTAAAATTTTTGGTTCCACGTATATCCACAAATTTGAATCTACTCTAATATCGGATAAATTAATATCACCCAAAAATAAGCCATTGTCATGCAAGTGGCGAGTTGCTTGTAGAATTTGATAAATTATAAACATTGGTTTAACGGTATTATTTGAGAAAATAGCTGGACTATAAACAAGAGAGTCACTGACGGTATATTTCATATATGGGTAAACCAAGTAAAACCCAGACGCTGATTCAAACACACAAATGGGCAGCAACAAATTTGAATGGCTAATAGAACCTAAAATTAATTGTCGTTAGAATTCACGTTATCAACTGAAATCACACGCTAAATTTAAATTCTTGAAATCGCACCTGATCCAATGCTCTCCTTGCAGTTATCAACTAACTGATTCTCGCTTCTCAGTTGACTGTCGATTATAGGACACTTGTTTAATCTTTGTATTGCTTCTCTGACCACATTATTATACGAATCAAACTAAAAATATGACATTGTAATATGAATTAATTTTATTAAATTAATAATAAAGCAAAAATTACTTTTTCTAAAGAACTTAATCGCTTATTTTTGCTGTGACTCATTTTTTGACTTTCTTTCCATCTGTTTACATAATTAGTTTCAGAGACGTAATGAAGCAGTTGAAAGTAAGTCAAGTCGCTGTTTCGACTGTCCACCTTTTGCTGCCGTGGCAGTCTATTATAAAAACAAATCTATCGTATTTGTATGTATATATTTGTATAGCAATGTACTTTCGAGATGTCGCATCTTTTTTAACTAGTCTTCGAAATTCTAACTTTCTCCATGGTTTATCAACCGACCCTTGGAATTGTTGCAACAGCAAACCCACTTCTTCGTTGCTTAATGTTTCATGTCGAAGAAATTCATGGGGGAGAGCTTTAAATTGCAGTAAAGTTCGAATCCAATTATCGTGTGCCTGTAAACATCACCATTCTGGTTAACTAATTATTTTGGCGAATTACAGTATGATCTCAACTTACCAACACAATTGCGCGATCGTTACCTAACGTGCATACGTAATGCCATGGCAGTTTAAGTTCTTCGCAAATTAACTTTCTAATCTCCATTTTAAAGCAAGTGTTTTATATTTAATTTTAATTGCATATTACAATTTATTTGTACATCATCTTGAAAGAGTCCCTTTTGACGTGTAGTCCTACATTCGTTAATTTCACATAATTTCGTCTGCTCGAAAGTTATTGATCATTTGAAGCAGCTGAGTCACGAGTGCACTATGATCAATGGGCCAATGGCTCATTGTTTATTTTGATTGTTGAGAAATATACTTGCAAATTAAGTTAATTAATAGTTAAAATAATTACAAAAGCACAGTAGCTAGAAAAAACCAAAAATGATATTCTAAATTAAATCTTGGTCTAAAAATTCAAAACTATATATTCATTTATATTATAAAAATTTAAAAAAAACCATTGTAAATTTAAATTACCGGTAAATTCCTCAATACCAATTATTACTTTTTAAAAATATGCCATTCATTTTATCAAAAGCTTAACAAAATATTCATTTATTCTTAATTTTTTCAAACAGATTGTTAGCTGCTTGTATCACCATACGAGAATTGCAAAAACAATTTGACAAATAATTGAATGCAACTACAAAATTAAAATAAAATCTATAACAATTATTTATAACAGATGTGTGACAGACGTGTCGATCATCATAAATAGTAAATTAATGGATAATTTAAAGACACGGCTTACGGGTATTATTATTAGTAAAGTTGTGTCTAATCCTATCTTTAATTTACGAAAACATTGTTTCAACCAACAATATTTTTTCGCTTTTACACGTAAATGTACATTATTTCATAGAAGAAACTTCAGCAGTATACAATAATACTGTACACTTATTTTAAAATGTTGAATGTCATTGTAAATAAACAGTTTTAAACTAATTTGTAAATTTTAAACTACAATCAGTTTAACGTTATTTGTTTTGTGTGTCTTTGAGTTTTTTCAATAAATGATAAGTATTTTTCGAAAAAATATAACTAATACCGGAAAGAGTTGTTGTAACTGCTGCTAAAATCCACAATCCTTGAAAAAAATGATCACTTTTAAATTGAAACACTGGAGCAGCCAAAGTACAAGCAACTAAACCTAGTTGAATTGCGGTGTTAACTTTACTTAATGTAGTAGGCGAAAGTTGAGCAGTAGCATAAGTTGCGTCAAAATATCGCGATAACGTTTTCTAAATAAAAAAAATAATTTCACATCACCTAATTTATCATTAAAATTGTTATAATAAAATCATACAAACCGGCGGTGGCAAAGATAAATATCTAATATAAAAACCAGCACCAAATAAACACACGTCTCTAGCTATTATTAAAGACGTTAGAGGAACTAAATAAAATGGTAAAGTCGAATTATAATATCATTTTATGGACAGTCAAACAACTTTCTCTTACCTGGAATTAAATTGACATAAGTCAACGACAAAAACAAGCAAAATACTAAAAATTTATCAGCCATTGGATCTAAAAAACTGCCAAACATTGATTGTTGATTTTTAAAATTTCTTGCAATATACCCATCTAACTGAAATCGATCATTTTCAATATAACTACATTGATAAATATTGATTTATAAAGTAGGCGATTTTACCAAATCCGTCACTCCAGCAAAAGCAAATATTCCTAGAGCAAACTGATAATTATTCTGCAAAACCAAATATCCCAAAACTGGCGATAAAATAATTCGAGTAACACACAAGTAGTTTGGCACTGTAAAAATGTTTTCTTTCTGCAACACGTTATCCAATGAGTTAATACCAAATTAATTTACTTTTTCAACTCATAAATAATTACCATTATTGTTTCTTCCAACTTTTCTTTAAATTTTTCGGCCGTTTCTTTAATTCTTATGCGTGTTTCACTTAATTTAGATTGACTATGTACGGATTGGTCGCTAGTTTCATCTCCAGCATCCACCTCCTTATCCAATACATTAGAGTTTGTTTTTAAATCGGCATCTTTTTTGTCACCTTTTCCAATGATTTTGTCAGAAGAACTTCTCGCACTGTATTGACTACCAATAGAATGAACATTTCTAATAAGAAAACTTTGTTTGCTAACTAAAAACAGTTGGTTCGGCCTCAAAGTAGACCATGTTTGG
This sequence comes from Helicorthomorpha holstii, assembly GCA_013389785.1. Taxonomy (NCBI): domain Eukaryota; kingdom Metazoa; phylum Arthropoda; class Diplopoda; order Polydesmida; family Paradoxosomatidae; genus Helicorthomorpha; species Helicorthomorpha holstii. Next base: position 7,124,751 of record JAAFCF010006680.1, on the reverse strand, counting down.
AACTGAAGATTTGATCCACTGGCCACGTTTGACACTGGCAGGAAGTATGATGCCTGATGAAAACATGCTGTCCATTTCACTTTATTAATCACACTGTTTAATAAATTTAAATTTAAACTGTTATTTTTACGTACATACTCTCGCATACACCGAGTTAACAGCACGGTCGCCATTTCCAAAACTTTCACTTTTATGACGTACCACGATAACGTTACGTTACCGTCAATCATAAAAGCCTTACGGAATAAGGATCGCTCATTGTAATATCACGTAATGCATTACGTCAGTAATCATGTTAACTTATTTAAAAAAATGCCGGTAATGCAAATAAAATCAATATTGTTAATTTATTATGCAAAAATTAATATGATTTTAATGATGAAATTTAAAGGTAATAATCAATATTATAATAATTTTTTTTAAAACTAAGCATTATTTTAATAAACGATTTGTTTTCTGTAGGCTTCGTTAATAAATACCCTAAAAATTGTTATTTTAAATCAAACTCTACTTTAATTGCTAAATTCACCAGTGCTAATTTTTGTTTTAATTTTATAAACGCTTAATATAGTTAATAACAAAAAAGTTTATCACATTAAATTCGAACATTAAATTTTTTTAACCCGTCAAGTTGAGTACCATTATTTCACATTGTACTTTTAAATTGCAAGCTACATTGTATGCCAGTACAATATCACTGCTTCATATTAAAATTATTATTTTGTAAATTGCTGATGAACTAGATTCTATATTGTATAATCGCATATAATTTACATAGGTTTTAACAAGTTAAAGATTAACCAATAATGGCTTTATCACCAGTTATTAATAAAACTTTATATAAAGAGTGTTAAAGTTCGATGTGAACAGTGTGAGCAATAAAATTAAAAATAAAAATTTATATTACATTACCATTTTGTACAGTGGTTTGACAGCAGTAAAAGTGACAAAGATGATTTTAATTTTTGATGTAACATTTTAAGTACCGTTATGTTAACAAATTTAAAATGATATATAGTACAGTAAAATATGCTATGTTAACAGGTGAATTATTAAAGAGATTATTAATTTAAAATTATTGAGGAGCCGTTTTAGTATTGTATGCACGTACCGTTCGATAAATGCTGGATTTGGCCCGACGGAGAGTATTTCCTTGAGCACCATGAGAAGATGAATATGCTGTAGGAGAACTGGCAGTTCTACGAAGATCTGGATGGGGTTTACAGGTATCCCACACTGATGTGCCAGGTTCATTGGATGGCTGCTGTTTCTGAGTAAAAATTTGCTGAAAACGGCAAAAATCTTTACTATAAACTTTATTCATATACGATGAACCTGACAAAAAATACAAAAAACGTATGATGATAAGTAATTATAATATTAAATAATTATTAATTTTTAAGTAATTATATCAACCTGAGCTTGCCAGAGTTTTGCTACCAAGAAACCAACTAGTAGAATGATGCTTAGCTACGATTATAAGGACTTCTTCCAACTCTACAGCTCTATAAAAATTTAATTAAAAACAATTTCAAATACTATAACAACTATAAATTTAACAACCTGGCATGTTCAATAAATGCATTAAATATTTTTTTATCAACAAAATATTCGCGATCGTCGCTATCCGAGATTTTATCCAGACGGTCGGTTTCCTGTAATTAACAATTTTATTTTTTATTATATTCGTGTCATTTTAATAAACAAAAAAATTATACCTGATTGTAAGAATGTAAAAACTTATTGAGTTGATAAATAACAACTTTGCCTTGTTCATACAATGTCAAGTTGTTATCAGGTTTAACAATTGTCACTGGAAAATATAAATTTCCAGCTGCATAGATCAAAAATTGCATAACTAGGTCCTGTTCATAATTACAAAAATAAAATATTATTTTCTTAATTTTTCACATACTGCATTGATAAATCATTACCATTTGCTGACCAAAATCGGTAGCGATTTGCTTATCTTTATTAAGTTCGTCATTATTTTTCATTATAAAATCTAAACGTTGCCCAACTTTGTACAAATACAGAGAAAACACACGTCGAGCTTGCACTTGACTGCAAAATGATTATAATATTAAAGCAAAATTAATAAGTAATTAAAAGGGTTGTGTTACCTTAATGTTTCGTCCATTTTTAACAAATATAAAACATTATTTGCTTCTGAATTATTTTCATTTTCAACGGCATAATAATCATCTGATGTAGACAACATAGACAAGCTTGTCCCTTGTGACATTTCTTTACTTAGAGCTGAATCGTATGATTTATTTATTGTTGATTCATTTGAAGTAGAAGAATTCAAATTCATTAATGATTCTTCAGTAGATGATTTGCTAAACGCTGGTATATTAACATATATTTGGTAACTTAATAAAAATTGGTTAATAAAATTATTAGCATTAAAATGACATTACCCATCAACATTAATTTTTTGGCAGAATCAAGTTTAGATGGCTGTTTACTACTTTGACCCTACAATTAAAAATAATCATTAATACGTAATAAATTTCTTACTTATATGTTTATTAATTATGATACTTACTTTAATACATTTACTAAATATTTTAGTTTTGCATACTCCGCTAATAACGAACTTTCCACTATAAAAACAATACTGTATATTATTAAAAAATGCTTCAAATAATAATATAATAAATATGTTACTTACACAGATGGAAATAAACATTTATGAAGCATATAATTATGTCCTTGTTTTTCGAAAAAGTCACTAAAATTAAATATTGGATGTAATATTTAAAAATTAGTAATTTATTAATAAATGAAATTAATACCCATATGTGCTCCAAGTAGTGGCAGTAGGAAATATACATAAAAAATCTCCTATTCGTTTTTGCTCTTCTTGAATATTTTGTAGGATTCTTTCTTCCAGCGGCATCCCTTTTGATTTTTGCTTATTACAAGACTTTGGAAAATAATTATCATATAATATTCAGCAAATGATATTAAACATACACGCAACTGAATTACCGATAATAGTAATTAATTACTTACAGAGAATTTTTCCATACTGTTTCCTCGTTTTTGTTTAAATCTCAGTAACAAGGGATCATGAGCAACAATTCCTTATTAAAAATATTGATAATTAATAAATGCATCACTCAAAATCTACAACTAATAAATACCAGTAAGAGTTAGCAAATCAGCAATTAATTTTGATTTTATTTTTAAATCCAACGGCAAATCACTATTTAAAATATCAAACTAGTTTATAATCACTGTAATATTAAAGTCATTTAAATAAAAAAAACTTACCAAGCTAAAGAAGGAGAGAAATTAATTTCTAACAACCATGGTTGCAGTTTTTCATCAATTAAAATATCAAAACCAAATAATTCTAATAAAAGTTGATTAAAATTTTAATTATTATGTAACTTATTTTATAATAATTTGTCATTACCAAAGCAATTTCCATGATGGGGCACTTCTGTTTTATATGCGGCAGCTATATTATATTCAGCAGAAATGAGTGACTTAATAACAATGTCCTTTATTTTAGCTAAAATAGGCGAAGTCTTGCAACCATGTTTTTGAAGATAACAGAACAGAGCGCTTAAGGACCATTTATTGCCATAGTCATCTATGTTTGGATCAAAACACCTGTCAATAAAACACACCAAATGAAACTCAATCAATAATTAATCAAACTATAACGAAAAGCAAGACCTGCCTAGTGTAATTAGCGTTGTGTCGGTTGACACTGTAATTCGTTAGATGCATACATCGATTTCCAAGGCATTGAGTTCCTCTTCTGTATTTTTCCGTTGCAAATCTGCAATCGATTGTATTGTGTTTGTTAAAATGTTAAAACAATGGGAGTAAAGATGTTCTTTGAATTAAACCTGGTTAAACCTTCTTTGTAAATGTAAATAACAAGTGGATCAAAAGATGTAACTGCTACGTATAATCGAAGATCATATTTAAAACCTAAATAAAATTAAATGATGATATACAATAGAATATGACACATTAATTATCTATTTTATACCGTTAATTAAAAAGGGATTGTCAACGTATTTAGAGACTATAATTGGTTCTTCAACTGGAAGTTCGTCCAACTAAAATTTATTTTTAGTACAATTATTTTAAATTAATATTTTAATGGGTTACTATACTCGACTAATAATAAAAATTCCTCTTCCACGAGATAAAGCCAAAGGTTTTACAATCCAAACTCCTCTCCACTTCCGGAATTCATCTAAGTTCAATGGATTATTATAGATTAATAAATGCAGTATAATTTATTTACTCACCGCAAAATTCTTTATACTCTCCTGGTATTAGAAAACTTTGTGGTATAAAATTAAATAGCTTTTCACCCTAGTTATAAAATAATTACAAAAATTTAAAAATTGCTTCAATTGAAAACCTCATGTGTTTTTACTTTTGTTTCTTGCATTCGTTGAATATTTTTATACAGACGATCTTTCCTAGTCAGCTCAAAAGACCTGTTTGTAAACATCATTATAATATGCCATGTAACATAAAAAAAAAGAATTTTTTTATACTTTGGAAAATGATTCACTCTTTGATATTCAGATAATCCACGTAAAGATCCAGTTTTTATATGAGAGTTGCTCCATGACACATTAAAATCCGGACAGCTAGGATGCACCTTTAAAATTAATTGCAATAAATAAATTTTCTTTAAAAAAAATACTAATTCAAAAAAACAATACTGTACCTCTAAAAATCCATAAGATGACAATAGTGACTTTATCAGCATGCATTCAGTATGAACCATTTTAAAGGTCAAATGATATTTTTCTGCAATATTTAAATTATTAATTACAGTATAATTTAATTAAGGAATAAATTTTAATTAAGTTATACCTCCTACATGGCGGGCATTTTTATTTCCTTTATACAATATTGTATCTGAAGAAAATAAAATAATTGGCACTGTGTCTGACCCATATTTAATTAAACTTAAATGTTGTTCACATTCATCTGTTGATCTATAATCGATTTTAAACTTATTACATTTTATTCCATTAATTTACAAAGCTAAATGAATACTTACGATGACCTAGAATCTTTTCTTGCCATTTAATTCTGAATCTTCAATGAAAACCGATCGCTATACAGTATAACATTGACAATGCAAAACCAACATCAAAATCTTCCTAAATTCAACTTCCTACACCAATAAACACGACGAAATTAATTATAAAAATATAAAATAAAAGTTAATAATACTAATTGATTCCCATTGCTAAGCATTGATTAAAGCGACCCCTTAACGCTGCATGCCCGCAATGCACGGTTTCAAGCACCGATTCAATGAAGGAATAAATACAGTTGAATAGAAAAACAGACACATACATACCGATGTTGCATCCTAAAATAGCATAAATTCCTTTGAAATATTTCTACCTGAATTAACGCAAACATTTTAGCAATGAAATCTACTCATCGCTGATAGTTAACTTTTATATTGCTTGATCAAAGATAGCTTTGATCGATCTGCATTGCGACTTCACATTCTGCAAACTTATTGTGTAGCTGTGGTTAATGATGCACAGCTGCAGATAAAACCACGCCCATTTGTCATTGCACAGAGTTGCTGAATAGCATAAATTCAAAAATAAAAAAATCAGCACACTAACCAACTTTAGAAAAATTGGATATAATTACCGGTATAAGCTTAACATTAGATTAATATACCCTTGGGCAAATTTTGCACTAAGTGTATTTTTACTTGGTATAAATGAGTTTATAAGAAATGGTTTTTATTATTATTAGACTAATTCATACTTTTAAATCGATAAGCTTAATATAGTATTCCACATAGAAGAATGATGATAATGTACTGTATAAGCACAAATTAAAATTATCTTAATTTTTAAAATGTTAAAGGCAGTCCAAAAAGAAAAGTTCGTCTTTTTTCTAAGTAAAACAATAAAAGATATTTTAAAAGCTAATTAAAAGTTTCTAAAATAATTATTTTGAGTGTAATAATACATTCTGGAACTTTAGCATTAAACAATTTACACAATTTAATTTTTGTAAAGCACATGACCAAATTTAACAAATTAAAAAAAAACACTATTATGTAATTAGAAATGCAATCATATACCGTATATAAACATGTATTTATCATGTAATATTTAAAATTTCTAAATCACAAGAAATAACGTAAAAAACGCTTATAAAAATACAAGTTAATTTATTAAGAAAAATAACATTTGGACTTCTCATCATGACATCACTCTAACGTATACTTTCTTCAATTGTTAAAATAAATAGAAACGCTTTAGCAATCTCATTAAAAACCAATAACATTATAGCTGTTTTTAAACAAAACAAAAGAAACGCCTTAAGTTAATTATCATTGTTTATAAGAGTTTTATTGCTGTGCTGGGAAGACTGGTATTATTTAACAATAATTAAATGGCCTTATCAAACTAGTGGCGCCACCGTCGCCATTAGTTGACGTGGTGACTGACATGGAGTACCGTAATGTATTTATTTCAGTGAAACAAAATTAATGATTTTCAGTTACATAAAAATATTAAGCTGTTCAGTGCTTGCCACTTTCTTGAGAAATGTGTATCCGCATTATATTAATAAAGGTAAATTAAAAATAAATTGTAATCGATTATAGTTTATGTTTGTCAATTTTAGTCATAGATGGAATTTCTTTCATTTGGTCAATTACAGTATATCCATATGCCCATCTAATATGATATTCATTTTATTTTATAAAGTTGATCAAATAATATTGTTTTATGTTAATGTAGAGCGGGAATGCCTATTAGGTTATAAAGACAATTATGCAGGGCACGAAATTGGATTCGGAAGCTCCCCATAGAAGTTTGCAAACATTTCAGTGGAAACAGTGCTCAGTTTGTACTGAAACTATTACATTTCGAAATCCTGAAGAATTCTCCAGGCACTTAAGGACATCCCATTGTAATAAAGAAGGTGGTTCTTTTGTATGCAAATACGGATATAATGGTGTTTGTTCATCTCTACCTGTTGAGGGAGTGAGTGATCAAGACTACGAAGACCACGTCAGTCGGCATCATATTTTTCATCGAGATGACCATGTTCACTTACTTGGTAAACATTGACACCGATTTTAATAATAGTACGTAGGGTCGTGGGAATGTTCTTTTCTCATGCTTCGTTGTACATATGCTTACTCCTTCGTATAGGTAACAAAGTTAAATCGACTAATGTTGGAGTAGCCAGTTCTCAGTCTGCTTCGCAGCTCATTTCTCCCACAGCATTGGGCTTTCATGATCTAGGCTCCGTCATTCAACATCATGGGGATCATAACTTGTATTTATCCACCCAAAATTTACCAGCGGTGCTAAACGATCCTGGCAGAGGCAAAGCGAAAGATTTGTTTACGAAAACATGGGGTGATTCTTTTGTAGAAGTGACAGAAATTCCGCCCTGTCCATATATACCTCAAGTCACAGCAAGACATTTTGAAAGTTATCTAAAGAAAATTGCCAGAGTATATTGAAATTACGTTAAATTGTGAATCTTAATTTCATAACGAAATCTACTATTTCAGAAGCAAAAGAAACGACATAGAAAGCAGTCTGGGTCGAGGGTTGGTTCGTCTGATGCTGCAGTTAGTAAAACTAAAGGTTCTTGGACGCTAGGTAATCATTCGATTTTGTTAACTTGTGTGTGACATTTACTCAATTGGAACCATATATTTATTGCAGATTGGCGAGAACCAGAACTAGAGAGCATTCCAAAGGTTAATAACTTGTACAATAACTTAATGTTTCCTTTATTTTAAAAAAAATCCATTTCTATCTGAAGATATTTTTGCAAGCCGAATTTTCATTGCAAAATGTATCTACGTTCAACACAGTATTTCCTGGTGTACTTGGGAATGAACCTGGTGCTACAGCTACAAAATTAGTTAAAAGTCAGCCTTCTGCAAGACTTCTACAAGAAAAGGCAATTACATAAAAACTGGTCAAAATTATGTTACAAAAATATGTTTATTAATTTTCTCTTTTAAATTTAAATTTTAGCTAACTCATTATCTAGATATCGTTGAAATTGAGATCGCCAGACAAGTGTCTTTGCGTTCCAAAGCTTTTTTTCATGCAATGACATCTCATGACGCTCTAATGGAACAGTTATCAAGTGCTGTTAGTCAAGTTAAAATGCTACGGTTTGTCGTTTAAATATGATAAAAATTAAAAAAAATAATTATTAATGTGCTTCGCTAACAGAGATCGTGTTCACACAATTGACGATATTCTAGTCAAAGGATCATTTCGTGTGCTACAGTTTCGAAAGCGACGACAAACTTATTACACTGTGTACAAAAAGGTTTTAAATATTGTTTAACTGAAAAAATTTATGAAATTTTACTAAATTGTTTTTTATATTTAGCTGAAACTTATTGCCACTGTTCATCAAACACAGCCAGCTATTCAATTACTTCTTTCAACATCTGATTTTGTTGGTGCATTAGATCTTATTGCGACAACTCAAGAAGTTTTACAACAAGAACTATCTGAAATACACAGCTTCAGGTTGGAACAATACAATGCGCGTTACCATTATTAGCTTAATAATTAAATTATTTTTATAAAGACACTTAGGGTCACAGCTGGCAGAATTGAGTAAAATAATTGATAAAATGATTCATTCCGACTTTCTACGATACGCAACATCGGATTTAACTCGACCTTTGTCTGACAACGACATGGTTGTAGAAGAAGTTAGTAAATTTAAATGGAAAAATTTTGTACTTGATTACAATTCCTTATTATTTGTAGGAAAGGCTGGTAGCTATTATACTAGGCATGCTAAGGATGAAAAAACATTCGTTTGTTGCTGTTTATCAACAAGAAGCAATTAATTTAGTTAAGATTGTACTTAAACAGGTATACAAGTTAAAATTGATGACTTAATAAATTCTAAAATATTTTTATATAGTCGGTTGTTGAAATGGTTTCGACCTTAGAAACAAATAATTACGATTACGCAACTCTAACGTAAGATAAATGATTTGATTTTGCATAACAAAAAACTTTTAACCAACAATTACCGATTTTTCTAGCCTAGCGGATCAGTTACGTCCTTTGAATTTTGATAGATGGATGAAGCTTGTTACCTTAGTATTAAGTCGTTTTAAAAAGATATTACTAAGAGTAAAAGTAAGTAGGTTGTAAATACTAAGAATTAATTTTCCTATTAATGATTTTTAATTTTAGTCGGTGTATAATGTTATGAGTGACGCAGTAAACATTGCGGGTGGGAAAACTAATAACCCATCACCCATTTGTAAAGTCCATCAAAATTCAGAGAACATAGAGACGTATTCATAAATAATTCAATTTTGTAAACAATTTTGTAAGTTTATAATTATAGAGGCTTGGAGGAGCTTACAATCAACGAAGATGAATACAGCAAATTATCACATTCTTTGAAACTGATGTTAAATGAAATTTGCGACTTCGCTGATGATCGTAGTGCAAGAATATTTTCTGCTAAATCTAAGGTTTTTTTTTTAACGATAATCATAATTTTGCCTAAATTAAACTTGGCAATACAATTTAGGACGGATTTTTTGAAAAACTATCTGTGAATGAGTTTGTAATGTTATCAAAACCAGTGGAAGACTTTGTAAATGATAGTGAAACTATCTGCCAAAATAGAAGTACTACTTTACTGCTGGCGCTACAGAGCCAAGTAAACATTTTATAAAAACGGTTTATAAAATATTCGTAATATTAATTTTAAATGTTCTCTTAAGGCTCATAGATTTATCAGCCATTTTCACGAAGAAAAAAAGACGAAACTTGGGTTAATATTGGATAGTGAAAGATGGGTGCAAGCGGAAAATGTTCCAGTTAAATTTCAAGAATTAGTGGATCATTTATGCACTTCAGGCAACTAAAATTATTCTTAATACGTTCTTAATTAATTTATATCTTACATTTCATGTTATTTCAGATAATTTAACATTGCTTAAGGATAGTTGCAGTGATGGTAATATTAATCAACATTATTTTTTTTCTTGGTTATTAATAACTAACTATTGTTGATACAGCATTAAAAAATGGGGAAAAATCTCAAGATGTATTAATAGTCAAGGGAGAAAAATATAAAGTTATCGGGTAATTTAGTTCGTTAATGCTCTATATGCACTTATGTTCACGTCCTTATTTTATTTAGTACTGTTTTGCTTCTACTAAATATGGTTATGGAATACTGTAATTGTGTAGAAGGGTTACCCTATGCTGCCCCAGAAATCCTAACAAGGCTAGTAGAACTATTAAAGGTAATGCAATACTATATAATTTAATTTTTACTTAAAATAATACAACTTTTACATTTTTAGACTTTTAACTCCAGATCGTGTCAACTTGTTTTAGGAGCCGGTGCTTTGCAACTTGTTGGCTTAAAAACAATTACTACAAAAAATTTAGGTATAATTATGCCCTTCAAATGTTATTTTACGTAATTAATTATATTCCAATTTGTTTTCTAGCCTTAGCCTCGCGATGTTTGCAACTTATGGTGTTTTTTATACCAAAACTAAAAATGCATTTTATTAAATATTTATCTCAGAAACAACAAAACTCGGTTAAACAGTTCGACCAAGCATTAAAGGTTTGCATTGTCTTGAACACGTAATAATAATTTATCTTTATTATTGGTTTTTTATTTAGGATTATAGTGACCATATTCAAGAGATCTCAAACAAGTTAGTTACCATTATTGTCAATATGTTAGAAACCCAGTTAAGCAAAGTAAGATCATATATACGGGATATTCCCTCAATTGATTTGTTTTTATCAATGCGTTTTGTTTACATAGTGGGAAGTTAAACCACCTGTGCCATCTCCTTGTTTCCGAGCAATCTGCAAACATTTAAGCAAATTACATGAAGCAATTGCAGGAATTCTTCCCTCGGACCAAGTTCAGAAACTATTTTTAAGAATTAACACATCTTTCAAGGGTAGTTTACGAAAACATTTAGCTAAATTAAATGTCGCAAATGATGGTGGGCCTCAACATGGGTAAATAAATGATCTGAATGAAAATATTCACATACTGACAATGTTCACATTATTTTCAGTTTGGTTACATCTGAACTTGTATTTTATATGCAGTCGTTAAAGTCGATCAATTGTGTTAGAAATGAAGATGATTTAGGAATGGAAGATATATGGATTGGGAGGTGACAAGTTACGCTATCCTTTTAAATCATAATCAGAACCAGATAGCTGGAGAGATCATACTTTACCCTTACGACCGGGAATGTCCGTTTTGTTAACTGCTATTTCGGAAGTAGCCCTTCCATATTCCAGTTTGTGAACTGGTAAAGAGAATTTAGTAAAACTTGATCATGCCAGCTGGTGTACACTTTAATTAGCTTAAGAAGCACGTAAAAGTGTTGCAAAATTGTCATTTTGTTTAATCAAATGCCCTTTTATGTGCTGCTTAAACTATACGATAGAAATTACGCGTCGCTTAAAATTGTTATAAACACTTAAGTTGAAATGCACTGAATGTAATTTAAACATAGCTTGTATATACAGTATAGTAATGTAACGATGTTTGCCAGGGGCATTAACATTTTGATGGAGCTATTTATTAAAATGCATTGAAATTTATTCCGGAATTAAACTGGTTTTGTTATCTTTAATTTATCAAGTTAATCTTCGTATCTATCGCAATGTCGGATGCCCATTTACCTATAACATAATTTACATAATGCCAAGCAACAACTCGCCAATAAAAGCTGAATGAAACCACTTTAATAATAACTGTCGCTGTATAATTATATATAAATGTAAAATTATAATGCGAACTACATGAATTAATGAAACAGTGAGGCGAAAACAGTCTACTTAAAAGTAATGAATATTCTAACAAGAGAAAAGTTAATTAATTTTAAAAATTGTAACCTACATCTAAAAACATACTATGTACATTTCTTTTACTTCAAACAATTAAAACATCCTCTGTGATTTCTAAATTGCAAAAGAAAGTGTCTGAAGACTTATTATAAGCGGCATAAATGCAGTTCAGTAATTTGACGTTACACACTTCTCTTAATTCTTAATCAAATTATGTCGAACATCAACAAATTTAATATTTCCGCATTTTCAAGGCGTTGTTATAAAGGGCTACGGTAATTTGCATAATAAGGGTTTTTACGGACGTTATTAATATAGACAACATTTTGTGTAAATACACACAACTAAGTTATAGGTACAACCACGTAATTATTATTGGTAGATCATTTAAGTTACCGGCAATAGTTTATACAAATTCGGATGGTTACATACAATTTTCACTGAATTAGTTAATTTAGACAAAAAGTTGGAATCAACTGACTAGAATTGGTAGCAGTTTTCATACATGCAAGACAGGGGAATGACAGTCACAAATACTTCAGTAACTATTGTCTAAGAAGACACACAATGGTTAAGTAGTTGTTTATAAGACCTTTATAATATTATGTATGCCATAAAGACAAAAGCCATACACTGTCCACATTTAAAAACCCAAATGTGGCTGCTATTTAATAAGTAATCCTAATATTCAACAATATTATAGTAACCAGTAATGTATACAATAAAGTTACAAGTATTGATACTACACCTACCGTACTTAAGAATATTACAGATTTATAACCTTGTATTTAGGCGTTTTTTATGGCATATTGATCAGCTCTGTTCACTACATGTAATAACACAGCTTGCGTTTAGAATGATTAATTATTAAGTACTGTACCAGAAAGTTTAAAATGGTAGCTGCATAATTATAAGAAAAAAACTTTTTCCATTAAAATAAATCGCATATAATAATGTATAATTACAACCTAGTAAATATCACGCTTATGGAAAAAGAGGAATTTTCAAAATAACAATAAAAAGATAATGCCAAAACCGGAAGACTGCAATATTTGTACAAGAATGATAACTGTATATAAATAAAAAACATCTTCCACTAAAAAGGTATAAACAAAGAAACATATTACCAAAAAAATTACTTATCAATAAAATTAAAACCTGGCACTCTCGATGAACTGTAATCCTAGTATTTTTGACAGATATCAATGTCAAAGAAAAACTCTTAAAAAGAATTTAGCAACGATATCCATTTCTGCATAGCAAACTAATTTACAAAAGAAAAAAAACTTAAAAACTTTACGATGATTTTTAGTATAGTTTCAGACTCATACGCAGCCGTATTCATACCATATTGAATTATCTACAGTTCTGGGAGTGCCGGTTTCATTGGGCTGAGTTGGTAGACCGTTTACTGAATTATTTTTATCGTTGCTCACTTTTGGCAGAGAATTGTTAAGCTGATGATTGGATTTATTCGATATTAAAAGAGATGATGCTCTGCCTAACGATTGAGAACTATTTCTGTTACTATTATTACTACGTAAGCTAAGATTCGGAGAATTAATTACATTGGGATTCGAATCTAACGAAGGAGATGAAGTCTCGTGTATAGATTTATTCGGAGAAATGTGGACCCTGTAATTTGGCGATGGTGAACTAACTCCTTCTGAGTTGTTAAGATTTGACCCAGCATTATCAATACCCGTATCAGTGAGCGGAGTATGAGATTTAGGACGCCCTATCACGCTGCCTGCTCTACTACCATTTAAATTAAAATTACTCGACTCACTTTCCGATTGCTCTGAGGTATATGAAGGATTTTTCACAGAACTAAGTAATGGAACCTGGGACAAATTGGAATCTTTACTAGTGATCGAACTAGTAGGCGATGAAACACGTGAAAGTTCAGTTAAGCTAGCGTATTGGTCCCGAGCTTTATTATTCCAGTCTCGTGAACTGGTTACTGAATTTGCACTGCTTCGTGGTGGAAGCACTGGAGAACCCATAGCTGAAGATATAGTATATTCCGAAGTCGTGTTACGTATAGCACGGTTCTGTAAGAATGGTATTAAAAGCTTTCATACACCGTTAATTATAGTTTATTTATCACTCGTGCAATTCATGCATTGCTACATCATAACTATTCTAATAAAACCGACTACGTGCAGAATAGAATTCTTTTACCTGGGGACTGGTTAATAGATGGGGTTTATCACTTAATCGTCCATATTTTGGTCCAATTGAAGGCGAACGATGAAGCGGCGAACCGCCATTTGAGACAGTATCGTGATTAACACCATTGTCATGTTCTTCGGTATAATAAACTAACAAAAGTAAATAAATAATATAACCATTTTTTAAATTAATAAATTATTTGCTTAAACTTGTTACACACCTGCTCTACGTGTACCAGGAGTTCCTAAGCTAAGTCGTGCTGATCCACTACAAAGTTCTTCTTGAGAAGATTTATCTAAATAGATATCGACAATCATTTATAATTTTATTTTTCTGATTAAATCGCTTTTGACGCAATTACTTTTAATAGGAGATTGCAATGGTTCCGTAGAAACATTGGACGTTACAGACTCGATGTCTCCGAAAACGGCTGTGCTGTCATGGGACTGTGTATCTTGCAAACTAATTATGTCTTCACTTGAAATGCTCCCTAATTTATTTTTATTATAATTAGAATATATATGTCAATGTAATTATATACAATAAAGCAAACCTCTAGTAACAGAACTTTCATCTTGAAGTTTTGTATAGAAGACTGAATTTGGTTTTGACTGTCGTGGTCGTCTTAAAGAATTTCTTCTTTCAAAAGAAATATTATCCGAGCCATCAACATTAGCTTCTTCTTTAACTTCGTCTAAAAATACACCATTCAATAAATACCGATTGTTTAATTCCTTTAAAAGCAATTATTTACGAGAAATCGTTTCACTGCTGCTGTCTGGAGAATCGTGACCTAAAGAGCCTGAACCCATAGATGAGTTATCTTGATTATCTCCACAATCGCCCATTTCCGTTGACTTAATCGAGCGATCTTTTTCATTCTCTTTTGATCTTGTCTATTATATAAATATGTCAACGGCGATTAATATTTGCTAAAGAATAAACTATTGTTATTCTATTACCCTTGGAACTTTGTTAATAAGTTCGGTTCCTGCTCTGCGAACCTTCCTAACTAAATTTGCTCCAAACCCTTTTCTATTAAATTTAAATGAATTAATTAATTATACAACAAATAATGAAATGAAAGGAAACACATGTTATGATTACATTAATAACGTTACAAATGGAAAAACATATCTAGATTCATTACAAAACGAAGAAAAAAATCAAACTACAAACACAATAAGTTAACTTAGTAACATGCAATAGGACTTACGGAGTACACCCATAATATCTTCGCAGAAGAGAGGAAAGCATAGGAGAAAATAATGATTCAAGTATTGTTAGTATAGTATATAAGTTGACCACTAACCCACTAATAGTCATTTGATTTACACCAATGAAGTTAAAACTCACTTTTTAGGTGAATAATTATCCATTCGAATAAACTGCTCAATAATTTTTGCTTCCAGTTGAGCTTTCTGTCTTTCCAGCTGATTTACTTTGTCCCTGATAAATAAAGTTATTATTAGTATTGAACAGTAATTTCCTTTAAATTAAGTTAGTTACATGTTATTTTTCTCTTTCTCATGAAAATGCTCCTTATCTTCCAAAGCTTGAGTTAATAACTCATGGTACTGAGAAAGCAGGTGAGATACATGATTCATTAATGAACGTCGCTCCTCGTTTAAAGTCATGTTTACATTTGTTAGCATCTAAATTAAAAATAAACATTTTAGACAACCACAATCACTTATAGTTACACAGTTTACGTACTTCGCATTTTGATGCCAACTTGCTAACTTCTATATCAAGAGTGCTATTCTGATCACGACATTCAGCTAATTCCCCTTGTATTTCCATATTTCTCAATTTTGTGTTATTAAATTCAGTCTTCAAATTCTTATATTCTGCTTGAATTGATTTGTATTCCATTTTCAAATGCTCATTATTCGTATGCAAAAGTCGGAAATCATCCTAACAATAAATCATAATTTAAACTAAATATTATTTTTAAAAACAAATATATAAACCTTAAGTCTAGAATGTTCAGCTCGCAAATTCGTCAAAGACTTTGAATCCGATTTTAAAAGTTCTTTCTCTTCATCAAGAGACTTTCTCAACTCAACAAGTTCATCTTGGCCCGCTATCATGGCCTGGTATTTCTCAGCCATTGATTTGTAATCCAATTTAAGATTTTTCCGCGAAACTTTTAATGAATTTAACTCATTTAGTAGACTTTCATAGTCTCCAGATAGTTGCTCATGCAACTTTTGCAAAGCTTCATGATCGGTTACTAAAGCTTCTTGAGATGCCTGCATTTCTTCTTGACGACGCATAAGCTATTTAAGTAAATAACAATAATAAACATTATTAAATTTATTCCAAATTGCATTATTTTGATTTTGCAACCTCTTCTTTAGTAACTTCTAGTGCAGAAATTTGAGATTGCAGATTGGTCGCTTGAGAAGCCAACAACGAATTGTGAGAATGAAGTGTGCTGGCTTCAACTTGTAAACGAGCCGTTTGAGACTGCAAAACAGAGTTGTGCTCGGACAGAGCTGCGGCTTGGTGTTGCAAACTAGTGACCTGAGAGTGAAGAGCAGAAATTTGTTCTCTTGCACTGTTAAGCTGCGACTTTACATTCTGATTCTCCAGAGTTAGAGACGAATTCTAAACATTAAAAATAGAATTAACAAAGACATACAAATGCATCGAAATATCTGATTACCAGGCGTTCATTTTCAGCTAGCTGCTCTTTTACATCTGATAACTGTTTCGATAATGACATTATCTTCAACTCCGTGTCTTCAAACCTAAATCATTGACAGTCAAAAACATTTTGTTCAATAGTGATATATCAAAAAATTACTTAGTCGACGAGCTACTGATATTCATAATTTCTTCTTCATGTCGTTGTTTTAAAGCTTCATGATTTCGTTTTACACCGCGTAACTCTTCACGAAGTTCATTGTTTCTAGAAGCAGACTCTTGTAAACGACTTTCTAACCCTTGGATCTTTTCCTCTTTCAATTCCAAGCTCTTCTTCAGGGCTTCCTCAATCATACTTTCGAGTGCTTTATATCGGCTAAAACAACGTAATCACATACATTTTTTTAATGAATTTTTTACACAATTAATAAAGTGGTTACTCTTCATCTTCTGTCAGCTCAGCTGCCATTATCTTTTCTTTGTTGAGTCCAATCTTTTGCAATTCAGCCGTTAACTTATCTAAATCATTAGACAGCTGCTGAGTTCTTATTTTCTCGTTGACCAAATCCTAAAAACACATGCTATTTTATAGAAAATTCCAATTAACTAGCTACATTCAAATATCAATTAAACCTCTCTTAAAGTTGCCAAAGCTTTTTTATCCACCGCTGTTTGTTGAACAAGATTACGGTTTTCTTTTTCCAATTCTCCAATGCGACTGACAGACAACCCAATGTTTTCAACATTATTGACAAGTTTTTTGTTTTCTCTTTCTAAAAGCGACACTTTTGAGCTTAACTCATCGATTGACAAGTCTTTAATCTAAAATGATATTTATTAACGAAACATAAACGATCTAATGAATAAAATTAAATACCTCAGCTGCTTGTTTTAATCGGACAGCTTCTTTTTCAAGGGACGATTTCTCTCTTTCCAGTTTGTGACTAACCCCTTCTAAATCAGTATTTTCTCTTTCCAAATCATTCAACTTCCGTGTGGTTACTTTATAAGCTTCGATGGTTTGTTGAAGCTTTTGATTCTCACTATCCAACTCTTGGTTATCGTGTTCAATGTCATGTAATTTCTTTCCAAGTGATTCGATAGATTTTAAATGCTTCTGATTTTCAGTACTAAGCGAAATGAGGTCTAATTCCATTTGTTCATATTTGGCACGATCCATCTGTAAATTAATAACAATTACAATTTCTTTAAAGCGAATTCTATAAATCTTTTGTTATTACTCTAAACGCTTCACAATTCTTTTTCAAAGAATGATTTGATTGCTCAAGTTCATGCTTTTCCTGTTCAAGTTCCATAACCTTCAACGACGAATTTTGATACGTTTCTAAACATTTCATCAAACGTTGGTTTTCAATTGTTAAACAGATGTTGTCATGTTCCAACTTTTCAACCTATAAATAATATAATTCAACCGTAAATAACTATTAAAGACAAATCAGCACAAAAACAATTACTTTTATACAAGTGTTCTGCAAATTTTCCAACGTTTTATTTAATCTTTTATTATCGGCTTTCAACTCCGTCGTTTCCTGTTCTAATTTTTCAAATTTATCACAGGTTTCCTTAAATGCAGCAATCGCCTACATCATACAAAAATTTAGTATCACACCATTCAGTCACGCAGGTTAAGTTATTTAAAAATAAACCTTATGTAAATCGGAATTCTCTCTTTCCATTTGTAATTTTTGACTTTCAACTTCAGCTACCTTTTCTGCACTTGCTTGCAACTTTTCACTAATTTTATCGTATAAATTTTTATCAAATTTTAACTGAGAAACCTGGCTTTTAAGATCCTATAAGAAAAAAAAATCATTTCAGTATTCATCCTAAAATTCCGCGCTATATCACATACTTGATTATTCTCAATGAGTCTTCGGTTTTCATTTTCGATGTCCAGAAGTCGAGCATCGTTTGATTTTGCGTTTCTAACTCTTAAATTATTAACTAATTCCACTAACTGAGATTTTTCTCTCTAAAGTTACAAATCACATAAAGCCATAAGACAAATTAACAATCAAAATAAAACCTTACTTGTAATTCCATTTGCTGTCGTTCACTACTAACTCGAACCATATCCAAAACCTCTTGCAATTTTGTAGTTTCACGAGTAATTTCGACATGTCGGTGTTCCAGATCAACACAGCGCAGTGTCTCTTTGTCTGTGACTTCTTGTAAATGTTCAACTTTCAAACTGAGCCTTTTATTTTCTTTTTCCAGTTCTAAAATCTGTTTTTCCAAAGAAAATAATTACAATGACGTACTACAATTTTTCATTTATATCTAACTACCTTTTCACTATATTCATAAAAAGAACCATCTTTGATCTGTTCTATTAAGGATTGAAGCCTTTGGTTTTCCAGTTCCATTTTTGACAGCTTCAACTGCGCATCTTTGTTTATTTGATCACAAAGACTGTCACCTAACCCTGCAAAACGATGACCATTTGTTAACTCATTATTTCTCAATTTATACATTACAATTGATCTACCTTGATCTGATAATTAGATGATCAATAAACACAGAAGTCAAAACAGATTTTTCAAAGAAAAAATATTTTAAATTAAATTTCTAATATGTTTTCCATTTATGTGACTCAACCAACCTGGCGACTGATTTCTAAGATGATCCAGTTCAGCCATTAGACTAACTGACTCGTTCATGCATTGTTTCGACGACATTTGCAACTGTGTATTCTCTTCAATCAGTTCTTGCAAACGATCTCGCACTGCATCTCTTTCCTAAGTCAAACATTTCATAGTATCACTTACCAAAATATTTTTCATATACAATAAATTAAAAGTACTAATGTCAACTCGTTGATTCGGGTTTTTAACTTCAAAATTTCATTTTCAAGTTCTGGAATGAGAGAGGCTTTTTTACGACTGTTTTCCAACTGGTCTTCCAACATTTCTTTAGTTTCAATTAAAATTCGATTATCTTCTCTTAGTTCCTAAAATACAATAAAGATATAAACAATTTACCATAAATGTTAAAACATATGTATCTTACTTCAATCCTCGATTTACAAAATTCTAATTCATTCATTCTATCTTTATACCGTTGCAACTCGTTTTCCAGTTTGTCTACTCGGCTTACCTACAATTTAAAATTAGCATAAAATACAATTACAATTTGAAGAATTATTACCCTTTCTTTCAAAATATCAATCTCATCTCGGTAAGTCTTAGCTGCTCTCGCCTCTTGGACTAAATTCAAATTCTAAATAATGATATAAGATTAAATACTATAACAACAAAATAACTTTGTCATAAAGTAATACTTCTTGTTTAAGACGACTTAAACACTGCTTCGTTTGCTCTAGTTCTTCTTTGAATTCAGCCAATGACTCTGTCTTATCTTCCCTAAAAAGTTTCAAGCATGCAAATTTTGAGTATCAATACCTGTTTATTTCAATAAGTTATAAATAGTTGCCGATCACGTACAGTTCTTGCCGCAATCGCCTCGCCTTTGCTTTGCAATCAGCTAGTTCCACCCCATAACGATGTTTATCACAACCAGATGAAGAAAAGGAACCGCCTTGAGCAACTCCCTTTGATGATCCATCACCAAATTCCTTCTCAAGAAGTATTGTAGTCGTTTTCTTTAATAAATACAATCGTCGTTATTCATTATGAATAGTCATCGTATTAGAATTCAAATATTTACGTACATGCCACATCTCATCCCTTTCCTTTACGACTCTTTTTAAATGCTGTACTAAATATCGGTACATCACTTCTTGTTGTTCTGAACTTATCATATTCAGCTCTGCCCATTCTTGTAGCCAAACCGTATCTGGATTATCCGATACCTATAAGTACCAAGAAATAATAAAAATAATACTTATAACCTATAATTTTAAATCATTAAATGTTCTCTACATAAAAACTCGACCATGCCTTGAAATCATTATGTAGTATAATTACCTGCTGAATACATTCCACGATAGAATGCTGAGTACCAAGATCTAGTTTCTTTATATTTTCCACGATTTCTTCTTTTTTGTTGCATTGTACAGCACAACCAAGTATGAGCAGCAATAATTTTTCAACTTCTTCAGCGGCTCCCTCTAAACAAATAATTAATTAGTATATTAAGCAAAAAAAACCCTAAAAATTAAAACATGAATGACCCCTTTAAATACCTGAGTCAGGATCACGACCAACTCGAATGACGTCTGGCAAACGAACAATAATTAACTGACCCAGGATATCCTGCAATGTAATAATATAACGATTGGGTGAGTTTTTGTGACAATAAACAAATCTAACAAAGTACAACGACACTAGTAGTAATGAAATTTTAGGAGTAATTATGCAGCTGTACAGAAATTCCACAGAAGTTACTCATCACATCCATAAAATGCAGTGGAAACATAATAATCAATACAGTGTGCATTGTTTACAGTATTTATTCGTATAATACTGTAAAGAAAACACGCAATATCACAAGTTTGCCATTATAGTAAACAACATGTAAATCCAATAATTGGAAGATTCAACATGCATAAAATTCGCTCAAATATCACAATTAAGTACAAAATGTTAACCAATCAAAACTCTAAATTGTCTTTCCCTTCTCCCAGCAGTGCCACTTTGTTATGTCGTCTCAACGAGCCATAAACAATACATCGCATAAATCGTCCTACAGTGCGTGTACTATTTTAGCCATTCAAATAAAAATTACATATCTCACGCACATCTATTAACAGTAAATCAATTTAGCGAATCAAGAGATATGGCCTCAATATTCTCTGGAGTAAACAAAAGTGGGCTACAAATTAATCGACGCAAATGCTTGCTGCCAATCCGTTACCAAAAAAATATAATATAGTAATTCATATAGTTAAGTCATAAAAGCAGATAAATAACATATTATTCTAGTTTTTTTGAAGAAGAATCGGCAGGATATACGGAAGAGCAAACATAAAAGTAATCAACCGTCCCCAAACTCAGTTGGAATTCGTTGCAGATACATAAAATATGATGAAATGGAAGCAAAAGTGTTAATTTGATAGCAATTCAAACGAAACGTAAACACACACATGCATACCAAAAAAATAAATAATAAAAAAATATATCTTAACTTTGCCAACGTGAGAAAAATACATCTGCCAAAGTTAAATAACCTGAAATCTATATTTTGTTTATTATAAGTCAAACGTGGTTTACAGACTTTCTCATCAATACAAACAAGTGGCAAAATTAATCTACTATCCAAGCATGTTCAACTATCTCAAAAGGATACTTTTCTAACAAGTCTCAATACAACGGTGATGAATTGGCAATTGCTTCTGTTTTTATAACCTAAAGTAGATCACAAAATATACCACACTACCTAATACTCGGTAATTGCTAAAATAAATTGATTTATAAAACCGTTGCAATAGACTGGATTAGAATTGGCAGTTAGGTAAGGTCTAGACGTAAACTCAGCAGTTTTAAATGGAGCATGAAATTGTTGATTTTAGCGTGTGAAAGTACAATAGTTATCGTAGTTTTAGTATTTTTTGTTATAGTACTTAATTAAAACACTAGTTAAACGTAATTAAGTTATCAACTAGTATTCTAAACAATTATGCTATTTAATGATATTTATAACGGTCAAATCAATTTTTAAATGGGAATTGTTTATGGTCCACAGTATATCTACAACTTTCATGTACAATATGTGGTTATCAGTACAGTAATAGCAAATATTGATTTGACCACATTAACTTAGTCTTTAAGTTCCATAACCTCTACCACATCATATTGATTTTCAATACAATTTTTGTTTATGTTCTGCTGTAAGTTATACCAAACATTGCAATAAATTTGTACAAACAAGAATCAAATTTAAACAAACATGTATAATACGATATAAACTTGTATGTTATCAGTAACTAGTATAAACATCTCACAGTAACCAAAAAACATTAAACAATCAAAAGAATAAGTCCAAAGCACGTACACAGTAAATTTTTTCTTCTTGAAAGTCAATGTTAAATTTTATGGATAATTTAAAGTGGCGAAAAGTGAGAGTTGTTTTTAAAGTGTTTTTCTAAACTTGTAGGTAAACTTAGCTGTATCCGGTAAAACTATGACTCATAACACTGCGGGCATTCAAATCCCCCAATCCCTTTTTTAAGTCTCCTCACAATTTGCGTTAACTCAGGTGTAAATAACGCCTCCCCTCTAAAAATATGCTTTGTTCATTTCACACAAATAGATCCAATTAATTATTAACCAACTTTATTACTACACGGCTAATTTATATATTTACAGTACTTCTTTCATCGAATTTGCCCAACGAAACTTCAATTCTTATTTGCTTTCCAATACAATTCTTTCTTCAATAAACAAATGACTTTTGTACAAATTCTTAATCTATCAGCAACGGTTACATTTTGCAAAGGCAAAATATAGATCATTTTTCACGCTGCATTGCAACGTTCCACCAATTTAAAAGAAAACTGAAAAATTCGAGCTTTTAGATTTTAGGTCAAACTACCAGTTTAGTTGTGTTTTATATGAAGTTGTATTTGTTTTACATACTGAAGTACAACGTTAAGTAAAATGTCAAAACAATGCATTAAATATATGTGATTCAAGCGATGAACAAAACTTTAATCTCGCCAACAATAAATCCCAACCCCATTATACCATTAAAATAATCAGGAAACAATAAAAAAACGCAAAAAAACCCCTTTTAATAAAATCAAGAAATATATAGACCTACATTTTCCCGTAAATTCAAATCCTTGACATACTGTACTCGTATACAGTACAACAAAAAAATCATAAGCCAATTAAAATGTAAGCCCAATAAAACGATATAATCAGTAAACGAAGTAATGCAAATGTTAATCAAGTAATAACTATATTATAAAATGACAAAAGCAATGTTTAAAAAAATAAATTAGTTTCTTTATAAGCCAATTAAAACAAAAATTTCAAACAAAAAAAATCGTTTCCTATATGCATTATTATCTAACTACAATTCGACGACATGTCAGTTCACATAATATAGGTTCATGTCATAAGAGAAGTTAACTAAACGGTTGAATACACACATAGACAACTACCATTCACATAACACTAGCGAGTATTGAACTCTTATTGCATTCCAAACATTAATTTTCAAATAGTGAGTTGGCTAACTACTGTATTAATAAACGATTTAAAAATATATTGGCTAGTTGGAATTTAACAAGCAAATTTTTCTTTGTGGAAAAAATTAATTGCAGTAAAGGCTGCGTAATGTATACGAGATGAGGTGAAGCAGAACAATAACCGCTACTGAAATAAACTATACAAATAATAAGCAATAAAGAAACTTAACAGAGAAAGGCTAAAATTGAGCAAAGAAACTTACAGAACCGTGAATTAGAAAAGAAAATAATAAAAAAAAAACAATAATAAAAATCGTGAAAAACACGATAATAAGAATATCCAAGTATATCCGTTTTCTAATAACAGCATTAATATCAGTGCTTTTTTATTTATTTGCAAATCATACTTCCTAATCCATTAAATCTTTTTATTGTGAGAGAAAATGATTAAAATGTTGACAAGGCAATAACAAAATAACCAAGCCCAAAGCAATCCCTCATCTAAGTATTCGGTAAATTACTATCAACCTTCAAAATTAACCAATTACAACAAATGGAAAAAATGTAATATTGCTAAAAATATAATAATGAAAACCAAGAAACACGAGATAACAATAAGATATCAACCGATGCATAAGGTATATCAATTATCAATCCATATTTCAATAGTGAACACCTGCATGTCAAATTTTAAGTTCAGTAGTAAAGCACAAAGATCCCGACATGTAAAATAAAACCAACGAGATTTGATATTTTCTTTTGCGTTTTTTTTAGGTAAAATTTAAGCTTGCAGTCTTAATGCACGCACACATACAATAACAATAAAAGTAATTTGATAAGCAAAGTAAAGGTAATATTTAACAACATGTAGGGCACGAAAAACAGCAAAAAAAAAAAAAGCTTTGCAATTCCAAATAAACAGTATGTTATTTACTTTTAAGTATACTAATATACGACTTTAAAAATATTGAGAGATTTAAGATTTTCTTGTAGCAAAAACAATGCGTGGGCATTTAAAATCTTTGGCAAGATGATTGCACGACCATAAATCTAGCCAGTTGTCTTTATTTTATATCTAACATAAGTCAAAAAATTTGCTGATTTTTTTCTTTAACAGGAAACAAAGAAATATAAAAGCAGTGCTAAATTATGTGTCAGCAACATCTGCAATCTAACCTTGTTAAAAATTTTCTATAAAACATTAGCAAGAAGTTTGTATTAATAATAGCATTGCAAAACTAAGTGACTACATATAGGATTTTCGGTTAATTAACTCTTATATAAATTAGCGTGTCAGATAAATAACGTGCTTATAATCATACATCTCGCTCTCACTGCTTATAACTCTTTTGTTTTATTACAACTTTAATTATTAGTTAGTTTATTAGTGTTTTACAAAAAAAAAAAAAAACAAAAAAAAATATTTATCTTTTAAAAAAAATATTAAAATTCCAGTTCAAAAATAAATACAGTACAAAACTTCATTCCAAAATATTTTTAACTTTTATCAGTTTTTTAAAGATTTCTTTTTGGTTGATCAAAACAAAGTGCAAAAACTCGATGATCCAAGTATCGTATACCATTTTAATTAATTTAATTAAAATTATGGTAAACTTAGTAATAGATTATACTATATGTCAACATAGAAGATTCAATGCAGTAATAGGATGTAACTTAAGTTGTGTAAGTCAATATTCTTCAAATACATACTGTATGCAACAACAATTATATCGACCAAAATAAACAAGCAGCTTAGTACTACCGTCGTTGGCATTTCAAAATGACAACAACCCAGCTTATTAACTAACTTTTTATGCAATTACTAGCTGCTCAACTAAAAAAAAGAAGATAAAACTTCAAGCAAAATATAATGCCTAAACAAAGAATTCACTGACAAATGCAATATGTTATAAGATTAAATAATATTAACGATGCAAGAAGCTCATTGTTATCATAAGAAAGTCAAGTAGGCATTAAAATACATTAGCTGTAAAAACGTTTCTGTAATGAAAATAAAGAACCGACATACAAGTGTTATAAACTTATAATATTAATTAATTATGTTATTTCTAAGACCATCCATAGAAAATAATGCTAGTTTTATACACTAGTAAGAATAACTGCTCAAAAAATTATTTTTAGCCATAAAATTAATGTCAATTTGATTAACAGCATAGAATTTTAAATAAAAATTAGTACTGAAATAATGTCAATTGTCTCAAATGCTATATAATTCTGACTATTTAACATAAATTACTTATAAAAGTAGAGGGCAAGTTATGTAGTGTAGCTCTTTTTTATTGTATTTCAAAAAATATTTCAAGATTGTCTATGCAAAGCTTTGAAAACATTTTTTTTAATTTTGAAGTTTCTTAAGGTAAACAATAAAATTATTTATAGTAAAAGAGGTTAGTAGATAGTGTCAATTGTTTTTTGATTCTTACTACATTAATGCACAAAAACAAGCTTTGTAAATGAAATATTGCGCAAATACAGAATTTCAACTCAGATTTCGGTACCCCTCGAGTTTAATAACTAATTTCATTCAAGTCATGTACCAGGTACAATCAACGTTCAATTCAACGATTTTTGCGTGGATGTTAAAAGGAAAAATAAAAAAAAATATCTTTCAAACACGCAAACTTAAAGGAAAAGCTAACATTGTTTAAAATACTTCAACTTTCCATTTAAATTGACATGGTAAATGAAATAAAAACCGCAACTAGAGGAAATATAAATAAAACAATAGAAAACTGTTTAAAATGTTATCCCATTCACGAACTCATGCATTCATAATCGAGTGGTCAAACACAGTACACACCAGTTGAAGACTTTCTACTTAGTAACCGTTGTTCAAACATTACATATACATTTCAAAACGTAACTTATTATGCCATATCATCTGAAACAAATGAGCGTAACATGTCAATACGAGTACGCCATGCATACAAGTACATATACAGTATACCCTATTTAAAATATTATTAAACCGAGAATTCAAGAGTAAAAGTAAGGCTTCCCTCGAAAGTTGAAACACTTGAGTAAAGCTGCAAAACTTAATCGACTGACAATAATTTTAGCATAACCTACTCAGCCCAGCAACAGAAATATGTTGGTCACATTTCAAAAGATACAGTGTAGAGTTGTAAATATTAAGAGTGACTAGACACATACCACCTCCTACATTAATAAGTATGCTTTTAGTAAGCGTGTTGCATCCAAAATAAAACAATAAATTTTGAATGCGAACCTTTTCTTTTTATTAATCCTACAGACTTTCAAAGAAGGCTTGGTAATTAAACATTTTGATTTCGTCCAAAGAGAAAGCGCACACCAAATGTCTACAATTAACACAGATGCACTTTAAGAGGAAGTTATGCAACACAATAAAAGCTGGGTAATTAAAAACGACCTCGTTCTTTTAAAGAAAAATACGCTTATTAATACCAAAAAATTTTCTCTTTCAACGCCTACTAAAGCGCAATAACAACTCCATTCAAAATCGCAGAAAAAAATCATGAAAATGGCGAAAGGAGAGTTTATACAGAACTAAATTTATCAAGACTATATAAAAAGTTAAAAGCAATGTTGTTAAAAAAATGTCAACTTTTTAAAGCTAAAAATTACAAATTTGAGATCAAAATTTAAATTAGATTCGACGTTTTACTTCAGCAACTTTTACAGCTACATCCTGCGATTACGAATTTTACAAAGCAGAATAAATTGTGGTTTCTTTAACAAATTATCCAGCTTTATTGTCCTTTTCTTCCCTACTTAAGAGTTGGATGTCTTCCCTATTTCCTGTGGTTTTTTCTTTAACCACAATTCTCTCAACAAGTCACCGAAGGGCAATTCGTACAGTTAAAAGTTAAGCGGTTTATAACCCGCCCAATTTTCAATCATAAAAATATGCAAGTTACCATTTTATTGTTTTTAATGTTTCGCATTAAAATTACGTTTTGAGTGCTATTAATTTCTTATCTTGCCCTCTTCATATACCTCCTTCTTGAGCTAAATTAACCGTTAAAATGTCTCGCTAAATGGATATCCTGCTGCTTAAGAAAAGTTTTTAAGAAATCGTCACGTAAAAGTTACGGTTGGTTGAAAAGAAGAAAAAGGACATGACTATAAGAATACAGATGACGAATGTAGAATTAGTAAGATACAGTACAATTGTGAACAGTGAAGAGGGTGCTTGAAAAGAGTTATAGAGATCATTCACACTGCAACTTACATGCACAGATGAAATTTTGACTTTTTTATGCGACTCTGAATAAAGTCACGGTCGCATACACTGCGTTTAATTTATTTTGATAACAATTCTAGAAATGTAGTACTGTATTTGCTTCTGAATTCAATCTTAAGAAAACAACGTACAACTTCAAGACTACAAAATAACCGTTACAGTCTGTCACTTATAGTTATACAATTGCAACTGGCCTCAAATGTAAACCGAATGTAAATCAACAATTCCTACCGTTTTTTAATATACAGTGGAAACTTGATATTCCAAGTTATCAAAGAATTATTAGAATTCATTACAATTTTATGATATACAAGTACAATTAATATAATATGCCGAAAAATATAAAAGTAAAGCTTTTTCGGTAACTTAGATTGTTAGATTTCCATAGACTACACTGTAAAAAATCGTTTCTAAAATTGCGATTCATTATTAAAAATCAAATAATTCGACTGCATATTTAATATAGTCACCCATGGTCGCTTCTTAAAGAAAAAGACTCCAAAAAAGAAGAAAAAAATGGCCTTTTAGAACCGAAAAAATTTTTTTTTCTCCTTCTAATATTACTGCAGTAAGTTTAGGCATATTTGTACAATACAAAGATTTTTTGTTGCTGTTTTATTTTTTATTTCAGTGTCAAAGAATGTTTCAACAAAATGGT
Source organism: Helicorthomorpha holstii (assembly GCA_013389785.1). NCBI lineage: Eukaryota > Metazoa > Arthropoda > Diplopoda > Polydesmida > Paradoxosomatidae > Helicorthomorpha > Helicorthomorpha holstii. Next base: position 7,096,027 of record JAAFCF010006680.1, on the reverse strand, counting down.
ACACCAGACATATTGTACTCGTATTGCCTGTCATAAATTTGTAGTTGTAATAATTGCTAACTAAGATTTACTACAATGTTGCTGTACTACCGTTATAAAAGTATAACGGGCGTTTACCCTTGGCTTATTTGATAACTTGTGTAAGCATTTAAAAAACACACATGTGAGATTTTTCTATGCATAAACTTGAAACGAACAGCTGAAAACTAGACTTTACACTTATAAATCTTTTAACAAAAAAATGCTTTAAAGAAGCTCGTAATAAAACAAACATGCCTAAGACTTCAAGAGAGACATCCCCACTTGATAAACAACTGAATCTCAACTTTTCTTACTCTACTACAATAAAAAAATAAAAATTCTTAGTCCTCAGAGCCTCAGAGGGACAAGACAACTGTCAGTACATTCATTTTAATTTATTTAGCATCTGATAATATTTTAGCGAGAAAATATATTTAAAAACCTCAAAACGTCATTAAAATAAAAAACTGATAAAAAAAGTGTGCTATGTAACTTAACAAATAAAATCAATGCAAACTGTGAATATTATACCAACAGAAGTCGTAAAGTTAAAAAGATTCAATCTCTTGTCAGTTCTGCCATATTAACAAAACAAGAAAAAAATTGCACTTTAAATGTTGTAGGATTACGAGTCAAGAGGTCTTTGTACTGTATATGCACAATCTTAGCATAATGTTTATAATAACTTGTCCACTTAATTGACATGGCTGTCATATTTTTAAAAAAATCTGTTAACTCCAATCAGTATGGCAAGTTAAAGTCTGTCCATTTAATAATAAGGGAATTGAATAGATGAGTCCAACAAACCGCTTATTCTGTAACCTACTTTCATACCAATTTTGTATAATTTAATTACCAATATGATTACATACTTGTTCCGCCTAGACCAAATGAATGCTAAGCAATAATTACTATGCAATTAGATGAATATAAGTTCATAATGTTATCGCAATAAAAGTAATAAATTTAAATGCTTTCTTAAAGCAAAAAACACTTTAAATTCATATTTAATAAATTTACACTAACATCATTGGTAGACCACACAGTCCAATGTATTAGACAGAGATGAGTATGCAAGATACTATACTGCATTTCAATTCCATATTCAAGCAATTTAAATAATTATTACAATAGCAGATAACGAATACAGTACCAGTACTACTTTTAAAAAAATATAAATGAACTTAATTGAAGGACAAAGTGATTCATTTTAAACTATTTGTGCGGTATATTACCATGACCCTAAGTCAATTTATTAAAATTCTAATTAGTTTCACCCTCAATTTAAAAGCTATGAGAAGAAATATTAATAATTGTGGTCAATAACATTTAATTATAATCATTTGAAATGTTTCACGATTCTAAAAGTGAAAGTTCTATCTATAAATATTGGAAAATTTAAGTTTTTGACACAGATTTACATTAGAGAAATTTATTCAATGCTGCAATAAGCCAAATGAAAATACAGTGGTACTAACAGAACTATAGATATGGCAGTGAACAATTCGTTCAAAAGTAGAATTAACTACGGTATTATACTGTATGTTTAATGTCGGCCACGACTTTTTTATAAGATTAAAAATCTTATCAGCCAGTTAAAATAAAAAATATTCGACAGGTTTTTTTTACTAACATCTGAACTTGCTATTTTAATCTCCGTATTTCTAAATGCATGTTACTTGATTGATATACTGTACAAATGCAAAGTCATAAATCACTTGTCTTTTTATTTCACGAATATTCAACTTCCTATCTAATAAAAAAAGGTTATAATACAGTTGATAAGCTACAACTTTTAAAATAGCTTTTCGAAATTCTTGTCGTTCAAATCGTTTAAATGCCAAATGAATTGAAAAAAGAGACAGAAGTGTCTGACAGACATCGAAATAATATGCAAAGAAAAAAAGCAGAATCTATAACTTAAAAAATTCAGAATGTCAAGTAGTTTTTATTTCTAAGTCTTATTTTCTTTAAATATACCGTATGTCGTAGCTGTTCCCAATTCATATCCACAAAACGCCCAATCTTGTGCTTTAAAAAGTTATTTAAATTGCACGCCATCTCATTTTCACGCCTTTACTGCGTTAACATTCTCAAATTTATAAAAGTTTACAAGACAAACATGCAACTTTAAACGCCAAAACTAGAACGACCGACACCAAATAAACCTTTTGAAATCTAAACTTCAAGCGTCGACATAAATAAATGTAATTAGGTTCATATAACAACTAGTAAATTACAAAAAACCAAAACATTAATACAGCATGTACAAACAAACAAAACTACAATCGATGATTTTAATCTGGAGTTTATATTACAGCATGATAATATGAATCGCCACATGCAATTAGAAACTTTTTCCTATTCGCTGACTAACTAGGCGTTCAATAGAAACGACAATGACGTGCAAATTAATATAAAAATACTTGACTTGATATTAAGGTTGCTTGTTTTAATAACTTACAATGTCATGTGACATCTTATAACTAGTGAGCGATTGGTTGTAGACTGACCTGAGAAATTAAAAAGGTTTTCAGTGTCAATCGTTATTAACTACGCAAACCATTACTCACAGAGCAATGTCATAAACAATTATAACAAAAAAATTTATTAAAGAAAAAAATTTTAATTTTCACTTCCTAGTTATAACTTAGAAGGCGAAATAAAAATCTGTATCTGCAGTATCTCATTATTACCCTTCGTTTCGTGTATACCTATCATAATTGGTAGGATAACTAAACTATCAAAATAAAAAATTAATATTTGCAATCTAAATTTTTTTTGAGTTATTATTATGACATCGTAAATTCAACTGCGTAACAAAAAAAACAAATGTTACCAACTAAATTACTCAATTATATAATGATAAATTTATTTTTTGTTAACTTTGTAATTAATTTCCCATTGAAGCAACTTCATTTGATGAGATATAGAAAGAAAGGACAGTTAGTTTACTTGTCAAGTTTATTTGTATTATATTTTTTATAACTCAAAAAGAATTTTATTGCATCTATTTTTTACTATACTAAAAACTGACAAATCAAAATTAGTCAACAATGTCACAAATAATCACAAACAAATGCAAACTTGCAGCAGTATTATACTGCTATAGGTTTTAAAAAAGAAAGCAGAAACTAAAAGCATAAAAATATCAAATGACTCATTTTCAACTCCTGCAATTTGTAAACTGCAGTAAATTCCGCTAGAGCAGACTTGCAACCCCATTAAAAAAACAAATAGATCGCTCATCTGTCACATAAAATGCATTTTATACTGTTTAGATTTATACCACAAATGATCACAATTTCCTACGCCACATTCTATAGTCCACCTTTCAAATGTGACAAAAATCCCATTTACTTCAAAATGAAATTAGTCACATCAAACATATGCAACTAATCAATGACAATTCCCACACAAATATTTGTTAATGTCCAAAAATTCGAGGCTATAGTCTAACTAGGCCATGCTTTACAAGATTCCTGCCCACCTTGAATTTACAGCTACAGTAGGTGTAACGAGCAAATGTGTACATAAACACAGCAAGCGATGGAAAAATGCCAATCATAACCATTACGGGCCAAGCCACCGTTAAAGACAGCTAATAACTTGCAACAAGCAAGTTCGTGATTTAAAAAAATCATGATAATGCGGTTCAAGCTGAGAAGTTGCAAAACCACATTACTCGCATCTAAAGAAAGCGTCAATACGATGCTTTAGAAAATCGAAATACTTATACAGTATAAAAGATGAAGGCCTCAAAAGAAAGCAACTAGGTCCAATATAATCAACTTATCCACCTTTTTAACCTGCCCACTTTAAAGCAACTCTTTATGTAGCTTTAAAAAAAAAAGAGTAATATTTCATCGATGCATGTATCTTGTACTATACAAGTTACTTGTTAAAAAAAATAATAATTTTATCCGGTGACTTCTTAAAATTGTTTTTAAAGACTATCACACTATACAGTATATTCTTTAAAAAAAAAAAAAACATAATATAAAGTACGTAAACGTACTTTTATTACGGTTGTGTTTTTCATTTTCAGCAATTAATATAACTTCATTTTAACTCAAAAAATAAAACAAGTTAAATAACCCAATAAAAATCAATAATAAAGTACACCTGAGAGCACAATTACAATCTTTTTAAATAATGCAATGAACACGTTTTATTATTTATTCGAATAATAAGTGGACATTTTCAGTTAATCATTTTATGACTGCAAAATGCGTTAATTATCCAACATGTACAATTACAGTTCATGTGAATTTTCTTGATTAACTTTATGCCTCTACTTTGTACAAACTTAATTTAACAAGGAAGAATCATAATACAGTAATTAGAAAAACAAAGTAAAAAAAAAGAGTTATGATTCATAGTATAACTATAATAGCCATCTTAAAAAGTAAAAGCTTTCAAAGAGACACAGTAGTAATAATGTAGAAAGAACCAAACAAAAACACAGTCATCTATTTCTACAAGAAGTACTGTTAGCGAAAAGGTATCGGTAGCCATGCACATCTAACAAAAACCAGTTGCCGACTAAGAGAGCGATGCCCCCCTAGTTGATGTGAGAGTCTCTACGACGTTACACCTGACGAACCATTCAAGACAAAAATGATTTATGATTAAATTTTGAACAAACTCAACTATCGTAATCGTATATTACAACTAGTCGTATGACAAACGGCCAATGGCTCTTCTACGAATCACCATATAAAAACAGTGGCAAAAGAAAAGCTTTTCATTTTCACAGACAACTCATTTCCTTTATATTTCTTTTATACTATGTGCAGCACATCAAAAATGCACAATTTGTCTAAAGAATAAATGTAACAAAAAGTAAAATCATTAAATGCATGGCTGCCAACATTGGCAAAAAAAAAAAAAAAAAAAAACACTCAACCATATGCGGTGGCCAAACGCAAGCTCATGTACAGCACGTTTAAGTTCCATGTACATGTACAGTACAAAAACCTAAGTGTATAAACAAAAAACTACAAACAATACAGAGCCAGTACACCAAACAGTTGGTATATGAACTTTTATGCTGATGATGTTTAGTGCAGTATTTAAATTCTTTGAAAATTAGATATTCGAATCATAAAAGTAGTCTTATACGTACTTATGAATGAATTTCTGCCTGATTTATAAATTCACGTACTGTGACATGATGTTCCATGGTTATACAAGTAGATCTTACCCTTTCCTTGACTCGAGGCAAGGTTGATCCAAAGCAAAACTTGTTTACCTTTTAACCTTGCATGGTTAAAGAAAAAAAGCAAACTAAAATTTGTTGCCGAAAATAACATAGTAAATACAAACAATGAATAACCTAAGCACAAAAAGACTAAACAATTTTCTAAACAAATCAGTTGGTCTAGTTCCTCAAGTACAAGACAAAATCTGGTCAAAGTATACTGCTAAACCACAATTCCATACTTAAACTGTAGTTAACTGTAATTGTCAATCGAAGGAGAAAAAAAGTTACTTATTACAATAAGTAATTGTTCTAACTTTAAACTACAAAAAAAAATAACGCACAGTTGTAGTTTGAAAACAAAAACTTACCCAAAACGAACGGTATTATGTAAATAATTAAAATAACCGCACATCATTTTTTCCCCCTTTGAATTAATCTTTTTATCCTTGAACTTGTTTAGAACGGTAATTTAGCTAAACTTTACAGAGAGGAAGTCGGTGTTGAAAGTATACGTTTTATCGAAAAGTTCTTTGCTTTGAAGTAATAAATAAATATTCTCCACATTATTTTTTCATGCGAGGTCAGAGATCTACAAAGAATTTTCCCCACTCAAGGAAACTTATTAAAGAAAAGCGTTATTTTAATCCGCCAGTCAATAATAATACGGATACCGAAGACTAAAATAGTGTAAAAACGGAAACAAGTATTTATTTATAAACGACACCCTCGCTCAGTAAATAACAATCACACGTGACATTCAATAAAGACTCTCACCCTGATTTTTTTCCTATTCAGTATTCACACTTTATTTATAAATTCCCTTTCTATTCCTTTCGCACTCCACCTGATTACGCCTGGATAGTCACTAACAGGAAGATGACAAACCAGTCCCAGATGTTTCCACTGCACTTACTGTATGAATTGAGCTGACACAACCAAGCATAAAGACCGCGAACCGAGGAGAAAAAAACAACGAACGGGAAACAAAAATAAGATACAAACTCACCTCATAAAATGCTTTGACGTTGCGAACCAAGATATCCAAATTCCGGATCCGGATATTGACGTCACCGCCAGTTTGGCAGACTCCTCGATGAGGTGGCCGAGGGTCACTGAAAAACACAAATCTGTTATCACACCAAACTCATTTTCGTTTTTCCCCCTCTTCCCTACTTAACCATGATTGAACACACGAACAGATGTTCACAGTCCTGTATTAAAGAGTCCATTCAACAAACTGTTTGCATAAACTCACAGATCTGAAACTTATAGTAACTTGCTATATCTGCAAAACTACAGACGTACTGTAAGAAGCAGGTGCTGTTACAAACTCACCCCTCTCCAGGAAATTCTAAGGGTCCATATTGTACACTTAAAAAAGTCATTTAAAAACCTAGCCAGACCACTCATGAATTATGATTATAAACTCTTTTTGAAAGTCGGTGCACCCCAAACTGCAATATACGCACTGCGGTATTGTATATTTACTGTAATTCAAACGTAAACGTTAAAATTTAATATTACTGAATACTGTATTGCTCTTTTATAAGTTAATTGCATAACAATCAAATGAACTTCGGACATTAACATTCATGTTTTAGCATAATACGGTAAACGTTAGATTGCGTGAGTTGCTGCAGTGTTAGTACCCCCATATGCAGTACTCCTAGTTATAATAGAGAAACAACTGCATGTTTTCCCATTGTCATATTATGTTGTTTTCCAAAATTAATGCTACCATTTCAAATCTCCTTTGTTACTCTGTTTATTTCATTTACTATGAAGTAAATAAAACTTGTATATCCGATGAGAATAACAATAAGTCCCATGTTTCAAACATGCCACAAAAGAATTTCTCATAACTCCTGGAAACTATTTTGCAGTAACTGTTAGTCTATTACCACAGTTTGAAAAATGCAAAATAGGACATCGCAGTAAATTTCGTAAAATAAAGATAATTAACCAGTTTATTAACTAAACCACAACAAACATACGGTACAAAATACAGTAATGAAAATATGACCTCGTATTCTTATTTCTAAAGCATTCCAGACACTAATGATTTCATAAACCTTAATAATAAAAAAAAACAACAAAACTTTCAAATACAGTAAATCAACCATTTCAATTACAGTTTCATGAGAATCAAACATGTGTCATTGTGAAATGTCATTTCGCAATGCAATAATTACTGTAAGTCACAAGTTAATGTGAATATCAGTGAAAAAAATAGTGTCAAAAATTAACTTTAAAATATTCAGTTAAAATCATTCAATTTCTTTTAATTTGTAGTTACGAAACATCACACTTAATTATTTTAATTGCAGCACTGTCCAGAACTCTTTAGAACTGTATTTTCAAACTGAGCTTAACCAAACATTTGGTTGACACACATAAATTAAGAAAATTTTCTTTCAAAATAATAACTAAGCTGTGATGACCTTAGATCAGCTTGAAATATCACAGTAAGAATAAGTTCAACAAGTTACACTGAAATTTCAATTATCAAAATCAAATAGAACGCCCAACAAACCAAGTAAAAATACATCCGTTCAAAGCTAAACCTGCAATTTTCTACGGTCAATGTAAAATTTGCCTGAATTTAAATGCTAAAAAAACCAATTATGCTCAAATGAAAATTATAACTATCAATTATTAATTTATTAACCAACTTAGCTTTTCTTGAAAAGATAAAACGAAATTAATACGACATCAACGTTAAACAAGCATATGAAATTTACAGTATGTTATTCGAAAACATACTGTAAGACTACGATTAAATCCATTAAAAATGTAATTTTGTTCATGAATTCTGACGTTGATGGACGTGTGAAAATGAAAGCAATTACACCGTCACATATGAATAATTTTTCGTTTAGAATTGCAATTTATTTAACAGTTCTTAAGTAAAGCATTGATGCAGTTTACGTTGGTTGGGTAACATTTTAAAATAAAGTCAAGATATTTAAAATATTTTAAAAACTAGAAAAAATTAACCGAGAAAATGTTATCGACCATTATATTTCGCATTTACTGTACTTACAGTATATCATCCTCAATCATAGAGAAATAAGCTAAAAGAATTCAGTTCCTTCTAATAATATCAGAATGTTATGCACCAGTAAAAACTACCGTATAAATTACAGCAAAATCGATGACTAAAAGCTATAGAAGAATAAAGGAATTGTCATCTCATGCATTGTCATAAGAGACATTTCGATTTTTAGCATTACTGTAGTGTCATGTCACGATAAAATGCACATTCGTCTCCAAGTAAAGTGCAAACACATGTTTGACATCCACTAAATTTCTGTTAAAAATTCACGAGACTTGAAGATTAACAGCTTATTCCAAACTACAGTAATATGAATAAAAAATAATCCTAAAAAACATTTAAAAAAAAAAAAAAGCTCCATAGGCACTTGAATAAATTCGATTATAATAATCATAATATGGTATTACAATAATATCATAAAAACTTGCAAAGATTTTTTTTATCAATAATAAATAAAATATTGCTCAAACTTAAGTAAAAAAAAGAAAAATATTGTAACAACAGATGCTCTGTCGTTTTGTGACATTTACCAGGAAAAAAAAAAGAATAAATTCCCGACTTTTCATTTTATAACCAAGTCTAGAAAAGCTGTCACTGGTAACTCAATTTATAAATGTCTACTTTAGATAAAAAAGAAAAAAAAAACATTCGCTAATTTTGTTAAGCCACCCACAGGCAATGACCATCGTCATATGGGTCAACGCGTGCTTATGCTGCCAATACAAGACTGTTTTTCCTTCTAGTCATTTGATCCAAGGAGTTTGTCTGCTCATCTGCTGTAGTTGCTATGGCAATTTGATGCATGGGAAAGTACACAAAATGCTATCTGACTAAAACCAAATACAGTATAGCAATACATACAACTCCATGGTAAAAATGGCAACATTTTCATCAGCGCCATCTAGTGCAAACATGAGTGCGGCATGAGTGCTTATTATACGCAATGCAAATTTGCACATATCTATAGCAATTTATGGTGATATAAATGTGATTAAAAATGAATTTAAGTGATAAAACTCATTAAAAACGTGGCAGAATATCTGTTATTTTTGGATGCAACAATTATGAGAAACAGAAAAAAAAAAACCTTTTTTTAGAATGCCAAATGAGAAAGAATAGTTACTGTATTTACGGGACTATATAATGCACCTAAATTTTTAAGCAATTTAAAAAAAAAAGAAATTTTTTACCATTTTTATTATTAAATTGCATAATAAAAATTAAAACAATTTTAGTTTATACAAACAAAGTGACCATTAAAATCATTGAATATAATCATTTGAACTTTCTTTTCTTCACTTGCATTACTGGATTTCACTACCATGAATAGCGTTACAGTACTTATGTTTATAGTAGTTTTGAGTATAAGACGCACCTGAATTTTGGAAGCAATTTTTCGAAAAAAAAAATGTGTCTTATAGTCTCGTAAATATGGTAGTCAGAATTT
>JAAFCF010006680.1:7011290-7085898 GCA_013389785.1 Helicorthomorpha holstii | reverse complement strand
AAAGATCCTCCAAACGAAACCAAATAATATAAGACAATAAAACATAAATAAATTAATCAAAATAAACGCAATAAATGTCAGTTACTATTTAATGTCCTCAAACTGCAACAATAACGGTCACTTTATCGTTGGACAATTGCATCTTTACAACTACACATAAAATTGATTAGTGTCGAAATACGCTAAGGCAGTTTTGCACCATCATTAACAATATACAAAGGATTTCTCTTAAGTACGCTAAAATTTTTAATGATTGCGTACATAAAGAAACGCCTTAACCATTTAACTACGTGTAGGTGTTGCTGTAATTAGCAAGTTCTACCACAAAAATTAACTACTCTAAGATTAATCGAATGACAAATTATAATTTAAAGAAATTAGGATTGTCCCCAGTTGTTTTAATTCACGAGTATAACTTCACTAATATGTATAATCTTAATTGATTTCAATGTAAAATCTTAATCGATTCCAAGGATATTCACTTTCACTTTCAAGTAAACGATAAAAAGTAGGTGTGATTCCATTTTAGTTAAATTATGCTTCGTCGCCCACACTTCAAATTTTGTTTAGATTACTAAAATCTCTAATCTCACCTACCCCACTCTTACAAACAACTTAGCTAGATAACCTTGTTGAGGCTTATGACTATCTTAGAGCAGTATAAACTTCACCTCGACACTGTTAAAATTGCACTCAAAACCGGAAACTGTCATCGCACACTTATTTTCCATTAAAACTGTGACTTGGTAAAAGCAGCCGCAAAGAATGACCCTCACAATTTCCCACCCTCCTTTTCCAACTCGTCATAAAAATACGTAATTACAGTTACTGTATTACTTCCCCCCAAATAAACATTAATCACAACAAACAAAATTTTTTTTTTAGCAAAGTATGGCTACTGGCCTCTTTCAATCTAAACGATATCATCATTCCCTTAAGAACCCCAGAAACAATCAGACGATTACCACTTTCAAAATAGCTGAAAAGATATAAACACAAAGCAAAGCAATTAAACTTACACAACGGTTATGTTTGACAAAAAAAAAATCGTTATTAACCTTAACAGTTTGTTGTTTGATATTTAAAAACAATATCTTTTATATTTACACAATAAAATTATATGATAACTTTTCTGATTTCCTGGTATGAAGCATCGATTATAGCAAGTTCATAGTACTGTGAACATACAGTAACTGATCGTGTGTTTACAATCATATTATTAACTTATTATTTTAACCTAGGCAAATCTCAATAGATGTGTTTACTTACATTTGCAACATAATTTCATGTAGAATGACGCCATCGCACAGCTGACAGTAGTCTAGCTCTTTACCATCGTCCTCATAAAACTTTTTGACCTAAAAATTAAAGATTTAGGCTTTATCAATCACCAGTTTTCAAACTGTAGAGTATAATGTAATTTATAAACAGTTATTGATAGAAATATATTGCATATCATTAAAAGAGTGATTTCCTAAATAGGAATACTGTTTTTTATAGTGCCAATAAAAAACCGAGGCTAAATCTTATCAGTTCCAATAGCAAAAATATTTCAATTTATAAAATTGCCGGCATATTAAATACGGTTTACACTTACACAACAATTAAATTTATTCAGTCATTTTCTTAAGAAAAATTACATAAAGAATTTCTATTAAAAATACCTTAGCAATTTTAACACTATCTATCAATAATAAAATGCAACTATTTTCTTATCAAAAAATTAAATTAAAAAAAATATATAATGTTCAATGTTCGCTTTTTCTATGATAAAATTAGCTTCTATTAGATTTTTTCTTACATTAAACCTTACTAAAGTAACTGAACTGCAAAAAAAATTTATCTTTAGAGATTGTAATGAGTCATGTTAAATTTTTAATTCAGCGCAATTTTTTTAGTAAACTCTGAAGACCAGTATCTACTTCCAAAAAATAAATAAAAAAGCTAACAACTTCCATGCTCTCGTTTCATTAAAACTTAATCATTTAATTCTTCTTTCTTGTAATATTCACATAAGTCAAAAAAAATTAAAATCTTTAAAAAAAATTCTAAAAAAAGGAAACAATTAGCATAATATGCAAATTAAGGTTTTCCGCTATCTATATAAGATCCAGTTTTTATTTTACCTTTTACCTAAAATACAAAAGGCTAAATGATTTACATTTTAGCTTGAAGTTGTTGGAAAACAGTTCATTACTCAACAACCACTAGCACTGTATAAACAGCAAATTAAACTGCCATAATAAATTTCTTAAAAAATAATTTTGATAATAATTTAAAATAATTGACAAAAATAAGTCAATTAAATTCAACATTGAAAAAAACATGTAAATACTGTAGCAAAAAAAAAAAAAAAGACAGCTAAATCAACACTATGTCAAAATGTATAAACTATTTCACAGGTGGGAATTACATTTAAGCTTATGCATCTATTTCGTGTGTTTACCTAGCTAATTACGTTAGTTTTATAACAGACTAAAGTAAAGATAGTTACAAGTTATTACAATATAAACAAGGAAGTTTATTTTTACAGTCATGAATGCCCTTAGAGGTTATAAAAATGGCTACGATTTTGCCTTTGTTTACAAAAAAACAACAATTACCCATGAGAAAAGGGGTCCTTGAATCAATTCCTCAACTGAAGGCATGGCGTATAAAATTAATCCAACAACCGCACCATAATGTATATCGATCGCATATTATTTGCCATCCAAAAGTTCAAATGATTTTCACAACCGCGTTTGACTATGCATCTCCTCATAATAATTTTCCAAGCCCTTTGGAGTTGCCCATCAAAAATCGAATGCCCATACAAAGGTGTGCGGTATCCAACTTTCAATTTTCTGTAATATTTATGTTGCTCACCTATATTTATAATTTAGTTTCAAATGACCCATTCACTCCATTAGTCTATTTTGCGTTCCGTGAAACAATTAGATCGGAACTATAGATTATTTAATTTAGTGAAATTTCGATAGTAATTATTGCATACAGACAATGTTATCTCAGGTACAGTGTGCAACCTGACGATAAATCCTGATTTCAAAAACACTGAGCAACTTGCAACCGCAATCAAATGTAACTACCGAATTGATCATTAAACAACCCGTTGCATAATCACCGATTATTTGCACTAATCAACAACAACATAAATTTTATCACCAAGATTTCTGATTAATCTTCACCAGTAGCACTGATTAATCCGCGACTTCTCTACGAAACAACACAACTCAAAATGGATCACGCATTTTCATTTTTCAGGCTCAAAAGCTGCATAAACAAATGCCCGCTTACCTCAAATCTTTAAACGTTTACGCGGTAAAAACGCCAAATGGCATATGCTGCCATCTATCAGTGTATCTTAGCTATATTATGACCCGCTAATTTCAAATCGCATCTTCATTGATTTCAAAAGTTTAATGAACAACTAGTGTATCATTTATTTTGTTAATTTTCTATTTAAAAATATAAACAAGTAAAAAAATATACACACATTATCATAAATTAATGAAATATTAAATAGTCATATTTATTTACTGTACATTGACGAAAAATTACAATTAAACCATGCAGACTGCTAACAAAATAATTGAAATTTATGAACAACTTTTTCATTGGCCCTGATCTTCTGGTTCTGTAGAAGCTACACATTCGATTGTAACTACAAATTCTGTTGAATCTACACAATCTATTGTATCTACACATTCTGTCGAAATTACACCATCTTCTGCATCGTTACATTCTGTAAAATCTGTCAAATTTAATTCGGTGGAATCTTCACATTCTGGTAAATCTTCACATTCTACAGTGAGGTCTGAAACGTAGTGATTAAGAGTTGCCATCGACGGGACAGCAAGAATCTTATTTTCATATATATGCTTATACAACGCTGGAGATTTGTGCCTCATTAAAAAGCATTCACGTAGCCAGTTTTGGGTGTAAGCACCTGTTTTTTTCCCAATTCTAGCCTGTCTGAAACACTCGCGTACAGCTTCCTCTTGTTTTTCAGGCAATTTTTTAATAGCTTCTTCTACAGCTTCTTGAGCTTGCTGTTTTAAAATTTTAATGGCTCTCAGTAGTACCAATTGCCTCTCCTCCATCCGTTTTATAGTTCTATTAGCGACTCGATTGCGATTGGTGAGCGCGGTTGTTTTAGACTCTTGTGATATTCTCCTTGTACACACCTTTAAAATATATTTGCAATGAGTGCATATTTTATTCGGTCCCATTGTAAACACTGCACATTTTTTGCTATACACGGTCTCTCCAATAACTATCAAATTTGTCAGGCAGTTATTTGATAGCAAACTGTTAACCGAATCTCCATTTTTTAACGATTCACGTGATAAACCGATGCACTTATTAGCTAATTTAATTTTGTTTAAAAGGAAACCAATACCATCTTCTCTAGGAATGTAAGTGTTAAAAAAAACCTTAAGAATCGAGGAGTTTTCTAAGGTCACTTCATTACCTCTGACAGAAACTGTAGGAGTATTCATTTGATTCTCAAATGTCCATTTTAGACTTATCTCGTGTTGGACATTCCCAGGATACAACATAAGTTGAATGGTGTCTGGGGGTTCTGAATTTTTTTTCGCAATAAAACGATACCATTCTTCTGGCAAACTGAAAGTCTGTAGCCAAGGCCACAGTTCAAATAGTTTAACTATAGGTTTTTCCAAGACTTCCGATTCCACTGGTTGCTTGATTTGATCTTCACTTTGAGGTTTTTTTTCTGAAAGTTCATTTACATTCTTCTGTTTTTTTGGCTCTTGTGACTATTAAGAAAGAAAAACATTCTAGGTACAATTTAGTTTTATATTTACAACACACACCTTAGCTTCGGTAATTCTTTCCACTGGCTTTTTTCTTTTTTTTGAAACAGTCTTTGAAAAATATGTTGGTAAATTTGGATATTGGGTTGGTAATGCATGGTCTTTTAAAGCCCAATAGGCTCGTGACATTCTGACTTCCTTTCCTTGAATAATATAAATATGGTCCTTTTCAATCATATCTTCCTAAAAACAAAGTATATTCAAACGTAAGTATTAATAAACATGGTTATAATGAAAATATAAACGATAAGAGGCTTACAGGCTCCCAAACAAAAAGTTAAAAAAACAATGCAATAAAGTTTGGAATACTGTATTCATTAAAACTCAAGAAAACATGTTGACGTTCTAATTTTGCTACTTACTTCAAAATGCAACGCACAAACATAATCCTTTAAACCAAAAACTTTGTCTTTTCGTGGAATTCTTTTAGCCCATTTCTCTCGCTCAGCTTCGTTACGCGCTTTAAATAATCTCGTAGTTGGATGTCCCCTACATCCCGTTTTACAGCCAGGAACAAAACACACATTCGGCATTTTAAATATTCAGCACTAAATGCGATAGATAAAATAAAAATTTCTGTACACAAAAATGATGAATCTTTCCCCACGATTCCCAACCCTATCGACCAAAAACTTGCACTCAACACAGTGACAGCTCCCTCTAGTATGAAGACTATTCTTACATCCAATAACTACCTTTTTTTTGAGAGTTAAGTTTATTGGAAAATCCGTCGCTATTTTATTATTAGTTTTCCATAAACATTGACTGGTTGTCTTTGTATACAAAGTTTTAGCTGAGTTTGGCTTTACATCGTTTACTAAATCCAAAAAAAATAAATTCTGAATTTAGGCGTAATATTGTTGCTAACAGATTGCCATACAAAATTACCAAACAAGAATATTGTTTATTAAAATATAAATTATAAACGTGAGTTAAATTATTATATTTTTATTATTACAGTAGTTACTTACTTCAAAATGCAAAGCACATATACGATCTTTTATTCCAAAAACTCTGTCTTCTCTGGGAATACATTTTGCCCAACGAGCTCTCTCTTTTTCATTTCGTGCTTTAAATAATGTACTTTTTACTGGATTTCCTTCATATCCAGTCCTGCAACCAGGAGCAAAACACTTATAAGGCATGCTAATTTCAATTTCGATATCAAATATCGGATTATAATCAATTTGGAATTGTCCTTAGAAATAGATAATGAATCCAACTGAACCAAATGTTTTGCATTTCGGTCCAAAAAATTGTAAAAAGTCGCTAGTGGCGACGTCATGTGAGTAAATAATGCCAGATTGCCATGGTATTATGCCATAGTATTTTGGAGGTCATTTTAAATTGCTAGAGTAGTGGCGGGTGTGAAAAGAAGAATTGAAGTTACCGGTACCGGTACTGTACAACAATAATTTCTAGGTTGATTAATTTCGAAGATGAGTGAACCTCAAGAAAAATATGTACTCACTGAAGAACAAAAAAAACTTATTGAACAACAGAAAGCCAAAGCTCTAAAATTGAGAGAAGAAGTCATGAAAAGACGAGCTGAAGAACAAAAACTTCAGTCGGGTGTTCTTCAAGCCGTGTCCAGTGTTAAGGCAGATGGTTTGAAAAATGTCGAAAACAAACGTATTGAATTGCAACAAATGCCTGCAAAAAAACCTCATATAGGAAGTAAATTGACGGGAAAGTGTACACTCATTTCGAAAGAAAGATTCATGATTGACATTGTTTATCATCAAAAATCAATTGATTTATTTAAGAACGTACCTAGCCGCTCTTATGGTATGTTATGTCATTGATACATGTTAAAAAAAACTTCCATGTTGTATTTTGAATTATAAAATGATTACAGATGCCTCTTTAAAGAAATGGAACTTTTTGCTTAATGATTACGATATGTTGAGTATGTTACATTTTCGTATATTGTGCTTTTCCATTGTTTATAAAATGACTTTTTATAGTGAAATCTCTGATGAAACTGAAAGATGAAGTTGATATTTTACCATTGCCAAATTATGTTTTTAGAGCTATGCAAAAGTATGATAAACCAAGTAACGAAATTGACTTAAAACGTTTAGAACCGTCCTTGTTACAGTCTCTCTATCCCTTCCAAGCTGATGGAATACGGTAACTGGATTGTTTGTTGTTTGTGACAGTCAGTTTAAGAATTTTTCTGTTAGTTTTATCATATCAAGAAACGGCAGAGGACTTATCGCTGATGATATGGGATTAGGAAAGACAATTCAGGCAATAGCAATAGCTTCTTACTATCACGAAGATTGGCCGTTGCTTGTTATTACTCCTTCTTCTATGCGTTATTCGTGGCTAGAGGTACTTAATGTTTTGCTTTAAATTTTAATGCTTAATACGATTTATTTTATTACTTTTTATTTCTGTTTTAGGCTTTCAAAAGATGGATGCCCAATGTACCAGAATCTAAGATTATGGTTGCAGATAATTCCAAAGATCGATTTATGTCTGCTACTTTGCTTATTATAAGTTATGATCTGTTATCTCGAAAAGGCGAATTTTTTAAAATGAGGAATTTTGGTGTGGTTATTGTGGTAATTATTTAAACAGTGTCATTGTTATTTGAATATGTATTTATAATGATGTTATTTTAGGATGAATCTCATTTTTTAAAAAATTATAAAACATCCAGAACAAAGGCAGTTTTACCAATTCTTAAAGTAAGTTTTATTTTCTAATTAATAAAGGGAATGGAGTTCAGCAACTAATAATATTATATATTGCAGCAAGCAAAGCGTGTTATTTTGTTGTCTGGAACTCCAGCTTTATCTAGGCCTGCTGAACTGTTTACTCAAATTTCGGCCATCGATTCCTCTATATTTCCTTCTTTTCACGAGTTTGGACTTCGGTATTGTTGTGGAACAAAGGTACTAGTGTAACACTAAGTATGATATTTTAATAATTATTAATTTTGAGTTTAGAGGCCTTGGGGATGGGATTATAGTGGGGCAACTAACATGTCCGAGCTTCAAAGTGTAATGGAAGGTACTGTAGTTATTAGAAGGTTAAAATCAGTTGTTATGAATGACTTGCCATCAAAGCAACGAGAAATGGTTATACTCGATCCAGACAAGATAGAACATCACAAATCTATGAAGTCAGCAGCAGTAAAATGGCAAGAAACAAACCTTAAAGGAATGGAAAAACGCGGAGCTCTACTTCAATATTTTCATGAAACTGGTTATTCTAAAATGAAAGCAGTAAGGTAATTAAATCAGTACTTAAATTAATATGGACTACTTTTTTTTTAAATTTGAAAAATAATTAAATTTTATTGTTAGTGAATATGTAATTGATCAAATAGAAAGTGGAAAAAAATTTCTGTGCTTTGCTCATCATGAAGCAGTTCTGAATTGCATATGTGAATATTTAACAAATCAGGTTTGTAAGTTTTGAAATACAGTATACAGTATTTGTAATTTTGCAATATACAGTATTTAAAAAATAAGATTTATTGATAGAAAGTGGAATTTATTCGAATTGATGGAAGAACTACTTCTCAAGAAAGAAAAACCTTTTGTGACAAATTTCAAAACAGTGATCGTTGTCGTGTTGCTGTTTTGTCGATAACAGCAGCTAACATGGGGTTAACATTGACTGCAGCTCAGTTCGTTCTATTTGGCGAATTATTTTGGAACCCAGGAGTAATTATAAAAGTTAATTTGTTGTTCTGGTTTCTAATTGAACTTTATTTAAGGTGCTGTCACAAGCTGAAGATCGCTGTCATAGAATTGGTCAACGAAATTCGGTTGTAGTTCAGTATTTAGTTGCTAAAAAGACTGCAGATGACTATCTATGGTAAATTGGTATTCAGATGGTTAAACAAAGTAATCGCAGTAAACTTGTATCATTAGGCCTTTGGTGCAGAAAAAATTAGACGTTTTAAATAAAGCTGGTTTAAGCAAGGATAATTTTAAAGATATTGACATGAAAGTGGTGGAAGTAAGTTTAGAATTTTATTAATGAATTCGTAAAATAACAACAATTTTACTTAAAGCAAAGCAAACAACCAACTTTGGATGATTTAGATTGGCTGCAAGAACTAGATGAATCCAATTTCGAAGAATTTGATGCGCCAGTCACGAAAAAATCAAAGTCAGAAATTTAATCAATGCACTTTATTATTTGAAAGTTAATTTTAAAAGTTTTATCATTTTTTTTTAAATTGAAATTATTTAGCTGAAATAACGGTTGACCCAGGTGATCTCTTTTGTAAATGGCAAACCGTACAAACCTATTAATTAAATTGTATAATATTATTAAAAATGGCATGATTGTTTTAATAAAGTTGTTTACTGATGTTGGCGACATAAGGCAGTTTTCATGAAACGCATGACGACAGTTGAATATTACCACCCCTCCAATTTGTCGAATGTCTAGTAAGAAAATTATCAGCTGCGACATTAAAAAAACATTTTCAAATTAGAATTACCTCCTAAAAGAAGTTTGCAGTTGCAAGCTGGACATACTTGATCGTCTATAATAAAATTAAATAGTTTAATTAAAGAGGATAAACTGTAATAAAGAATTTACCATGAATTGCAATGCCACGTTTATGTTGTTTGTGAGATCTTTCAAAGAGACTGAAACAATCCGATACAAGAATTTTTTTACAGCCTTCTCTAAGAGAAATCTGTAAATTCGAAAAAGTTATAATAATTTTTTTCAAATGAATAATGTCTTTCATACTTGTAAAGAATAATCTTGGAGAATTTTTACAAGTGAGTCGCGTAAACCTGGTATTTCCATTCCAGTAGTGATCCTCTGTATAATTATAATAGGGTCAACATATGTTCCGATATTGTTTAACAATGTGGTAATAAATTCTATAAATTAGTATTTCAATAACCAGAAGTAAAAAAACAAAATTGAAGATATTTACGAGGTTTGTCCAATGACGAGTTTATTAGTTCTTCCCATAGATCCTTATCATCATGGTCTTTGCAAAACTCGATTGCCTTATCGACATCATGTAAATCTTCTACAATTAATCTTAAAGCTTGCTTAGTATTTCCCATTCTCCCTATGAATTAATTTAAGTATGACTTAAACTGCATTATTTTATTACTAATTAATTTTTACCTAATAAGAACACCATTTCTGGAGTCATTTGAAACATCTGGCATGTATCTAGGGCTTCTTGCAATGGATAATAATTACTGTTTCTTAAGAATGACAAGAGTTTCTGTGGCTGAAATTCCGCATAAAGCTTAACTTGAAGACCATGATAATCTTCGCTCAAGCTAGGATTTTTAACGAAAAGTCGGTCTAAAAACTATAATAATGCAAGAATGTTTACAATAACTATACAATTGTGATTTATATTTTTATGTACCTGACACAGATAGAAGGGCAATCGTTCCAGTCGTTTCACAACGACGTTTACTGGAACTTGATCCAAATTATCTAATATAATTTTAATTGCCTGCTCGGAATCTAATTTCATCAACATCTCCAATGACGATTCTTGCATAGTTGCGTACAAGTGATGTTTATGAATAAGATCAAAAGCATCTTTATGTCCAAGTCTAAAAAACAACCTTTTGAATTACTCCAATTGTTCCATTAATGTATTTCAATTTACTGTGTCACCTTAAGTAAATTGCTAATGATTTTTCATATTGTCTTTCGTGTGTGTATAGATCACCCAAACACTGAAGTAATTTTGGGTCAGATGGGTCATAAATCAGTCGATCAATAACGGAATTTATTATCGTGGGAACATCATATAATGTAGGTGACCATTCCTTTATCAACTCGTGAAATTTCTAATGATAAAAACTTAATGTCAAAACTATACCACTATTTCTTTCATTATAATTTTACCTTGTAATCAGTTTGAAGAAATTCATTGAGTACCATTTCATAAATGGCTGGGCTTAACCTAACATCACCTCGAGGTAAATAAGGACATATGGCTTTTAATTGGTGGATGCTTGCAAACTTGTAGACTTGTTCCTCCCAAAGTAGACGATCTTTTCCCAATATTTCTATTGTTTGACGAGCTGCTGTGTTGTAATCTCCACAATTAATTAAATGATTTAAATATGCCTTTCCAACTTCGACAATATTATGAAGCTTGATATCTTTTCCTTCATTTTGTTTTACTGCTGACAAAGCTTCCTAATAACGAAATAAACGTGGTTACTATTAAAACCATTTAATAAATAACTTACTTCAAAATGTTTATGCTCCAATAACCAAGAAACATGATCATCCGCACTTCTTGGTTCAGCAATAACTACTTCTCTTGGAGTAACAATAACGAACAAGCCTTCATCCACCACACATTCTAGGTGATAGTCATTGCATAAATATTCAGAAAATTCTTTTATAGATAAAACTTCATTAGAGATATCATCAAAGTCTTCTTCATGTGGAGAAATCACTCTTAATTGAGGGCGTGTAGACTTTCCACGTACGGGAAGTTTCTAAATGAATATTAATTACGTTTTTATAAGTAAATGGAAACCCAGAAAACTTATTTAAAATACATTGTACCTCATCAGGGCTTTCGTGAGAATATGTTAACAAAACTATATTGTTTTCATACGATGCTACGCCAGCTACATAAACATCCATATTTAGCTTTGACGCTAAAAGTAAAATTAATTAATGTTTTAGTCATGTCGATTTCATAACAATAATTTAAGTTTTACTTATTTCGACATAGTAGATGGGTTCCTGTTTAGATGTAATGGGCCCAAGTTTCTTTTTAACTTGACAAGCCATTATATTTTCTCCCCATCCAATTAACAATCTCTGATCGTCACTCCAAAAGAGATTGCAAGGATATAACTCAGGTCTTAGACTATTCGTACACGAATATTTAATCATTAATCATCAGCCCAATACAAGTCAATAAATGTCGTCTTTACTTGGGATTTTCTCTTGGAATAGCACTTATAACTTGATGAGCAATAATGTCATAAACTCGAACACCCTAGTATAAAGTCACAGATTTATAAAATAAATTATTTGTCATAGTGTCATTGTACATACGGAATTGCTAGCCCATGCTACAAAACGTCCTTTCCATTTCATGTTCCTGACAGTTCCGTCACCATCATGTAATATAGTCGATTTAAATCTGGACATAAAAGTACGTTCGTGTAGAATTACCTAGTGAGGGAAAATTTGTTAGAAAAAAACTAAAAATATATAAATTAATTAACAACTTTTTCATCTCCTGTGATAAATCTTCGACCCGTTCCTGCTTTATAAAATTCGGGATCAATGGCGATCGATTTAATAGGTCTGTCAAACGAAATGTTGATATCATTTTCGTTTCCATATAAACCATTAATCACAACCTAAAAGTTTGAACGATTTGTTAAGTAATGATACAACAACAAACATCTGAATATACTTACCCTTCCTTCATCGCTGCAACTAGCAATGTTATCGCCATTCTGATCGATACTTATTTGGTTAACTGTAGATGTGTGCTTTTGAAAAATCAATATTGTTAATGAATCCTTAACTATTGAAAGAAATTCTGTACTTACAAAGGCTAATCTAATGTTGCTATTTTGATTTCCCAGATGATCAAAAATGCTAACAACGCCCCAATGACTTCCAATAACAATAAACTTTAAAAGATTCACAACTCAATTATAAGATTCTTAAAATATATGGATTTAAAATCTAAATTTGAAATTACTCGGGAATTTACAGCCACACAGCTAGCTGCATGTCGTTTTAAAACAGCCACCATATCATTTCCTAACCGTCGATATTTTAACTGAGGTTCAACTTCCTATTTAAAGAAGATGCATATTTATAAACAAATTGTAATTAGCAATCAAAATCAAATTAAATGTAATACCTCATCATCTTCTTCTTCAGTTAGTTCCTGCTCTACTTCCTATTAATAAAAAAACCTGTGTTTTATAAATTAGCTATAAAATCACACCATAAAAGGCACCTTATAAGACTCATCTACTGATGCAATATCCTTTTTATCCATTTTCTACATGAAATGTTTTCAAATTTTCAACTGGAATGTATTTAAAGAACAGTATTTCAATTTCCAATCACACACAGACCCACTCAGCTGATCCACAATCCAAAGTCAAAATATGTTGATTATATGGAACTGAACGTACTTTGATATTAACATTATTAATTAGAATCTAATACAGTAAAACCTGACTATGCTCTTAAATAAATAATTATCTTCAGCTTCAAATTGCAAAGCATAAAATACAATATTTCGTCTGCTCGATGTAGTTTCAATCAACAGACGCTGTATTTAGCTCCACCTATTTTTTTTTGTTTATCAATGGGTTTTAAAGTCTGAGGAGGTGAATAAATGTTGATGTCGTTTGATTTTTTATTGTTTTTTTTGATGCTGTCAAACGCGTGAAGAATTGTGAAGGTGGCCAAAGTAATGATTTGGTGTAACATCAGTTAAAATGAGCTTCATTAAATAGGTAAGGCGAAATCAATTGAATGGGATGCAATATCACAAATTTCGTTGTTCATGAGCATGATTGGATTTTCGGCGGGTTTTGAAAATGGGCAGCTATTATGTGCATGAGCATCGGTAATGTGGCCCTGACCAAGTAATTTATGTCATAGAAGATCATTAGATATTCTATTACTACACTAAAGCAGTTCCACCGTGTTGGATAAGCAAATTGGTATAGTAATCCCGAATAATAATTATAATATGCCTTGTACTGACGTTGGCGCAAGTAGCGATAGTGGGAGTCGCGCTTGTTTACATAGAAAATCTATCAACGAATAGGTTGCTTAATATTTAACATAATTTATAAATGAGCTTTTTCTTTACTACTCTGATGCAGATGAAATATTAATTGGTGGGTGAAATATATCATTAAATATACTGTTCACCGTTATCAAGATTTTATTTATTGTTGTTAATACTCATACTGTACATTTTATTGTAGAGATTAAAAAAATTAGAATGATGTTAGGGTTAAATGTATTCATTTGATAAATGACCAACGCTGATACAAAATCTGAAATTACTCTGAGGAAATGTCTCTTGATATGCAACAATACTAATGGTCTAACAATGCCATTTTGAATTTATTCACCTTAAATATTTATTTTTTGAATGATGTTATGCAAATGTCGTTCAGCATTAATGTATCATAAAAAAAACTATATACACTATAAGCATTTGAAGGGGTAATATCGATTTTTTTTCTTTCATCTTCGTGTTGCATCTTTGCATCTAAGATCAGAGCTGTAAGATGATATGTTATTTTCGTGGACAGTGCTTTAGCCATTAATGCCGCCCCCTTTTCGATTTTATGTTAGAAAATGAGCGTAGCTAATGGTGGATGTTTTGGGGATGCATGGCTGTCAATGACCCAATACATTAAATTGATGACGGTCATGCTCGTTTTGTCAAAATGTAATAAATTAAACACATAAAATATCATTGTTAAGTTACTCGTACAGTTAAAAGAACTGCAGTTATAATTGACTAAATAAAGTTTTATTTTGAAATTTCCAATATTTGAATTTTTGTGTATTTGAATTGATTGTTAAGTTAGATTTGAGTTTCAGTTTTATTTGCTTTAGAGATATTTACTTAGATTTATTTTTTTTGATTATTAAAAATAACCTAGCAATAGATGTGAAATAATCGTTAAGTTATTGTTAGTTGCATTACTGTTGTATTACAAAATTATAACTTGAGAAATGATGAGAAGTTATATGGCACTCAATATTAAATGTTTAATTATTTAGATTCGTGCATGGATTGTTTTTCATATAAATTATTTATTAATAAATATTAAAATAGAGGATGATAACTACACTTACACACAATAAATAAATTACCATTGTAGAATAGTTTTTTGTTTACTGTAATCGTATTGTAATTAATTAATTGATGAAACTAATGAAGTATAATATTTTAAAGCACAGAATTTTGATGTGCGATGGATGGCAGTTTTATTAGGGAGTGTATTACTATCCCTAGCGATGGAATTGGAAATACTAAACTGCTCTGTAGTGAAACCATACCAACTGAACTCTCTCATTTTAAGTTGCAGGTATAATTTTCTTTCTTTATCTGGCCCATCAACTTTTTGAAACATAAATTTCATTGTTGATCTATTGACAATTTTAACTGCATTTGATAAATTCGCAGCTGCCGAGCAGCATACCGTTGTTGTGCGTGATTGCCATCCGTCAGGGGCTGGCTTTAGTAAAATAATTATATCGATAGACAAAATACTATAAGAGATTAATCCAATAGAATAATAATTCAAGTATAAAGATGAACAGATTAATTGTTTAGTAGACAACAAATTATTATTTGCATCAAATATATTTTTTACGTTATTACAATATTGTGCGCCAAGCTTACCTGTGAACATGATCTTTAAAATGCTAATAAAAATAATTAAATACAGTATGCATTTTTATTACTAATAAAAAAGTAGCATGCTTAATTTGTCACGATGAAACTAGAAACTCGTTGAATTTTATGACGAATTTAATAGTTTGTCTTATAATAAATGTATCAAAAGTTTTAGCTAAATTTTCTCAAATTCTATTTATTGCGAAAGCATAATTAATCTACAATCAGTATAACATTATTTTAAATTTTTAACAAATTTTTGAAGGATTGCTCAGGAAAAAGGAGATCTAATTTATACTGTATATTATGCAGTTAAAATCGGATGGGTCTTTTTTTTCTTCAACAAATAAAAATCCCCAATTGGGAAGCCCAGCTGTGAATTGAGCGCATGTATTTTTATTACATTAACTTCTTTTATTCATTCAATGAGGGTGTTGTATAATAGAGGAATGGGAGTGTTTTCATCTGCATCTACTTATGCTAATGATTATAACATAACGCATGACTGACTTCTCTACTTGCTGTTTTGGTTTACACGTGCTAGGCTCCTCCAATTGATATCATTTCCCTAAAGTTGGTTGTCGTAAACTTAATGATTAATAAAATTTTGGAATGATAAAGAAGTCATTTTTTCTTTATCAGTACAGTATTTGCGAATATTAAATCTCAGCTTTTATACATTGGAATAATTATGCACACGTATAAATATTTAAGGATTTCTATGTTCTATACAGATTAGGTTCTTTTTTACAGTACTGTGTTAGCTTTGTTTTGCATTACGTATTATTTAAAAGTTAAAATTTGCAAGTTTTCAGATATCATATTAGATCATTTTAATTTAAGTTATTTTTGACATATAATAATAATTTATTACACCATTAAACGTTGTTAATTAAAATGTTTTTTTTTACTATAATTATGTTTGAAACCCTTTTGTTTTAGGAAAACCAAATTGAATGGACTGCTAAGCCATTTACATCGATGGTAGCAATTAGTCCAGAAAGTGATTCCGCAATGGTGATGAATTCCTCATATCCTGTAACTACTCTTCTCGCCAATCCCTCATCTCTTTCTGGACATCCAGAACAGGTATATGTTACCTTACAATTACCCAGTACAACTAATGTGATAGAAGCAAACGAAGAAGGAAAGTCGAATGTTAGTCAAGCCTGTAAGATTATTTGCAGTTTTATGTGTGTGGTTTTTTTGTTGTTGTTAGTATTTTGTTAATTTTTTTAAAAATAGTTTCACTTCTTACTGGTGCCAAAATGACTGCTGGAGCCACTCATCAATTTTCTAATGGTGGAAGTGTGCCATTAAATGTGCAAAGTATAGTTAGTTTTTATTAAATTTTTTGATCTTTTAATAATGATCTCTGCCATGTAAGATATCAGCGCTGTTCCTCAACTGGCTTCTGTTGGGATACCTAGTGTTCAAGTAATTAATAGTCAAATTGCTGGGAATGCAGCTGTTTCTCCGGTAGCGCAACACATAAATACGATCAATCAAACACAAGCGGTATTAATACATTTATGATTATTTATTATGGCTAAAATTTTATTTAATATATTGAAATGATTTAGGCACCAATCGCTATTCAGCAATTTCCACAAAATATGGGTGTCGCGCAAATATTTATTGCTGGAAATCAGTTGGTTCAGGGAGTTCAAGGTGCTCAGTTGCTTATTCCAACGTCTTCTGGTTTAACAACTCCTCAACAAATTGTGACATTACCATATAATCAGCTAGCACCTGGACAACAATTAATTATGGGCCCAAATGGCCAAATTATCGCAACTACTTTTAACAATGTACAAACATTTACTAGTCCTCCTCAAACAGGTTATTTAGAACGATATTAATGTTTGATCACTGTTTTAAATATTTCTATATTTTGATTAGCTGCCGGAAATAGTCTTCAACCTCAAAATGTATTTACCAGCAATTTACCGATGCTGGGAATAAGCCAAAATCAAACTGTCCAGCCAGTATTTGCGAACTCTAATGGGCAGATTGTAACTGTTTCTCCTCAGGTACATCCATTTACAATGCTTTGTCTATATTGGTTTTCTTATTTTATAATGTAAATTATAATAGATGGTCGGACAGTGTCCAGGCATAATGCAAGTTATTAGTTCTACGGGACCGATAGGCAATGATAAAGTTTTTCAGCCAATTCAAGCGAATGGAAATCATACATTATCACCTGTAAATGTAAGTTATGATCATATTGATAGGAAAATGTTGAATTGTATTTATATAACTAAATCTGATCTGTATTTATACTATATAATTATATTTGCACAGGGAACTATTGCGGCATCTAATGCTGCACTTCATCCTAATCAGGCACATATCCAAATCGCTTCATCTAGCGATACAATTCAGATTCATTCACAGGCTGTACAGGTAGCCATCTAGAATTTTATAGTTTTAAATATTTATTGCATTTTTTTTTATCTTAATTATAGCAGACAAACACATCAGAGATTGTGCAACAAACTTCATCACCTTCCATAACCAGC
This sequence comes from Helicorthomorpha holstii, assembly GCA_013389785.1. Lineage (NCBI taxonomy): Eukaryota > Metazoa > Arthropoda > Diplopoda > Polydesmida > Paradoxosomatidae > Helicorthomorpha > Helicorthomorpha holstii. The sequence continues at coordinate 7,068,157 of JAAFCF010006680.1, read as the reverse complement.
ACAGAGTCATCAAGTCAGTTGCGCTATACATTTATATTTATTTTGATGATGTATTCATTTCGTATGTCTGGCATTAGCTCCTATTAGTCAAACAAGTGCAAATACAGTTGACGGAATTAATTTGGAAGAAATTAAGGAGTTTGCTAAATTATTTAAAATTAGAAGGTTATCACTTGGTCTCACCCAAACTCAGGTTGGACAAGCGTTAAATGTTGCTGAAGGTCCTGCGTACAGCCAAAGTGCCATTTGCAGGTAAACATTTTTTACATCAGATACCGTAGTTTCATACTGAAGTTTTTTACTAACTGAAAATGTTAGATTTGAAAAACTTGATATTACACCAAAAAGTGCTCAAAAGATTAAACCGGTGCTAGAAAGATGGATGAAAGAAGCAGAAGAGAGATATAAAAATGGTGCAACACATTTAACAGATTTTATAGGAACAGAACCGTCGAAAAAAAGAAAAAGAAGAACATCATTCACTCCTCAAGCATTGGAAATCTTAAATCGTCACTTTGATGATAATACTCATCCCTCAGGTAATTGCTTTTAACGAAAATAATTACTTTTTTATTAAATTTGTTTTTAATGATAAGGAGCCGAAATGACAAGTTTGGCAGACAAACTTAACTATGACCGAGAAGTAGTGAGAGTGTGGTTTTGCAACAAAAGGCAAACATTGAAAAATACTGTAAAAAAAGTGAAAACAGAGTTCTGATTCAGTATATAGGATACGTTTGTACATAATTTTTATGATCTCTTAACTGTATATCCAATTTATCTTTCATTACAAATCGTATCCGCATAATTGTGATCTTTTTCTTTTTATATAATTTTCATTTTTTTAAATTGAGTTTATTTATTTTCATCAAATTCTAAATTTGTTATTTTCTTTTTGAACATTTATGGTCTTTTTAATTGAGATAAGAGTGAATTGTCAAAATAAAATTGATATCGTGGTTTTTATAACATGTTTTCTTTATTTTAACTGTATTGTGGAAAGAAATTCATAACTAAAAAGCAGAGTTTAATAATATTCAAGTTAAGAAAACCTTAAAAGTTAACACGTTTTTATATAAAAAATTAAATCTTTTAAAGTAAATCCCGTATTTAATATTTCCCCCATGATTCAAAGGAACAAAAAAAATAGCCGTTAACATTTGCATAATAAAGGTCTACATTCAAATTCAAAAAGTACCAGGTGCACTACCAACTGGTAAACCTTAAATTTTGGGAACCGTGTCTCATTTTGAGCAGTCTATGTTTTGGCGCCATAAAATTTGCGCTACTTCCGACTCATGCAGACATGCACGGAAAGAAAAGAATAGTTCCGGTAAGAGTGGTGTTGTTTACGTCTAGCCGGAGTTGAAAGTTAAAAAATTGCTATAGACTTTCTCTATTTTTGTATCTGAAACGAATTTTGTTCTAAACTATGTAATATATTTACAGTAAATGCACGTAGTTGTGTTTCTTAGTTGAAAGTTTTGTATTACTTTCAATATCGAATCTTGAGTTGAGAAGGCTGAAGCTCGACAATAAAATCATTGTGGGGGACAAAAGAATTAATTCTGGATTTAATAAAGGTATAAATAGTTTTCAAGAAATAAATAACGGGTTATATTTTAAAGATTTCATACTTCATTAGAAAGTAGGTATAGTGATTCAATAATGCGCTAATTTTAAGGCTACTTTGTTTTTATTGCATGACTTTGGTTTTACAATGAACTGCCCAGTAGATATTCTGTCATTGTAATTAAGTTTTATTTATGATTTGTACAGGCACTGTACTTAGGTTCATATGCCTTTATAAATTGTTGACAGAAAATCAACAGAAATTAGTGTTGGTATAAGACCATGTGAACTAAACACAAACGCAATGGATTCTGACAATGACGATAGTAATGCAGCTGGAAATGGAAAAGAAACACCTTCCAACTCTCAGATATTACGTCCACGCAGAAATGTCATGCAAAAAAATGTAGTTAATATTTTGTTGAGATTTTAAAATTAGTTATCAATGTCGTGCATTTTTCCTTTTATAGGAATATGGTAATAGCTTGCATTGGATTGAAGAAAAAGACTTAAAGAAAGCTCTATATGCTTCCTTGCAAGAAAGCAAGAAGTTGAAACCTAACGAAATTGACGTTGATGCAAACGATTCATTAATGACAGAAATGGGACAAGGAAGAAAACGAAAACATGAAATAGCGAATGGAGACGATCTGGAGAGTGCAAAAAGGTTTTAATTCAGAATCCAAAAATGTTAATACTGTAGAAATAATTTATGTGTGTAAATTTACTCAGAGCAAAGGTTCATGCTCAGCGAAAGTTTGCCCAGGGATCAAATCCTTCAAGTCCTACTGTGACACCCATGAAGGTGAAAAATCAAACTCCAACTCCTGTTGAATTTCTTCCCATGAAACGACCAAAGACGGAAGATTTTCTGACGTTTTTGTGTCTTAGAGGTTGGAATTATAAACACAAAATTACTTTTTGGTTATCTATTAATCGTCGTTTTTAGGAACATCAATTTTGCCATCGTCATTTAATTGCTTTAATGCAACAACTTTCCAAGAAATCAATGGAGATAATCGTTGTCACAGCCCCTTTAATGTGGATCCAACGGAAAAACAAAAATCTCAAACAAGAATCACTGGTATAGTAGAGGTTATAAATCAATTTTTATTTTATTTGATCGTAACGTTTATTTTAACAGGAGCTATTACAAAGACGGTTACAAGTAAGGTTACCAAAACGGCTTCATTGATTTCACAAATGAAGACACGCAATGGGAACAAAAAGCCAAATGAACGTTTGGAAACTGCAGCTTACAGCTCATCGGAATCTAGCATTTCCGATTCTGAAAACGATGGATTTAAAATAACTCATTCAATAGTAATTTTTTCTAATATGGTATTTTAAAGGAAATTCTAATTAATTGCGTATTTGTACATTAGGGTAACAACTTTAACAAAAAACAAGGAAAACGTGTTACTGGTTCTGCTAACAATAGAACTGTAAAATGCAGACGTGATGTACCTAATTCTGGAGTTTTTAATAATCTAAGACAATCGTCTTCAGTGCAAGCCCTAAAACAAAAATATCGTCAGCAACGTATCGCTAAAGAAAAAGAAGCTTTAGTAAGGGCTAAAAAACCAGAAGTTTCGGTTAAAAAAGATTTGGGAAGTGTTTGCAAAGTAAAAAATGATGTAAGACTTGTTATCGATAAGTGGCCAAATTCAGATTTATCAACTGTAAAACTGTCGTCGCTAAATGCTATTACGGGTAAAAATACAAAATCTAAGGTATTATTAACCAGTTCGATTGACAATGGATTATCAACTGGGACTGAGAAAAAGTCGACTACTTCTTCAAAAACATCATCATCTCAACCAAATGACGATAAAACACTTAAGAAACCTGTTACTAGAAATGCAGCTATTTTATTGCAAGCGGCTAGAGAAAAGGCGCAACAGGAAGAGAAAGAATTACAGAAAGAAAGAATTGCTAAGTTGGTATCTAAAACTACAAGTGACGATCATAAGAAAAAATTACCCGAATCTAAACATGATTCAAATAAAATTTGTGATTATGAAAAACATCTTCCATTGTTAGAAAGTGAACACTCGTATGTGAAACGCTTACCAGCTAGTGGCACTGAAGTTAATTTTCCAAAGCAGAAAAGCAATTCTTTGAAAAATTCTTCTGATTTTTCGTCGTCTGATGATGAACCATTAGTTAAGAAAAAGGAAGTCGTTACGAGAGGACTTCAAAAACAGTCTAGGTTTTCGGGTACAAATAAAAGAAGTAAAACATCATTAACTTGCGTTACTCGTTCAGTTCGTTCTGGTGATTTAACGCCATCGGTTGAGATTGCAACAAAATCACCAGCTTCTTGTCGACCTAGCAGAAAAACGAAAGAGGCTGCATCTGTGTATCTAGAGTTGTTAGGTCAGCGGCTCAACTCATGTGATGATGATTATGAAGTACCACCAAAGCCAAGTTCATTATTACATGGCGAATATAAGAAACAATTGTTTGCTACTCCAGAGAAACAAAAGTTGCATTCTACTCGTGGTGGCAAGTACAAAGAAGCTTTGATTTCTGACACAAATATGAAATCAACGCCAAATCTAGATAGCTCAACTTCAAGTTCTGTCAGTAGTAGTAGTACTACTAACAGTAGCAGTAGCAGTACTAGTAGTACTAGCACAAGTACGACATCAACAAGTCCATCAACAAGTAATTCGTCTCCTGAAATGACTAATAAAGTGGCTCTTAAAACCATTAGGCCCACTAAGAAATGGCCACTTGGAAAATCACCAACAATGGTTCAATGTCTCAATACTCCATTGGAAAGAATTGATGTGGTCAAAACAAGAGATTTTATGAGAAAATTATCGGATGCTCGATTTAATTTAGCAAGAGATCAAGCTGAAAAGATATGCTTAAAGAAAGTTCCACATGCTAGACAGAGTAATATTTTGGCTCAAAATTTTGAAGGTGAGTAGTTTTTACTATAATTCATAACAATTTATACTGTACAGGTAAAACTCCATTTACAGTATTTAAGTACAGTATTTCCAGAGACCTTTTCTTGGTTTGAAACTCTAGTCCTCCTAGACGTTATTGGATTTTTTTAATATTTTTTCTTAAAATATTTGAATTAATGCAGTAGAAAGTTTTACATTTATCCATTTTTAATTTAAATAGTATAAACGTTGAAATTATCGCATATTTACTTAGCTTAGTAAAATATTTTCAATCGGATAATAAAAATGCTGCTGCTTTAATAATTTAAGTTATTTTTTTTTATTTTAGAATCGAAACATTTAATGAAGAGCAATTTGGTAAAAGTACAAGATCGGAGAATAGCACCATCCAAGTATTCTAGTGTGATGGAGTCTTCAGGAAAATCTATAATTAAAGTAAATAAGCAAAGACCAGCTGAATCTTCAGTAGCAAGGTCACATTTAGTAAAACCGCAAAGTAAAAAAATGAAGAATAAACCCATGAAAAAAGGACAAGAATTGTTAATGAAAAGTATCGCATCGGGATCGTCACTACAGAGATTGAACAAAAATAAGATCAAAATTCAAGATGAAGATGATTCGTCTTCAAGCGACAGTAGCTCTTATACTCCAGCACCTCCACCAAAAATGGTTCCATATAAAAGAGGACCAGGTAGAGTTCCAGCTATGCACGCTTTACGTCACATACCAATTCCGGATATATCTGATTCTTCGAGCACTGATTCGTCAGACGAAGAAGATATACCAAGCAAACCCGAATCTACTACAATTTCGGTTAGACAAAATGTGACCAGTAATTCAGTAGCAGTTCAGGTTAATCTTTTAAATGACATTTCTGACTTTGATGACGATTGCATCTGGGAACCTGGCTTTATGGAATCTGGAATTGAAGGATTATTTTCACTTGAACGAACCGGAACGCCGTTGTTTCAAAAAACTCCACCACAGTCGCGTACGTCATGGGAAGCTGAGAACCCTTCATCTAGCAGTAAAGGATGTAAAATAGAGGATTCAACATCAGCAAAAAAATTAGATTCTATGGGCAACCAAGTCAATTTTTTTGGCAATCGAATGAGTAGTTCACAAAAGAAGTCCATTAGATGCCCAACATCAAGTTCTTCTAGTCCTTCTCCAGTAGTTCAGAAGTAAATAATTTTTTTTTTGCATTAATTATTTTTTATTAACACAATACATGGTAAATTGGTATTATACTTAAAGCATAACAAACAATATTTAAAAACTCATCGGCAATAACGACCAAAAGTATAAGTTATTAATGTGTAATATTTATCGTTTATAGAGAAATTAAAAGACCAGTAATTGAAAGGACAATTACTTTGGAATCATCATCTGATGACGATGATTCTAGTGATTTCCATATCCCTATTGGATCATTTTCTGGCGTCAAGGAAGCTCCTGTTTTTCATCCTACAGAGAAGGAATTTCAGGATCCACTACTGTATATTGAAAAAATTCGCGCTCAAGCAGAAAAGTTTGGGATCTGTAAAATTATACCTCCATCATCGTTTAAGGCAATTTGCTTAGTTTATTTATTATTTTTTTGTAATTTACTTCAGTTTTAAAGTATTTCGTTTTTTATTTAGCCTGAATGCAAAATAAGTAACGAGATGCGTTTCACCGGTCACAATCAATATGTACATAAAGTCTTTCATAGGTATATTTTTTTGTTGTTGGTATTTTTCTTTATTAAAGTTAAAGTTCTTGTAGATTTGGACCAAATGTTCAAGAACTTAGTGTGATAAAAAAGCATTTAGAAGCGCAGAAAGTTGAATATGATAATCCTCCACTTGTAAGTCATTTTCGTTATTGCCATTGTAACAAGTAATTCAACTTTAAAACGTTTAGATTGGTGGAATGGAAGTTGATTTGCCAAGATTATTTCATACTGTGCAACAATATGGTGGGTTGCAAGAGGTGATAGAAAAGAAGAAGTGGCAGAAAGTTGCCGATTCAATGAAAATAGCCAAAACTGTAGTTATTTTTTTTTAAATTGAAAATTTTATTTTTGATTTCATACTATTTGTTTTTGTAGGCTTTAGATAAAGTGAGCAAATTGTACGAGGCCTACTGTAAATATCTTTTACCATATGATACACTTTCGAGACAAGAAAAGCAAGAAATCGAAAATAAAGTATGTTCAGAGCGTAAAAAAGGTCGATCTGCAGAAAATGATGAATGTGTGACAAAAGGTCGATCAATGTCATTGAGCAGTTTTTATCGAATTGCAAGGAATACGATGGCTATGTGGTGTAAAAATGATGCTAAACCATCAGAAGTTGAGGTACTTACTGTATATGTCATTTTTACTGTTTTATGTCTTTGTCTAATATGTTGTAATAATTCACAGCAAGAGTATTGGAGAATAGTTAATCAACGAAGACACCACGTTTGTGTTCATGCTGGAAATATCGACAGCAGTACATTTGGATACGGATTTTCTTCGAATAAGAATAGCGGGTTTGGAAAGTACGTTTGAAATGCATATACAATTGAAAAACTTTTTTTATATATTTTTTTTTTAAAAATAGGCATCCATGGAATCTTAAAGTTTTAACAAATAACCAAAGAAATATTTTACGCTGTATGGGACCAATCATGGGTGATTACTACAACCGATTTTAATTTAAACGTTTCGTTTAATAGGAACTTGTGACTTATGAATGTTTTTATGTGTTAAAGGTGTAACTATTCCCACTTTACATGTTAGCATGTTGTTTACCACTGGATGTTGGTATAGAGACCCACATTGTCTACCATGGATTGAATATCTTCATACTGGTGCTAGCAAAATTTGGTAACTTGATATGATAGCCCATTTATTAACATAAACTTAATCAGATTATTTATATATTGCAGGTATAGTGTACCTGCAAGTCAGAGTTGTAAATTTCGGGATGCTATGCGTAAAATTGTGCCTGAATTTTGTACAAATAATCCAATATGGTTACCATCTGATACTGCTATGGTACGTTTCTAATTATAACGTTAATTTAACATGTAAATTATCGTGACGTTGTTTGATCACAGGTACCGCCTGATCTTTTGATCGAAAATGGAGTTACATTAAATCGATTGGTGCAAAATAATGGACAGTTTGTTGTCGTTTTTCCTCGAGTATTTACATCAACTATTAGCTGTGGATACAGTGTGTCAGAGTCGGTCTATTTCGCAAGCAGTGATTGGTTGGAAATCGCACCGATTGCTTTTAAAGTGAGTTAATAAATTTTTAGTATAAAAATTTAACTAAATTTTAAAAGTTTTGGTCTGATATAGGAAATAACCGATAGCTGTGAACCAGCAGTATTTTCATTACAACGTTTGCTACTTGGAATTGCAAAAGATAACCGCATTTCGCCAGATGTGTTGAATCAAGTTTTACCTTTGTTAAAAGATTTAAGGTGTTGTTTTTAATTATCATTTAATCCCATTTGAAATATTTAATCATTTGATTTGATTCCGTGTAGAGATCAAGAAAATGACATGCGCAAGCGTTTGTATAATATAGGTTTGAAGTCACAGCATGTCGATAGTTTTGAGGTAAAAGACTCAAAGAATAGACAGTCAAGAAATACGGATAATCAAGCAGAGGAATGCGAGATATGTCAAGCGATCTGTTTTGTTTCTTTGGTAAAAAGGTTAACAAATCACACTTTAACAATTGATTAACAACGAGTCAATTTTAGGTTCACAATAAACAAGAAGGAGTTGTGTACTGTTTGCGTCATGCACTAGAGCATTTACAGAAGAAGAAAAAAGATATTAAATTATCTAAATTACTATATACACATGAAATAGTAAGTTAAATTTTAATGAAACAGTGACTGATAATTAATATTATATTTACGATTGTCAGGCGCAGCTAGATAAACTATTAAGAGAAACAAGCACACAACTTCAAGCAAAAGATGGCAGCAAGCGTAACATGTTTAGAAAAAGCGCAACTAAAAAGGCCAGTTAGAATTTCGATTACCTCATATGTATAAATAACTAAATTATTCGAAAGAGGGATGTGTTATCACTTATTTAAATTTTTCATTACATTTGACGTCGATTATGTTTAAGTGTTCTTCATAACTATTCAACAAAGATTTTTAATTAATTTAACGTAATCCATCGGTTATTACGATTCAAATCAGATCGCTTGGTAATGCATTTAGCATTTTCCAATAAGCTAAAGTATGATGCCAAAGAAAGGCACTTTTGTTTTCTACTTAAAATTGTGAACACTGGGCTCAATGATCGCATCCCTCTCTTGTCCCAGCGTTATACTTAACTGTTAAGAATTTTTACATCATTTTCTATTCTTCAAGTCACAATTAAAATTCTAATATTTATACGATGACAACCAATCCAATATAATCATAAATACGTTTAACGTTAGCTATCCAAATCACCACTTTCTACGCATTTTTTACATACACGAACAGGTTGGGGCCAACCTCTAGCAGGTACAGGTTTTTGGTCGGGTGAGCATTCATCACAAACTCCTTGTCCACATGCCCGGCAGTGGTGAAGTAGTAATTTTGGTGAAAACTCTCTTTCACACACATTGCATTGCACAATATGTTCATCAGGTATCCAGTATGATGGGCGAGCTGAGTCTTTGATAATACCTAAGTAGATGCAAAAACATTGCTTACTGTAAATCATAAGCCATCATAGTAATAGTACCTTTGGGATAATCCATTGCTGAAACAACTGTTCCAAATGTGCTTTGCAGCATTTCTCCGACTTTCCTTGCAGTCACTTCCTGATCATTATAGTCTTCCAAGTTAATTGCTGAAAATGAATAGTATAAAGAGACAATTCTAATAACTTAGCTAGACTATTATAAACTAACGGGAATGAAGGCATTCTTTGCAAACGCGTACAGGACGCTCGCCCCATCCTCTCTCTGGAACAGGACGATAATAATTTGAACACTCTTCGCAGAATCCTTGACCACAAGCTCGGCAGTGATGCTTTGGGTCTGTTGAATCGAAATGATGCCCACAAAGATGACATTTCTATACATTTAAAACCCATTAGTTTTTATTTTAATGTAGATGTACAAGATTACCAAAATTTCCGAATTTAGAACCCAGTATGATGGTGCGATAAAGTCTGCCATCCAACTGGTGACTTTTTTTGAAGGTGCAGCGCCTACACTAGACACCGTACTTGATAAATAAGATATACCATCAAGTACTTTTTGTCCCACATTAAGAGAGCCGTTATTCGATGAAGCAGTCTGAATAATTAACCATATATAACATTTGAGTTTAATTTTTTTCAAAGATAAATCAAAGATTGTGCTACCCCTGGCCAAACATGTTGAATTTCATTATGCAGATAGTCAACAGGATTAGGGTTGCCATACCAATACTTTCTGCTTTGATATATAACTCCACAATTTATACACTCGTAGATATAGCTGTTATCGGTAAAATTAAGAACTAGCTTAAATGCAATAGATAATTTTAGTTGTATTAAACCTACCCAGACCAAGCATATTTAGCAATCCCTATCCATGTGGGGTCCTCTGGAGAATACGATTTAGATTCGACCACTACAGTCTCGCCTCTATCGTGGCATGTCTAATTACAAAACGATTACAATTAATATTCAGTAATTCTTAGAAGTAGATATTTTGTGCGTTATTTAACCTTGCATAAAGTAATTCTGTTCTGGTACTGATGTTGAAATTTACATTTGGTCTCCGAGTGATGGGGGATGTTATCCAAGTGATGATTAGTGCTGTTACGACATCGTGATCTTTATAATTTAAAATCAATTAAATGATTGAATTAAATGTCTATTGATATTCTATCATTCTAATTACCCGCAAGATCGGCATCTTTCAGAGCAAGTAAAATACTGATCAGGAAAAGCTTCTGCAATCGTATTTTCAATATGTCCGCTAAATTTGTTATTTAACATCTAAAAATGTATGCAACCTGTTATTCTTCCTAAAAACTAAACTCAAACATGGTGCAGTACACTTACATGTAAAACTTGAAATACAACAATCGGTGATCGAAATGACCTTACGTCATTTTGCTTTATTTGTTTTTTGAGAACTTTCATCAAACCACTGAAATCAGTTGTTGTTTGGGTCTTAGTTCCAATATATTTTAATCCAGAAAAAGCATCGAAGCTCAAGTTCATTTGTTGAAATTGTTTTCGTATGACATCTTCTGGGGGCTTATGTTTATCTTTTTAAAAACAATTAAAAATGCACGTTATCGTTAGTAAATTGAAACCATAAATAATGTTTACCTTGTGAAATTATATTTGTGTGTAAAGTCTCATGGAAGATAATTACATAAGGCCCTAATTGAGAAATTGGACCGTCAAGTTTACATCTGTCCAATGCAGCTTTAAGTTCTTTCTTAAAATGGCAATTGAATGCCTTTGACGCATCTCCTAAAAATTGAAACATGTCGCTGTGAAGCCTCTCTGCTCTAGTTCGATAAATTACCACATCTGAAATTGCCATTACCTAAAAGTAAAAATAAATCTTAGGAAATTGATATACAACATTGAAGTTATTACACTTTTACTTTTAAAAGCAATCGAGTTCTCTGGTTATGATTGGTAGACGATCCAAGTAATCCTTCAGTGTCCAAAACTACTACTTTCATGTCACTATTATAAGCAGCCCAAACGCCTAAAGTACATGTGCTTGGGGAAGGAGATGTCTTAAATACTTCTTTTCCATCAAAAAAAGTGTGGTTTAAACTGAAAGATTTCCCTTCTCCTGTATTCCCAACTATAGACACAACTTTTACCAAGTCTTTGTCGATGCATCCCAATTTTCTAGTAAATTCAGATGGTGACTGAACCTATTGCACAAAAATAATAAATGAATGGCTAACCATTAACTATTCAAATGGCACTTGCTTGGATTTGTTCCTTGTCGTTTATTAATAAAAACCCACGACCAGGAGCCCCATCAAAATGCGATTCACTGTGTCTATTTCTATAGTCTGAAGGCGATCTTAAATGATTTCCTTCTTGGACCATATCTCTATCGTCGTTTAATTGCAACGATTCAAATGATGGCATCATATTGTTATGCACTTTTACAGAAATTGAATCTTCTTTGTAAGTTGCAGCTGTTGTCACCGAAGAACGTACATGGCCTGAGTGCTCAGCCCCTTTAATTTGCAAGTGATACAAATTGTCGCACTTGGTACAAAAGTATATATGACAGTCTTCGCAAAAAACATAAGTCGTATCGTGGATTTTTGCTTTATATTGGCATATAATATTGAATGCAGAAACTTCGGACTTTGTATTTTTATTTATTTCTTTACTGTGGGCGTGACCGTGGAGGTTTGTCTTGAAATGTTTGTCCTTGGTATTTAAGTTTTCGCCCTCTTCAATATTATTAGTCAACGAAAGATTGTCGAGATCTTTCACTGCTTTCCTAGATGATGCAGTTTTATAATTTGAAATGGCAGTCGACATTCGGATACTATCGATACGTATCAAATAAAAATTTTGATTACAAATTGCAACAATGACAGATTCGCATTTATGTTATGTTTTTAAAACAAAATCAATGTCACTCAAGGTTATTAGTCATCATTCTACTCATCACAATCTCGTGACTCGAACGAGCAAAATTAAATATGCCAGAATATTATTAACCTCAAAATCTATATTCAAGTTAGTCCTACCTTATTAGTCTCTATAAGCCATTATAAGGCACAGCAGGTTCATGCAAAATGGCAAACAACTGGGATCATTACATCAGCTGACTTGTCACAATAAACACCACAACGATTGCTACCTTTAAATTTCCACAATAAATGATATTGCCAAACTTGAAGAAATCTTACGGTCAACTCTATACAATTCTTATAACTTGTGATTCTTTGGTTTTAAAATATTTTTCTTGCAACGCACAAGACAATAGAGATGTATAGATAATAAACCAAAAAGCAACAACAAGTTCCACAAAAAGCAGTAACTGCAAACCCCTTTATATAACTAGATTCGCAAATAATGGCTTCGTCGAAAGCAGGGTCACGTGCTTGTGACAGCCACTGAGGTTAAGCAACGCTTAAAATCTTTCTACGCATGCGCATTTGGGTTTTTGGCCGCTTGGATTATAAGTTGTTACGTTAGTTATTAAAACGCCAAGGGTCCAGGGACGCCATTGTAAACTATTGGAAAATTGAAATTGGTTGACGAGTCAAAATGGACACGTGCAGCCGGTAATTAGGATAAAACTAGTTACTGACAAATATTTAACTATACTTAGATATTATTTTAATGGTTTAATATTATTTAGTTATTGCCTCACAGCAATATTTCTAAATTCACACCTTTGGGATTAGAATTATGCACGCAATTGTATTATATATACACGTAATCAATAACTTTGACCAGTTTAAGGGTCGATCTATTGTGATGTTGATGGTTAAAAGAGTTGATGTCAGTGTAATTAATACTTTTGCCACAAGTTAATTATTCTTATATATAATTTTTTTAGTTTGTTAATATAAATTATGTAATTATGGGTGAAATATTTTGTGTGGTTATGAACAATAAATATTATTAGTTATTGCCATTAGCTTCCGTTTCATAACATTTTAAATTCTCACGTCTTTTAACTACCCGGCATTTGTTTTTAGAATGAAGCTCATGGTGTTCATTATTAGCTTTTTAATGCCAATTGTTTTGAGTGTTGACCGAAACAACTTTAAAACATGCGATCAAAGTGGTTTTTGCAAGTGAGTTTGATGCTGGTTTTGATCAACAATAAATTTATTGTTTAATTTTTTATATTTATTATATAGACGAAACCGCAATACTCCATCTAATCAGTTCGACTTATTAATGAATACGTTAAAGATCTTGTCCAATTCAGTTGAAGGCGAACTTATAAATACACATACTAATGTTCATTATAAGATGATTCTTTACGGTCTAAGGGACAGCACTTTTAGATTGAAAATCGAGGAGTCAAAACCTCTAAGACCTCGTTTCCAGCCTCTTATCGCACTTATTAATATACCAGTGGCTGAAACGTAAGCAATGTTGTACCATTTTAAAGTTGTTATAATTTCTTAAATGCTTATAAATATTTTTAGCATTGAAGTTGTGAATCGTGATGCAAATGGATTTACAGTTGTATTGGGAAAAAATAAAGCCGTTGTGACAGCTAAGCCATTTCGTATAGATTTATATGCTGGTGATGAATTAGTTATTAGTGCAAATGGCAGAGGTTTGATGAAGTTTGAACATTCTCGAGAAAAGCCAGCTCCGTAAGATTTTGAAGTTCAATTTAAATAGTGACGATTTCATTTATAAATGAATTTATTTTAGTAAAGAAAATAAAATAGAAGAAGGTGTTGAAGGGGAAAATCATCCACCGCCTGCTGAAGCTCCAGAAGATGCACCAGTTGAAGAAGAAGAACCCGGCATGTGGGAAGAAACGTTCAAATCACATCATGACAGCAAACCAAATGGTATGCAAGGCTAGTTCAAAGCAGGTTTAAGGAATTGTAAATGCGACAGGGGGTACTGTGTAATTTCAGGTCCAATGTCGGTTGGTATGGATTTTTCGTTTATCGGTTTTGACAACGTTTATGGAATTCCTGAACATGCAGATCATTTTCCGTTGCAATCGACCAAGTAATGTTTTATATACATTTGAAACTCTCGTAATTATATTCGTAAACTTTTTATTTTTTCTATTATAAAGGTCCACAGATCCTTATCGATTGTTTAATTTGGATGTTTTTGAGTACGATCTATACAACCCCATGGCTTTATATGGTTCAATTCCTTACATGGTCGCTCACAGGTACCTAAAGATTTATGTTTGAAAGAATTTAGTTGTAAAAGTATTTTGGTTTTATAAAAGTGAAACATCAACTGTGGGTTTGTTGTGGCTAAATGCGGCCGAAATGTGGATCGACATCGCACCTAATTCTGAACAGGTTTTTTATTACTGTTTTTTAGCTTTTCTGTGTCTAGCTATTTCTTTTTCTCAAGCTTCTTTCTTAAGCTGCTTTTAAAAACTTTTGTTTTTCCAAGTTGAATTGCTGTCTTTGGAAAGTTTAATATGCAAAAGGGTTTATGCAACTTACTCAAGCTTTGTTTCCCTGTCTGTCCGTTCTTTGTTATTTGGTGTTAAACTAGAATGTGGTGCTGAGCATTGTGGACTTTGTCAAGGGTCAAACGCGAATTCCACAAATGGACACTCACTGGTTTGCAGAAACAGGCATACTGGACTTCTTTTTCTTCCTTGGACCAACTCCTAATGATGTCACACGACAGTATTCATATCTGAGTGGCACAACGCAAGTGCCTCCGGTGAGTTACGGATTTCATTTAAATGGTATTTTTTTTTTTTAATAATTTTAGGTTTTTTTTGTAGATATTTTCTTTAGGATATCATCAATGTCGTTGGAATTATAACGACCAGGAAGATGTTCGAGAAGTTGCAAATAAATTTGATGAATTTGATATTCCATTAGACGTTATTTGGCTTGATATAGAATATACTGATGGCAAAAGGTTTTGATAAGTTTTTTAGGCATATTAAATTGTTACTTTTAAATTATTTTTAATTTTTAGATATTTTACTTGGGATAAGACGAAATTTTCTGATCCTAAAGAAATGATTATGAACTTGACTTCTAAAGGAAGGAAGATGGTTACTATTATTGATCCACATATTAAACGTGCTTCTGGATATTTTCTTCATGAAGAAGCTACATCAAAAGGATATTACGTTAAAAATAAAGAAGGCAACGATTATGAAGGTAAACACTAATTTACAATTTTGTTACAACTTTTTTAACTATATTTTATTTTTAGGCTGGTGCTGGCCGGGATCATCTAGCTATTTAGATTTTGTTAATCCAGAAATTCGTAATTATTGGTCTTCTCTCTACAGTTATGATAAATTTGAAGGTTCAACTCCATCACTTCATATATGGAATGACATGAACGAACCTTCTGTGTTTAATGGACCTGAAGTAACAATGCATAAAGATTGTAAGCATTACAACGGGTGGGAGCATCGTGATATTCACAATATCTACGGTCTTTATGTCGTAAGATTAATTAATGGCGAGCGTTTTAATTATTAAGATTTTACTAATTTTATATATTGTTTAGATACAATCTACACATAAAGGTTTACTTGATCGTTCTAATTTAAAAGAAAGACCTTTTATTCTTTCTCGTGCATTTTTCATTAGTATTCAGAGATATAGTAAGTATTTTATTAGGTTTTTTCTTTTTTCAATTTTAAATACTAATTTATTCTTAAACGAAAAGGTGCGGTTTGGACGGGAGACAATTTAGCCAGTTGGGAACATCTTAAAATATCTGTTCCAATGATTTTAAGTCTTAGTTTAGCTGGTGTTACATTTTCTGGAGCAGATGTTGGTGGGTTTTTTCAAAATCCCGATACAGAACTTTTAGTGAGATGGTACCAGGTGAATATAGTATTTAAAAATTAGATTTAGATTCATACTGTTGTTTTGTGTTATTAGACTTCATATTTTTTTTAGGCTGGAGCTTATTTGCCATTTTTCCGTGCTCATGCACATATTGACACAAGACGACGAGAACCATATTTGTTGGATGATACCAACATGAAAATTGTTCGAGAGAGTATTAGAAAGCGTTATAGTTATTTGCCATATTGGTATACACTATTTTATGAGAATGAAGTAACTAGTACACTTCCAATGCGACCACTATGGTTTGAATTTCCTAAAGATAAGGCAACATTTAAAATCGAAAATGAATATATGATTGGTAAGTTACTTGAAATGTTCACTGAATTTAATTTCATATGGTTGTGTAATTTAGGTAAAGGGTTGCTTGTTCATCCAGTGGTGGAACAGGGTGTATCATCGGTGGATGTTTATTTACCAGGAGAAAACGAGGTAGAAACTTATCGGTTTATTTTTCATTTTAGTGTTGATCATATTGTGATATTGTGCTTAAAAATATAGGTGTGGTATGACAGCGACACTTATGAACGATTTCATAAGGCTCAACATATTAAAGTTAATGTGCCTATGAACAAAGTATATCAAACAGTTTTATAAAGTTTGCAAATAAGGCATTAATATTAAATCCTTTGTTAGATTCCTGTGTATCTTCGTGGTGGTGTGATCATTCCTAAAAAAGAAAGAATACGTAGATCCGCCAGCCTGGGTCCTGATGATCCATATACTTTGTTAGTAGCGTTAGACGAAAGTGTAAGTTAATTAGCTTAATATTTTAACATCACATCGTTAACGGTCTTGATTGAATTACAGGGATCGTTTGCTAATGGAACAGTTTATATTGATGATGGATTTTCTTTTGACTACAAAAATGGAAAGTTTATTTACCGCGTTATAACTTTCAGTAACAACATTCTTTCCTCGAAGTAACTTGTAATAACTCGCTTTGTGGTTATCTATCAATGCTAATTTTGTTTTTTTGTTGGTAGATTAATCGGAACTAAGTCAAATTATAAAACTAAGTCGTGGTTGGAGAGGGTGGTATTCATTGGTATTAAACACCAACCTAAATCTGTGATCATCGATGATGGTGCGTATTTTTTTAAGTCAACCTTACTGTTTATTTTTTTTAATATATAATTGCTTAATAGGTACTGAAAAAAGAAACGCTGACTTTATATTAGATTCGCAGCGTCAAGTTTTAACCATTCGTAAACCAGCAGTCAATATGGGAGACGACTGGAAGGTGACTCTAAACTAAAGGTTAGCTACATTAGAGATAAATTTGAATTCTTGTTTAGCCATTTTAAAATTTAAGTAAAAATGTCTTATCATGCGAATTAGAATGGGGTTTTCTGTATATCAATTGCTTCGGGATCCTTGTTTATTCGGCAGTATGGAATGAGTGTTTAACTCATAACTATTAAAAGTTTCATTTAATCGGTTTAGAAGCTCTTGTTTGCCATTCTAATAAATCAACGATTTATATCAATCGATTTTTCGTTTAGTTTTAAAACAACATTTTTAGTAATTATACATATTACACTATCAATTTAAATTGTTCGTTATTTTCAACAAAATATTTGCGATCGGTGACACGGACAAAATAATTAAATTCAGCAATAATAATCGAATTTGTGATTATTTACCTTAGACGACGTAGACCTGAACTTTCCGTACTATAAAAGCTTTACAAACAGGACATTCATTGAGACTTTCACTGCATTTCATGCATGTGAATTGATGACCACAAATGAATAGAAGACAGTCGTTTTTGCTATTAAGGCATTTAATACAAAAATTGTCTTGTCCTTCTAATTTGCAATGTGAAAATAAGTTTTAACTTGCAATCATTTAGGGAAAAATTATTTGTAGATTGATACCTTTGATTAACTCTTTTGTAACCCATAGTTTGGTAACTTTATCGCGAAGTTCATCAACATCATGGTAATTACTTGGATCAGTCTCTTCTTTTTCCAAAATGGTTATCAATTGTTTGATGCTTAGCCTTTTAATAAGATCAAGCGACGATATGTCATCTAATTTGTCGACATTTCTTATTGTAATTCCTGGCGATATGATGGCATTTTTTACTGGTTTTTGGTTGTTAATTTTTAGTAAGACCGAATGATCATTTTTCAGTTTATTGGTTATTGAGTTGATATCAAGTTGATCTGAGTTGTCAATTTGATGATCGTTCATTATGCTTACTTGTAAGTGTTTGTTTTGCTCGTAGTCGTAAGGTGCAATTGTAACGTTGGGTAGAGCTTTTTCCTTGTCTTTAGCAGTTGTCCATTTGACAATCGGTTTAGTAATTTGATTGTGTTTTTCGCTTGATGAAGAAAGTGGCGATTTGTTCGTTATCGCATTAAAATTGGTCTTCAATTTATCTTTAAAATGTGTGCAAGCTACATGCTTAACTGCGTCATCGTTACTTTTATAAATTGTGGAACATTTAGTGCTTTTCAAATCAAAAGTTTCGTATGTTGAAGGAGTTGTTTTAATTTTAAAGTGACTTTTTTTTGCAAATTGATCATCAATGTACGTTGTTAAAATGAAGTTGACCTTGCTATCGTTCCCGTGTTTTATGTGGGATTTGCTTGGGTTGATTATAACGGGTTTTATTTCCCTTGAAACAGATTTTTTCTCTAACATATTTATTGGTTGCGTCATTTCGGTTTTGCAATTATGTTTTAATTTTAATGACAATTTTTTCTGAGAATTTTTATAGTTTTCCGTAAAGAGGTGCTAGCCGAGTTTAAATAGAAGTTATATACTGTATATAATTTTTATTTGAAGTGCCGGACTATTATACTGTCTGTATTGGATGTTCCGTAATCAGTTAGTACATTAACACACATTTCTAAAATAAAATAAATTATTTTGAAATTGTGACAAATATAACAATACTTAGACTATCAGTTGACAAGATAAGTGTAAATAATAAACAGTTCTTAAACTAGATTTTTAAAATGATAAGATCGAGTTCAAGTGAAACTAAAACTAAAAAAAATATTATCAGACTCACAAACTTTCTGATGTCCATATGCCATACCTATAACATGAAGTTGCAACACCGTTTTGTTTTGCTTCTAGAGATTAGGATAAAATGATAGTCTTGTAAAAGCGTATATTTGTGTGTCCTGGTTTTAACTGCAATTTAACTTTATTTTGTAATACGTTATTTTAATATAAAATCGATAGCAATGCTGGGTGGATATATTTGTTTTTTCTAATCTTTTGTGGGAAGTTGCTCAATAGAAAACGCTGAATCACGTACCTACAGTAACTTTCGTTATCATAAAAATTTCACGTGTATTGGGTTGGGATAATAATAAATACTTTGATACAAACAGTAAATAATTGAAACGATTACGTACATAAATTTATCGTACACAACATTAACTTTATACAGTTTTTACCTGTAATAAGTTTTATGAATTAATATCGGGTGTTACTTTTTATCAGTCGGTTCACACTTCATAAATTAAACATTTTTGCGGTAATAGGTGTAGTTTTCATTGTATTTGATCAATTATTGTGGTTATTTAGAAATATATTTGATTATATTGTAGTTTGGTCGATTACAGCAAATGTTTATGATATCAAACATAATCTTATCTATAGTAGAAGACAGACAGGCAATTAAAATTGATTTAACAGTTAACTAACTTGTATTAGCTTATTTGCGATCTGAAATAAAAAAAATATTTCACAGTAACTTATTAAATTTATATACAATTAAATTAGCTGTAATTATTTTTATTGGTGATTAAGTTTCAATTATCCCACTTTAAATACAATATCAAATTAAAGACAAATTAAACATATCGTAATTATAAAGAAACTATGAAATCAAAATATAATTAAAAAGCACAAGTATGACAGCTAAAAATCTTTTAAGGTCTGAATCTCTTGCATTTCTCTGCCAAATAACACATTTCAAAAAACAAAAAGTTTTCAAACAACGCTAGAGTAACTATACGAATAATGTGTACCTGCAGTATTATAATTATAAAATTAATTATTTTGTGTCAGTATTTAAAAGTGCTATTTTTTTTAGTTATTGTTAATACCGGATAACTTTATATGCTGTAACTTATATTGTAATTGCTTGCAATAATGTTCACTTGGCTGTTTCTGTATTACTACTCATCGTGTAAATTTGTAACTATAATGCATTAGTTTTCCAACTTTTCTTCGATGGTATTCTCAACAATCTCTTCAATTTGTTCCTCAATGTGTTCTTCAACTATCTCTTCGATTTTTTCTTCAATTCTTTCTTCGATTTTTTCTTCAATTCTCTCTTCGATCTTTTCTTCGATTCTTTCTTCAATGTTATCTTCGATGATATGTTCAACTATATTTTCTCTGATTTCTTCTTCAGCGGTTTTATTTAAATCCTCAATAGCTAAAAAAAAAAGTACTATAAGTTACGTATATTTCAAAATTAAATTTTAAGATTTTATTACCGTCCAAGCGCACGTTTATTTCATGGTCACTTAGCTCTGACTCATTATCAATCCTGTTTTCATGATGATAACCTGGTGCTAGATCTTCTTCGTTTATTTCAGTATAGTTATTGGTTTCGTCATCTTCTTCACGATGATGCTCAGTTTCTAAGGCGTTATCAATGGTTTCGAAACCATCAAAAGTGTTGGTGAAGGTTTCATGATGGTGCTCTTCGGTGTGATCTTCGTTTAGGTCGTTGGTTTCGTAATGATTTTCTATTTCCGGTTCTTGGTGCTCGTTATAGGTGTTGTGTTCAGTGTTATCGTTATATCCGAACTCTTCTTGTTGGGCATTGTCGTTGCTCATTGATTGCAAAAAGTCGTTTGATGGAGTGGACATCCTGTAGTCCTCTTCATCATGGTTTGCAGTAATATTGCTAATATCAGGTTCAAATGATTGCTGATGGTCTTCACGTATTTCTTCCTTGACAATTGTAAAAGTTTCTTCTTTCACTTCAGCACGAACCTCTTCTACTTTATTGAAGGCAAATTCTTCAACAGATAACTTTTTAATTTCGGGAGTTGTCTTAGTATAGGTTGGACTTTGGTTGCGCAATTCATTGAATTGCGATGTTATTCGTTTGACATTGTCAGAAGACGATCCATCTGAATCTGGTTTTTTTCGAAGTTCAACACCATCTATCTCAGTCGATCGTCTTTCGCCAGCTTTAACGTGTAAAATAACACTGGTGCGTTGCGTCGACTGGAGGTTTGCGGGCGGGGTGGTAGGTGTAGTTGCTCTTGCTGGAGTTCCATTTTGCTTTGGATAGCCATTAGTTGTTGGCGATACAGGTACAATAGGATAAGATTTGGGTTTGTTCATGGTGGGAGTTGTCGGTGATTTTGGCTTATCGCTACTGGAAAAGTCCAGACCTGATATTTTTACGTTAGCATTTCCTTGAGCCCATGACTGGCGAATCTTTTGTTCTTTATTATAATTGATAGTTTGTGGACTGCTTTCCGACGAGAATGCATTAAACTTACTTTTCAAATCCTTAACACTCGGGAAAGAAACATCCGTTGGGCGACTGCTGGTCACTTGCGTTGGCGATTGCACCGGTTCTGGAAGTTTTTTATTCCCACTCATTTTTTCTTTAATTAAGTTTTGTTCAAAACTTCTGCTTTGACTAGGTTTTTTTTAAAAAAAATTTTGCGGAGTGTGCAACCTAGTAAAACGAAATCTTCAAACTAATAACTTGATAGAAATGCAAGTAAGTAGTCATCCAAATTGGCAATCAATTTGTAACAGATTTATATAGGTTTTGTCCTTCACGTAGAAATAAACGATTAAATGATTATCTAATTGTTTTTGATGACAACAGAGGTGCTCAGATTAGATATGACGTGCGAAGTTCGTTTTGATATACCAAATCCACATTCAATACTGTATATGGAAGAGTTATATTGCTTACAAATGAATACAGTATGTTTCAGGAAAGCAGAACCGATTGATTATAATATCAGTTAAATACTGCAACAACTTTAATGTAACAACTACCTACTCGTTCAAAATAATTTTGAAAAACAGGGCATTCACATGATAGAGCAAAACAAATATTTTCATCGCTATCGTTTCGGCAGTGTACTAATTCTTTTATGATAGGATTATAATAATTATACGCAATTCCCGTATAAGTTATTATTGCGAATGTTGTACGTGTACAAAGACGCATTTTCTTGTGTGTTATACAGTATGTTTCTTAGACTTTGACCATAACTTGTTGGCATTCTCCCATCTTTAAAAAGGTTTTATTAGAAATATACTCGAGAGTTGAGATTGCAGAATGATAATCTGTATATCGTGAAACTACGAACACTTTGTTGCAGCCAGTAGATAATACACAAGTACGAAAATGAAATAAGAAAAAAAATAGTTGGCGTCGTTGACATGCAAAAAGCATTATCGACGGCGTAACGCAAACATTGAATCAAACGTTTATCAATTCATATATCTGCACATCATTTAAAATCGAAAGTATTATCAGATTCAAATTTAAAATAGTAGATATCTTCAACGTAATCTTTTATGAAAGGCAAATTGAAACCGCAAAATCATAATACTTGTAATTGGACATGCATGTTTTTTTTTCAAAAATGTTATCAAACAGTACTCGGGGTTTTGTTTATCCTTTTAATTTTTTTAAATAAGTTACCATAAACCCGAATCATATCACAGGAGCAATTAATAACTACATTATAGTAACTGTTATTCTAGATTTCCACTTCCGAGGTATCTAATAAACATATTTGAACATTTTTGACTATCTTCAACTGGATGCATCTTCGTAAACACCACGAACTGCCTTCTTAAACGAGCTAATTCAGTCGGAGTAAATTTACGACTGAGCCTAAGTTTGAGGTTTGCATTTGGAATTGCAATTTCGTCTCCCAAACCACTTGTCTTTTGAGCCTCCAAAACAGCATAAACAATGTCCTGTGTTATTTTATCTAAATTATATAAAAAGTTAGTATCTAGCAAAGGCTGCGACTGCGTTGATTGATTGGCAGGTGGCGGTTTCTTGAGAAATAAGCAATTGTAAATCAATTGCATAGGCAGTTCATCCTCCGGTTGGATAGTAAATAATGGCGAGTCCCAACGATTTCTTGATTCGGGAGCTTCAAAGCGCGCCACCAAAGCGTCGAACGTTTGCTTGGTGTATCTGAAATCTTCTGGTTCTTCTTGATTCGTATCCAACTGGTTCCACTCCCAACATGAATTTACACTTGTGTCGCAATGCACCACACAGTAAGTGGCTTTGTTGGCTTTCGACAAGCAATACAACTCGTATCGGTAACCTTTAATATAATTAGGTGAATCAACAATTACCACTTGTTGGTCCTTGCTAAGTGCCCTTTGTACTTCAGAACGTAAATGACCTCGTAATTCTTTCTCCTTGTTAGAATTGTTAAACGTAACATTACGGTCAAAATCACCGCTACTACTGCACGTCTCTTCGCTTATTATTACACTAACCACTTCGTGTTTTTCGTGAAGCAGAGTTTGTAATTCTTTCGCACGACGAGATTTTCCACTACACGGGAATCCACACATTAAAATCAAAGGCATAATTTAATAATTTTGTAAAATCACGAGTTAAAACCAACAAAATAACGCAAGGACTACCGTTCACTGATTCACCACATGGCACGTTGAAGAACCGGAAGCATGCGAACCAGACTCCTTAATAGCTTCCTGCACCTAACGGGTGTTTTCTCGTAAAGCTGAAGCTGTATGTCGATTTAAATACACTGTAGGTTTTCATATGCTGCACAACATAAATAACAATCATATATCGGTTTCATTCTAAAAACAGTAAAGGTTAAGTCAGCTGTCAAGTTGAGGAATAAAAATGCCTATTTATGAAGGAATCGGTTTAATTAACGAGAAACCAGCTGTTATTTTAGATATTGGGAATGCTTATACCAAGTAATAAATCATAAACTATTACTTTACTAAACGTTAAATGAAAACGAATACTGTTCGATTAAATTGGATAATATTTTTTTCAGATGTGGATTTGCTGGTGACAGTAGCCCCATGTGTATAGTACCTAGCGCTGTCATTGATCCTCAAATGAAGAAAGTAATATAAAATGATATAGCTCATGTATATTTAAAGAAAACAAGGTTTAAATAACTAATATATTTGACAGAAGGTAAACATTCGCGAATATACCAGTCCAGATCATCTGTACTGTCTTCTGTCTGAATTTATTCATCGTTTGTATTTTAAGTAAGATAACAATTTAATTATATGTTTTATTCTTAATAATATTTAACTTAAAATCATTAAAATTTATTTTTATTGAAGATATCTCTTGGTGAACCCTAAGGATAGGCGACTAGTTGTATGTGAATCGGTGTTTACACCTTCTGTGTTCCGTGAAACGTTGGCAAAACTTATGTTTATCCAGTATGAGGTAAAATTAGATTCATTAAATGTAGTATTACATGATACAAGTAAGGTTTTTGCCGTTTTAGGTATCTTCATTGGTGTTTGCACCGTCTCATTTAATGACACTATACACATTAGGAGTTCGTACAGCTTTAGTTATGGATGTTGGTTACGATGAGACAACTGTTATGCCAGTTTATGAAGGAGTAGTCATGATTAACTCTAGCGAAGATTATGCTGTGGCAGGAAAGTCTTTACATAAGTATTATAAAACACAATGAAACGTGTAATTTGGTGTAAGGAAATATAATAATATTTTCAATTTAGTCGTTTGAGATCTCTTCTTATTGAACATAGTACAGTAAAAATGGCTGGAAATGTGGAAGCAGGAGCAGAGACAATTTTAGGTTGAATTATAATTAGAGTATTTTTAATCATCGCAACAAATTAATTACAGTACATTAATAAATTGTATTTATTGGAAATAGATTTTCTTGATGAAGAGGTCCTGGAAGATATAAAAGGTAAAATTGTTTGAATACTTTAAATTAATATAAAAGAAACCAATTTGCGTTTTTGATTAATTTAGTCAGGGCTTGTTTTGTGACACCATTCGAACGTGCAAAAAGTCGAGCGAAGGGCGAAGAAGTAAAACAAGTAATTATTTAAAATCGATTTTAATAATATTGCAGTTGATTTGAAATACATTTGTTTAATGAAATAAGATTCCTCCCTTCAACTATCCACTTCGTGGATCAAAAATTCTATCTGTCGATGGTGTCGTAAGAGAGTTAACCATGGAAAGTTTGTTTGAAAGAGATGGTGAAGAAAAATCTCTTGCTACTATGATTTTGAATTGCATACTGAAGGTAGCTATTGTACAGTAGATGTGTAGAAATTGTCATGCTGATTATACTAATATTATTTAATGAAGAGTCCAATTGACATGCGTCGAGCATTAGCAGAAAACATAGTTATTGTAGGGGGTTCTTCGATGGTGCCAGGATTTCAGCATCGACTTTTAATGGAAATTAAGCACATGCTTAGTGAACCAAGATACAAATCAAAATTGGCATTAAAGACATTTAAATTTCATTCGCCACCGGCAAAAGAAAATTATGTTTCCTGGTTAGGAGGTCAGTTTTCTTCAACAAAATGAAGGCAGCAACACTAAAATTTATTAATAAAATTAATTTTTAATGATTTAGCTGCTATATTTGCTGCAACTGACAATACCTTAGCCAGATGCATTACAAGAGAAAACTATCTTCAGCAAAGGCGTTTACCATGTTGGTCAAATTGCAGCCGACCAACTTTCAAAACTGAAAAATCTGATGGTATATTAGAAGAAATCAAATATATTAAATAAACGATTATTGGGAAGTTGGTATAATTATTAAATTATCAATTTTTTATAATATTTTTTTTTTGGAAAACGAAGAGTCAACATTGCAAGAAATAGCAATTATTAACCTGACCCTATAATATAATTCTTTCTAAAAAGAAAGTCGATAAATCTTTTCAGTTTAATTAAAGTTGAAGTTCTCCATTTTTTTATTTATTTGAATGAGAGTATACTGTCATGCAAAATTTTTGGTAGTATTAAAAAAATATTTAAGATTTTTTAGACAAAACAACAATCTTTGTTTATGCGTTGAAATTGATCGAATCAACTTAAATCTCGGAATGTTTTAAGTTTCTTGCATGGTAAAGCAGTAATATTAGATATTATAATAAAATTAGTATTGAAATATTCATGATTTTGAAGACGTTTTAGTCGCTAAGGGCACCAATCAGTAGATGGCACTAATATGCGTGTAAACAACTAACTTAGTTATAACAATTTCCGTAAAGTTTAATGACATTGCGTCATCCAAATGATTTTTGGAGATTATTTTGTGAATATAGAACGGTCTTAGAAACTCGCTTTAGACAACTTGCTCACGACAGCTCGCCCCTTTAGAAGTCAAAACATGAACTTGTTATACTGTATATTAGTATATAAGAACTGCACACTTTTGAAGTTTTTAAAAACCCTCCCCTCAAATGCCATTGACTATTTCTTGTGGGCGTCCTCTTTGAGTAAGTGATATGATTTACCGTATATAAATCTACTGTAAAGCTCAAAAGGAGCGCCCATAAGGAATTGGGAGGAATATTTTTGTAAACATTAAAAAGTATGCAGTTCTTGTAGTTACCGGTAATAGATGTATATGGTAATAGTCTAAATAGAAAGTCCAGTTGCTTATAGCTAGTTGTGGGGGGCGAAGTATTATTAACCATTACCGTAGTTTATATAATATCATTTGGATGACGTTTTGTTATTCCGTATTTTTTTTTTCAATACAGTAGTTATTAAATTTTTAACGTGCAGTTGAGTGTAATTCCACTTGCAGATTTATGAAATATTTTGCAATGACGCTAAACACGTAGATTTTATTTAAATATTAGTTATTAAATTTTAAATGTTTAATACCAAACGAAGAGTAGCTTTAAATTTATTTTTCTTACGATAAACAAAAAACAACAATGTAATTACGTCATTAATCACGTGTTATGTACAGTTACGGAATGTTAAACGCTTGAAGAACTACGATTCATGGACTGCTCTGTATCCATGGGCATATATGAGCTTGAGCCACAGTCATGGTATAAACAAAGATGGCGTCAGGAACTGCTCTGAGTGGAGGTGGAATAGATGCTGTCGTTTGTTCGTCGCAAAATCAAGTAGATCGGCTAAAATTACTTTACCCAATGGTTAACGAAGACGAGACACCTTTACCAAAATCTTGGAGTCCTAAAGACAAATATAATTTTATTGGATTGTCTCAAAATAATCTTCGAGTTCATTACAAAGGTAACTCTGCATGCTTTTAACATGATCTAACTTGGCGATAATGACTTTCAACATAAGCTTTATGTCAAAAGGATTGATCACGCATTTAGTTGTGGCCTTGTTAGCCAGGCTGCGCCTAAAAAGTATGCATATTGAAGACCTTGTGTAATAATTATTGTCAAGCATTATTATAGGACTACCAAAAAATCAGCTGCGTGCGCCTTACATGACTGCTGAAGGTTAAACATTTAGAATAGTTGGATTAATTTAAAATACTCAAAAGTCTGATAGTTGAAGAAAGTTGAAACGAGTAAAATAGTGACTTGGAGAAAATATGTGGAATGGGAGGGGGGGTGAGAGTAAATACTCAGCTGATTCTCTTCGTCAACTGGCCAAGTATGGATTTATTTAACGAGGGAAAACAACACTCCTATGATGAAATCGGAAGAATTCCGTCATAATATTTCTGGAATAAGTGTGAATACGAGTTTGTGTAGTTTTTATTTAGTTGTATAGTGTGGTGAAAACAGTCAGGGTCATTGGTGCTGCGTTGCAAAACAGAGCACAATTTTAGCAGCTGCTGTGATCTGACGAGTCTTGCACTGTAAACCTTTTTTTTCTGTTTTTTTGCAATCATTTTTATTTGAGAATCAAAGACGCACAGTAAATCGATAAGTGTATACAGCACAAGTTTAATTTGATCTTAATTAAATGTTTTAACTAATCGTACGTTAAATGTGGGGTTGGAGACCTGGTATCGTATTCATGGCTGCGGAGTCAACACGCACGATATTCGGATTAATGATTTTTTGCTAAATTTTTGGAGATATTGCTTAATCAGGGGTGGGGTGGGTGATCGAGTGTTATTCAATTATAGCAAATGAAAAAAAAAATCAAGTGTTGGATGAACTTTTATTTCGGTAGGTGAACTCTTATTATGAGAACAAAGTCGTTCAATTTGATTACTCATCGCGGATTTTGAAGGATTATAATAGGTGACAGGTGAAAAGAATTTTTTAACAAGGAGAGATCATCGGCATTTGTATAAAAGTGCATTTAGTTGTTGTTGCCAACTTTAATATTGTCAATTAAATCGGTGTATTTATTTAAAAAGCTCTATGGGGTGTTAAGTTTGATAAGTTATTAAACGTAAATTATTGTTGTTTTTGTTAATGGAAGGGTAACCTCTGCAGTTGTTGGAATTATAATTTACTGATCCTCGTGCGTCATTCATCAGCCATGAATTATTAAAGTCAAATCGGCGTATTATTAAGTAGTAAACCGTAGTTGACTTTTATCACTTAAAATAATAAAAAATAAATTGCATAAATAATTTAACATAGTGTAGGTAACGAACCTGAGGTTGTGACAACCTTGAGGCTACTTTGAGTTAATTACAGATCATTTTACCGTATTCGATTATGGTTGTTGAAGAACCATACAATGAGGATATTTAATTTATTACTCTGTGGGTCTGTAATTGCAATTGAGAGAATTAAGTGCTTTAGTCAATATTATTCATACGGGTAATGCTAGTTTTGGTGATTACTTTTAAACACTGTAGTAATTTATAATGCGGTTGTACGGTTGAAGACAAACATTCAAATTTATGTAATTTATATTCATCAAATTTTTAATTTGTTTATTTTAACGAGCATTTTACGATCGAATCAGCTGATTTTTTCTTCTGCTTTTGGGGATACTGTTTATATGTAATTCTGAAGAATATTTTACTTCATTTTTTGCTAAACGCAATGGACATCATATAATGTCATAAACCTAATAAAATAAATTCATTAATTATGGAGAACAAAAAGATTTAATAAAAGATTTTTAATTTAGGTTTTATCCATTGAATAAATGAGTCGTTTTAATTTAATGAAGCATTTAGGAACTCTATACAATTTTGAATTAAATGAATCTGTCATTAATTTATTGATGTTATTTTGTGTTGGATCGAGGTTGCTATTGTGTACTTGCGTGTTTGTATTGAAATAAATGGGCAGTGGTTCTTTGTTATACAAACTGTGTGATATTAAAGAAAACCGCTACCTTGGCTTGTACATTGCATCGATTTTAGTTGCACCTTCATTTGCCAGCACTTCATTATTTTGACATATTTAATAACAATTTTACTCTTATTAGAAATGAATAATATACAGCTATTTTTTTGTAAAACTGACTCATTGTGCAGTGAATAACGGTTGAACTGAACTTTTTATCAGCTGTGTATTTACCAATGAAATTGTAAATAGATGCAGGATAGATTAGTCTTTATGCAAAGCTATTGTTTAAGTAGATAAAGGGTTTACAGATAGTCGTTAACCTTGTATATAATAAGTTGATTTAATTTCATTACATTTATTGCTGTACATCAGCTGAGTTTGTTTTTCTTTAATTTACTAACGTTAAAATTGATATTTGAGGTCGGGGCCCTGACACAATTTGCATACGTTAGCATATTTCATATGTTATGTGCTGTATCGCATGTTAATTAGAATATATTTAATGCAGATGTTAGCTTTAAATTGACGTTGACAAGTGACCCACTTTTTGTTATGGTTTGAATGTGGTCAGCGTTTACAGTATTTATTGAATAACCTTTCGACTTAATAAAACGTTTTGACTATTTAAAACTGAAAGCACATGTATGTGATTTACTGTACTTACAGTAAAAAGGTTGAAGAAATTTGATATCTGCATAATGTTTATGATTTTCAATATTACCGTGATAATTGTAAGATTGTAATGTCGCAATGTACTTGCAGTATTTTAATAGAAATTGTACATTTCCATTTGTATCGGAATTATTGATTAGCATTTGCAACGATTTGTCTTTATGCTTGATTGATGAAATTGAGTTTGAGGACTGATACAGTATGTGTTTTACTGTGTTGCGAATTGTTTTGGTCTTTTTTGATCATGTCTAATGGGTTGGATATGCAGAACAGATTGATACTAACATTAGTAAAGATTGAAGCGTTGATAAATAGTTGATGTCGTTAAGCTTTTTTGCACATCCGATAAATTGGCAGAAATGTAACCGTTGGTTGTTAGGCGCATTTTCAAGGTGGAGCGTAGGCGTTAAGTTGAAACTTGCGTTACACATAATGGGCGTTACAATTTACAAAATTTTTATAAAATATAATTTTAAAACGTCTTATTTGCAATTAACTTGTAATTTTTAGGTCATTTGCCGAAAAGACAAGTAAAGAACATAATGTTGCTTTTCACAATTTTTTCGAGGGCGCATAATATGGACATGTGACCTTATAAATTTAGTATATCTCAAGGTTGATAGGTGAAGCAAATGACCATTTTATTAAACTGATCATAATCGTAGATTTCATTAGCTAAAGTTAGTTGATAGGCGTGATTGATTTGATATGTTTGTTTGCAGATTTATATATTTTTAATAAAATATTATATGATTGTATACCCTATAGTTTGGGTTCTTGAATAGTTATTAATTTTTTTTTTATTATTTTAAAGGCTCTGGCAAGAATCACAAAGATGCAGCCAGCGTACGTGCTACTCATCCAATTCCAGCAGCATGTGGCCTGTATTATTTTGAAATTAAGATAGTCAGCAAAGGCAGAGATGGGTAAACTGTTTTTCTTGTTACTAGTCAGTTATCAGCTTCTATAAAAAGTGGCCGCATTGCATGAAGTTTTCACATCTGTAATTTGTAATGAACAGCATTTCTTGCATAAACACGTTTAATAGTGCATGATGATAGAAGTGGATATGCAGAAAATGTTTTAATGTAGATTTGGCTCTTAGTCATGTTTAGTAATTCATATAATTTGGCGTTGTTCATCGTCATATATATTTTGAAATACAATATTTTTGCGGTAATGCTTGTTTTTTGCTTTTCATTCCTTATCCTTTACTGAGAATTTTTAGTATTGTCTAGAAAATTTAAATTTGTTTGGCCTTAATGCTTACCTACTCGAAATAATAAAAATTTATTGTTTTCCATTATTTTTTGTTAAGCTTTGTGTGACCTAAATACCAATTCCATTTAAATACAAAATTATATTTAAATATTTTATAGATATATGGGAATTGGGCTTACGGCACAAGGTGTAAGTATGAATCGGTTGCCAGGTAATTTCTATTTCAATTTGAAGTCAAAATAAGATTTACATTTGAATTTTTTTATAAAGGATGGGATAAGCAGTCGTACGGTTATCATGGAGATGACGGACACTTATTTTGTTCTTCTGGAACCGGAACTGCCTATGGTCCAACTTTTACTACTGGTGATGTTATTGGATGTGGTGTCAATCTTGTAGACAACACCTGTTTTTATACAAAAAATGGGCACAATTTAGGAGTAGCTTTTACAGATCTCCCAGTAATTAAATAACATTAATCAACTTTTATGTATAAATGTATGATTTTTTTGCCATTTATTTGTTAGCCGAATTTATATCCGACGGTTGGCCTTCAAACTCCAGGAGAAGTAGTTGATGCAAATTTTGGCCAAGCTCCATTTGTGTTTGATATTGAAGACATGAGGAGGGTAAGATTTTTGCTGTTTAGTTACTGTAAGAATCTTTACATTGAGATTTATATAACATCTACAGGAATTACGAATGAAAAACAGACTGACCATTGAGCGATTTCCTGTTAATGACCGACAAGGGGAGTGGCAAACCACTTTACACAAGTTTGTTGTATTCTGTTGTTGTTTTTTAACGTAATTAGTTATGTGTAGATGACGATTTCATTTGTTAGAATTGTATCATCGTACTTAGTCCATCATGGTTACTGTGGTACAGCTGAAGCGTTTTTACGAAGTACAGGACAGACATTTAGTGAAGAAATAGCATCTATTAAGAACCGTCAAAGTAATATCAGTGTGTAGTGATGCTTCTGAACTATGATAATTATTGTTGATAATTTTCTAGAAATTCAAAAACTTGTGTTAGCCGGACGAATGGGTGAAGCTATTGCTGCCACTCAGAAATTATATCCAGGATTATTAGAGCACGATACCAATTTATTATTTATGCTTAAATGTAGGCAGTTTATAGAAATGGTTAATGGAACGGACAGTGAAGTACGACGATTGCGTAGGCATAAATCTAGAAGTTGCTCTCCATACGCGAGTCCAAAGTTTCATGGCCACTGCCCTAGTCAGAGTAGTTCATCAAGAAGTAATAGTCCTGGGGTAGGTTATCAATCAATGTTAATTACTTCCAAATCGGTGAGCAATGGATGTGACTCTTCAAATGCCAACGGACAATGTGGTGTTAACGTTGGTGACATGAACGCGATAAATTTATCTGTAAATGGGGAATCTGGGAAAGACTTAAATGTCAAAAACGGTTCGCTTTTGGTGGACAATGATGTCGATATTGACATGGACACGAATGACAGTGATGAAAACTCGAGAAATGGAGTAACAAATGGAAATACAACTAACGGATTTCAAAATGGTGGTCATGATTCGGAAGACGGTGGTGATGACTATGATAATGATGACGTCGATGATATTGAACAAGAACAGGACAGAGACGATGACATGGGTATATGGATAATATTAAAATTCAAATGGTGTTTTCAACATCTTTAAATTGCTACTCCCAACAGATGTAGATCCACTACCATCTAAAAGACAACTGTGTGGAGGAAGTCAAGCTGCTATTGAAAGGATGCTGCAGTTTGGAAGAGAGTTACAAAGTACCAGTGTACAACTTCGACGTGAGCAGGGAAAGAACGAAGTAAATAAAAAGATGCTTCAGGTAAAATTTTTATTATTATTAGTTCAAGCAGAATTTACGATGAAAATAACGTATGACCATTACTTTTATTAAATTGTTCACAGTCAGTTTAATGTTAGATATAATAGACTATTTTATTCATTTTGTAGTTTTAGTAATGATATTGTCTTTTAGGATGCATTCAGCTTATTAGCATATGCAGATCCTTGGAGTAGTCATGTTGGGTATCAACTAGAATCAATTCAACGAGAACCTGTATGTGCAGCGCTTAACAGCGCAATCTTAGGTAACTTCGTATAGTTGAATTTGTTATTTGAATTCTTTTAAAGATGTAAATTTTTTTAATTGTCTAATAGAGTCTCAGAATTTACCTCGGCGGCCACCTTTAGAGATCGCAATAAGTCACACCACTGAGCTAATTAAACTAAAATCTAAATTTGGACTTGGGTCATGTGCTTTTGCTAATGTGGATACGTTTCTCCACTGATTATTGCAGTGGTGTTTCATTTAATAATTATGCACTTAATTGTGGAAAAGAGTATTTGCATTACGCAATTTTAAAAAAAAATGAAAAACTCCATCAACGTTTGAGCTGGTACTATTTGTTTTTTTAACACAATTCAAATGGTATCTTGATTGAATATTGAGGCCAATTTTACGCAGGCAGTGGAATGTGCAGGCAATGGATTGTACAGACGATGTTAAATTTTAATTAGTCAGATAACTTGTGTAAGCTTCTAAAAATCAGTTTTGTGATTGTTCCAAAATCCTTGGCAGTATAGGCCTAGCTGTTATGTCTATCTCTGGTATCTTATCAATTTCTCTTAGCTCTTTATGCGAGGCGGAAACAAGAGTATGTGGTGGTGGTCTAGATTGAACAAACACTATTATTGATGGAATTTATTTTTCATTTATTATTATAAGGACAAACTCCCAAACAGATTTGATATGCGAGTAATTATTTATAATGTATGGGTTTTCTTTGATCGCGCGTGTTCAGGTATTGTTTTAATTGTAAAATTTTGAATACAATTCATTTTAGTTTATACGCTGACCATGTCCACGTTAAGTCGTCGTAACTTAAGTTTTATTAGTAAGGATTTTTTTGTGAATTTGTTATTGAAGATTTCTTTAACCGTCAACAGCGGGTTTTTTTTCTCACAATGTAATTATTCGCGTTCTTGTATATTAAAAAAAGTTACTTGAGATCGATTGTTTTAACAAACATGAAGTTGCGGTTATGGCTACCAAAATAATTTTTATAAATATCAAAAATATTAAAAAAAAAAAAAAAAAAAAAAAAAACTTGTGGTATCCTTACTGTTTGCTGTAACTAATGTGAGCTACTGGACCCGTATCAAAAAATTAAAGTTAATATCTATTAAATGTGATTATTATTAGCAAAAATGACACTAGTAGTATTTAAATTTCAATGCACAGTATGGTTTTGAAATTTACCAATTTAGATCAAATACAAATTATTGAAAATTACACTGAATTTATTTTATCAAAATCCTTTTTGGCACAATACCGTACTTTTTTTTTTTGATCAAATTTATTAACATGCACTATAATAAGGTTTTAAAAATGCAAAAATATAAATAAGTTTTATAAATTAGAGCAAATAGCACTAGAATTTAACGGAATCTACCGTTATTTTAAGGCTTGTATAAAAAACTTTGAAAGTAGATGCCAACTAAATACAACTGTACTTTTCATTTACAACTCATCTCGTGACAGATAAAGATCTTCCAGATCTTGACCATAGTCGGTAGCTTCACTACCTACAAATATGTCATGATGATCCGATATTTCTTGCATGTCAAGTCTTCCATTCTTGTTAGCGTCTGCACTTTCAATTAAGTGATCAGCCTCTTGCTCCGCCGATTCGCGGTCATCAGGCGATAGCCACCTTAACACTTCTTCAGGCCCCATTCTGCCATCTCGATTAAGATCGTAATCATGATCAAATTTATCTTTCTCGGCAATTTTCCACTCTTCGTTTTTATTGGCAGCTGCAGAATGAATATAAACCAGTTAGCATGTTAATTATTCATTACCAAAGGCATTCTATACCATCCACTCCAAAGTACTCCTGCAAGCTCAAATAGCCATCTTTATCTAAATCTCTTTCCGCCATTAATCTATTAATTAAAACATCGCTGGTATAGTTGAACTCCTCAGGATGAGTAAATGACAAAAACTCTCCTCTGGTCAATTTACCGTCGGCATTTAAGTCAGACGCTATAAACAATTCTTGGTCTTCAGATATCATCTATTTAAATAACATTATCATCGGTTTTATTAACTCCTTAGTAAACCTGTAAAAAGTTCAGCTAAACCTTCTTTTCTTCCATAGAATCATCTAATTCTTGAACAGAGTTGCCACCAAGACCATAGTTTTCTTCCAAGTATTCGTTCCAGGTGACAAACCCGTCTTCGTTAGTGTCAGATTCTTCGTGTCTTTCTTCAGAATCTTCTTTATTTAATGATCTATAGTTATTAAAAACGGGCACATAAAATAAATCGTTTTGATTCCCTTAACATAGACAACCCTACTTGAATGAAATTAGAATCCATTGAACTAATTCATCCCTATCAATTTCCTTATCTTTATTGACATCCATTGAAGTTGCAAGAATAACTAATCGTTTCTTGGCTTCTTCAGGAGGAAGACTATCAAACTCCTCTGCAGTTTCTTTGCTCCCTGATAAATGGAAATGATTATAAGTGTTCAAGAATAAATTATGAATCTCATTACCTAGAATAGCCTCATGATCAAATTCTGAATAATGCTCATCCCCATCTATGTGATTATCAAATTCCTGACTGCGAGAGGTGCTGTGAGGATGCAAGTGACGACGGGGACTGTAAGAGCCGTCAACAACTCTTTCTTTATTAGCTTCATTCTCTGATTTATCCCGTTTATGACTGTGTATCGGTGTAGTTTTGCATTCAATAAACGTTGATACACTCAGCAACAAAAGTAAAATAACTTTGATCGATGACTTAGCCATAGTTTAACCGAAAATTAAGACAGTCACTCACGAATGCGTCTGTAACAAATTCACATCCAATTCATTCGACAATCCACAGTCCCTATGTCAAATTCAATCAATCGAAACAGTACTCAAAATTAAAAGATAGAAAATGTTAAATAGATTGAAAAGAGAAATAGGGAAATTAAGTCAAAGGAAATGAAGTAGTAATTAGGAAATTAAGACGGCAACTCACAAACACGTTTGAACTAATTCTCATTCAATTCATTCGAGTATCCCTAATCCCTATTTCAAATTCAATCAAACGAAACAGCACTCGATTTCTCAGTCAAAAGATAGAAATTGTTAAATACCGGTAGATTGAAGTTGGATCCATATAAATGTTGAATTGAATGAATTGAAGTTCAAAGTAAATGCTAACTTTATTTCAGCTCGTTTGATTTAATCTTGTCATACCGTACTAAATTTTATTAAAAACAGTTTCTAAATGATAATGACCATTAGCATAACTACCCCAAATAACCATTTAAGTCTTAGATCGAAAAATGAAACAATTCATGTCTATTGTTATACACCCAGCTGATTGTTCTTGTAACTTGAGAAATTTCCCATCTTGTATTCCCATCGTGAATTCCCATTTTGAATACAGTGTGCTTATTATGGTATCCCATTTTCTTAGATTTTCGGTGGGAAACATATATCGTCATCAGCTGAATTGCCGTTTGTGTGTCATTTTCTTTTCCAGATGTCATTTTGATGTTTCATGGACGAAGCTACAAGGCAATTGGTATCGTTAAGCGGTAAGCAATCTAACATTGGAATCTCTCCTGAATTCTCAAATATTCGATAATTTTTTTAAAAAGTTTTAAATACACATCTGCACTATTATTAATTTCATAATCATGATTTTGTTCGCTTTTTGGTTGACCTTATTTCTCAACCTCCATGTTGTAAATGATTAGACTACAATAGTTGTAGAATTATGATGCCGAATATTATTTTAATAATTTAGAGAAGCGGTCACTTGTGTTTAAGGACAGTTTTAAATGCGTCAGACATCCAAACTCTTAACCAAAATGAAAGATACATTCCTGTATTTTGCCTATGGGAGTAATTTATTGACGGAAAGGATTCGAATCAACAATCCTAGTGCTGTTAAAGTGGCAGTGGCTAATCTAAAGGTGATGATTAAATTTTATTTTAAATTACAGTAAATTGATTGACTTTCATATTTATTCAACTATGTATAATTATCATGCATGAAGTGTTGTAATTTTTAATAGTGCTATTATTCATTGATTACTTTTTGTGTATTGATCCCAATTGGCTCATAAAGCTGTGTAATAGTGCGACTCTACTTCTATAGACTATAAACAGTTGTAACACCTACGTACTATATAAAAAAATCGATTGTTATAATTTAGAAATGTAGGCTTTTAGCCTGAATAAAAGTAGGGCGTAAACAAATGCAGTCAGTTAAATGACATTTAACGGATAATGGTTTAGCAAAAACTTTTTATTGACCCTTTGAGTTTAGGGAGCAAGTGAGTTCATTAATGAAAATGAGGTTGTGGCGTTAACACGTGTGTGGAGTTTGGCTTTTGTTTGTCCATGTCAGTGGCCTACATTACATTGCATGATTGCTGTCAGCTGTTCCATCAACCTTATGCATTGCGCTGTTTTTATCATGTGCCCATTTCTAAATATAACTCGAACCCTTTCTAAATGGTGTTGGCAACTTAGCCTGCTTCGAAAATGCGATCGATAATGTAGTACACTACTAAACTTGAGGGTTAACAAAATGATTTTCAGAAAGTTATTATATTATTGATGACATTAAAAAGCTATACTATATCGTAATATGATGTCTAATTATCTCATGTAATAATTGCTTTTATTAAATAGCGTATACTGTACTAACAAAAATGTTTCAGGTTCTGTCAGCTTCGTCAGTTTACTATACAGGAGTAATAAGTTTCACTGTACTGAATGAAGTTGTAGCAGACTCACATTTAAATGAAACAGGATTATAAATGCACAAAAGTAATCCTGTAAACAATATTGTGGTTAATTATTAAATAATCAGCTATGAAACGAGTAAGTGACTAGTTGTTGTTTGCAAGACATGGAGTGAAAATAATGAGCAAACGCTGTCTAACTGTAATAATATTTAATTTTAAGCGATTTTTTACAATGAAACTCAAGAAATTGATTTTTAAATCAGTTTTTTTAAGAACATAAAATAACTTATTTTACTTACCGGAACATGAATAGTTATTACATACATGTTTCTAACCACGCAATAAATTGTAATTTTGACGTCGGAAATGTTGAACATTCTCATAAAATGGTTTCGATTTTAACGCAGGATTTCTCCCTGAAATCAAATATTAATATTTTTAATTTGCTGACTTTCAGAAAATCATGGTCGTAAACTCTATAAAGCCCGGTGACAATCGACGAAGAAAATTCAACTGTAGATGATTTGCATTCAGGTGTGTTGCTGTTGACATCGTGATAGATTATTT
Organism: Helicorthomorpha holstii; assembly: GCA_013389785.1. NCBI lineage: Eukaryota > Metazoa > Arthropoda > Diplopoda > Polydesmida > Paradoxosomatidae > Helicorthomorpha > Helicorthomorpha holstii. The sequence goes on along the minus strand of JAAFCF010006680.1, from coordinate 7,029,638 downwards.
TTAGTTTCATGAAACTATACACTGAAGGGCTTTCTGGGATTGTTTCTTTTTTTTTACTAACACTTTTTGAAATTTCAATCAAGATTTGATATTTATGGTTTTAATTAATATATTTCAGTATTCGTGTCGACCTACAGTATTTCTAGATTACATTTCACCAGCACTTCATGATTCTTCTTGGTCATTGTGCACAATGACAATTGTTGCTTATACCGATCCAGTGTGTGTATTCCTTCTAACAAGGTAACTGAAACGTTGATTTGTGAAATTGAAAAACATGTTGATTGTGTGATCATATGAAATTGTTGATAAACGTAAGTATGCAAAATTCGATAAACATTCTTTGTTTTAGGCTGCTTAATTACATTTTTCTCTTGATATAGTGCGCTGTGAAAATGCCTAAAGCTGGGAATGATCGATTTATCTTTTATTTTATTGTATATTTGTTGTTGTGAAGTTATAGATTGTTGCTGCCCCATTACAATTGAACGTTTTTGTAAAGTTTGAATTTTAAGTAATTTTTTTCTAATGATTGTAAAATGTTCTTTACAGGGTTACAGTCTCAGTTTTACTATGTTCGTGGAAAGATGGCAAGGAGCGGTAGCCACAATTACATCAAGCCCAAAAGGCAATGTTTGGGGCGTAGTTTGGGAAGTTGATAAAAATCATATGGAAAGTTTAGACCGGTAAGTCGTTTTGAAATTCGATGTGATATTTTTTATGATGAATGTTTTAAAAATTAGAACATAAGTACAAGTTGAAATATTCATTTTCTTTTCTGTGTATTTGAGTTGTTGTTAACAAGGTTCTTTGTGTTTGTAGACAAGAATTTGGCTACGATCCGATTACGGTTAATGTCATAACAAATGGTGGCCTTACTTACAAATGTCGCACATACCAATTGGAAAAGCAACTTGACGGAGATGACCGACCATCTAAAGTTTATAAAAACGTCATTATTAAAGGAGCCATCGAAAACGGACTGCCAAATGACTATGTCGAAAATCTTTTGAAAATTAATGACAATGGTTACAACGGACCTGTGGAAGTGAAGCTATCGTTTCGCGGTTAGGTTGAATTTTCAGGAAATTTGTCAGCTGGTCGACCAAACGTAATCGCTGAACATGCTTGTATCGAAGGTAATATAATAATCGATTTGTCTTTTGTAATAATGTAGGTGTTGATTTCTGTGTCTATGTACGTTTGGGACGGGGACAATTTCGTTGCGTATCGAGTGTAATAAATAATCGGCTGTGATTTCTTATTAATTCAACTGTATGATTATTTCTCGGGCAACATAATCTGTGTAATTGGTAGAATGAAATCGATGTCCAAGATTCAGTTTTTCTAATGCGTTGTCAACTTTTTTTTCTTTGCTAGATTATTAATAATAATGTAATTGGGCCATCATATTGAATATTATGCTGCCGTGACTTTGGCTAATGTCAAATACTGGGTAAAACATGTTCTAGCATTTAACAAATGAGTGTTTGTACAGTTATAATTAATGGGTGTCTTGACACACTGCCTTAGAACAGATACAAATTATACGTAAAGTTTAAATCGTTTTGTTTTTGTACGACTATGCAGTATGTTTCAATAACTATTCTATATTTCTATATCTACTCGCCAAAGAGTACCTCAGCCTTGCCACTATACAAACGCTTCATTACCACGCGTTTGTAAAATAAGAAAATTGTACATTTTATTGGACTTTTTTTATTTAAACTTGTTAAATTTTGATGTTCGTGTATACTCGGTGTTATGATCCATAGAATACGCTTACAATGCATTGTGTAAGTAAACTTATTGCACTTGCAATGTTAGCCAGCTGAATTCAGTAATAAAAGTGACAATAACGGCATTTACGTAAAAAATTTAATCCAGTGATTTTTTAGCTTTTTTTGGCTTTGCTCCTTTAATGCTAAAGTTTACTTCTGCTTCGTATTCTGGATGCAGGCGAAATTTTAAGAAAGGGTTTTGGCAGTTGATGTATTTATTTACAGCTTTCTCTTTTAAAAGTAACTGGACGGCCTTTTCTTGGGTTAAAATTCTCAATTCATCTTGAGGCATTTTTATAGAATGTACTGCAATATCATTTATCTATTAAAGTAAACCATGATAAGTTTTTTGTTTTTTTTTTTAAAAAAAAAAGCAATTAAGATATTACTTTGGCAACAAGATCCATTTTAAAAGATTTGTCCAGGATTTGCCACTTCTGATTTAAAACATTTGATTGCTAAAAAAAAACATACGGTCTTTGAAAGGACAAAAACTATGAAAGCTATAATTTAATACCCAGTCGAAATCGTGACTATATCTGGCTGCATGACTTTTAAATGCTGACCACATTTCACTTGCGAAATGTGGAGCAAGAGGAGCTAATGATATAATCAGTGTACCCAACGCTCTTTCATATTGGAGACTGTTGCGTAAAATATAAGGAGGCATTTTCTGTTAAAAATAAACAGTATTTTTTAAAGTTGAAATAATTATTGTCTTATTTTTTAAACCCGTAGTTGCTTTGTTAATCCTTGTAATTCTGAAATTACACAGTTGAGGCTAAATGTTATATGGAAGTTGAATGTAACCTAAGAACAGGAGATTTTATTATTAAAATACATAGAAACCGTTTACAAATAACTTACATTATTTAAATAATGATTTCGACATTCAAATAGTTGATCTTCGTATTTTTTAAATTCTTTTTCTGGCATTTGATTATTCAGTTCTGTTGTACGAGATTTAATAAAATCTTGAATTGTAAGCCATAAGCGATGCTGCCAATTCAGTATGCCAGGAAAAGCTTATTAAATTTGATTTAAGAATATAACACGTAAAATAGACTCCTTTATACAACTAAAGTACATACTTGTAGCTGGCCATTCCCTACTAGAGGTGGGTGTATAATTTCCTAGCATCAGTAATCTAGTTGAGTCAATACCATACTCATGAAGCACATTCTACATCAAAAACAAACAATTTTATAAAACAATTTTTAAATAGTTGAAATGTTGAAAACAAAAATACTTTTGGATCAACTCCATTATATCGAGACTTGCTCATTTTTTCCCACTTTGTAATGACTGGTAGATTCTTGCCTTTTTCCACGTAGTTATTGTCTAAAACGATACGTTTCTGTCATCATGTTTGTCACTTCATTTATACTTTGTTTAAAAATACCAATCAATTCTACTTCTTCTGGTTTAAGATATCGACCGTCGTCGTTGGAAACAAAAGTCTGTCCCTTTACCAGGCCTTGGACCAGTAGTCGTTTAAAAGGTTCACGATGTTTAGTCATTCCTAAACTATGGACGAAGTGACTCATAAAACGAGCAAAATATAGATGCAGTGCCGCTATAAACATTTCTAGGTAATTTATATATTTAAAAATAAATTATTCTATTAATTTTACCATGTTCTTTGCCACCAATATAAATGTCAACTGGCATATTATTGTCAATCACAGTTTTATTGAATGGCTCTTTGTTATTATGCGCGTCAATAAACCGAAAAAAATACCAAGAAGAATCAACAAATGTGTCCATAGTGTCGGTCTCTCTTAAAGCGGGTTTATTACACCTAAAACTCGTTAAAATTAGTAAATTCTTAATTTCATAGTCAAAATTTCAGTACTTTGGACAGTCGATGTTCAGCCATTCTTTGAAGTGACTTAAAGGTTTCATACGATTTCCTAGGCTTACACTATCTTTAGGCAATTCTACTGGAAGATCTTCGTAAGGTACTGGAACAGTCTTTAAAAACATTTGTTTTCCACACTTGCTGTCATTTATATTGTAATTTATTTATTCTTACACCACAATTATCACAGTGTATGATTGGAATAGGAGTACCCCAAAATCGTTGCCTAGAAACTAACCAGTCCCTTAGTTTACTAGATGAAAAATATCCTCCGAAGTTCATTTTCTGTTTTAAAATTAAATTACTTCTCTTATTTTTATTAACTAAATTAATTAAATACAAGTACCTGAGCATATGAACATATATTTGACTTTGCTTCTTCAATATCTTGATTTGAAAACTGTATAAGATTAATGATTAAAATTAGAGAGCACTTAATAATAGTTAATTAAATTACTTCGTTTGAGTTAATTAGTTTTTGCCCATCTTCTGTAAATATTTTATTAAATTGCAATTGATGTTGTTTTGCAAAGTCGTGATCTTGCTGGTTTATAGCAGGAATTCCTGGTAGACAAAAACAAACTAGTTGATTTTAGTCATTACATTATTTTAATCGATTACTCACCTAGATGAGCATCAGTTCCTTCGAAGTAGTTATGGTCTTTACAAATAAAAATTGGAATTTTCTGATTTGTAAATGGATGAATTGCTTTTACATCGATCATAAAATCTATTTGAAATAATATTTTTATGTCAAAATAAATGTTTTAAAAGCGACGTTACACATACAGTATTTACCTTTATCACTTGAATTATACCGACAACTAATAGGATTTTGAGGCGAAATTGCTATAAATGCAGATCCAAAAATTGCTTCTGGTTTGTTTGTCCAAACGTTAATCGAATTTGTTTCCGAGTTCTAATTAGGTTAATGTATACATTTTTAAATTTTTATGATTAAATTACTACAAATAATTTACTTCTAATTTAAATGTAAACCAAGTTCCGTTGCAGTCGCCAATCCAGTGTTTCTGAATATCAACAATATCTTGCCAATTCTCAAGAATAGGATCATCCAGGCCCTCTGATAAAGCCTATTCAAAACAAAACATTTAGTTTCGACAATAAAAAGGCAATAGTAATTTTACCTTTGAAAATTTGGTTGCTTTTAAAAACCATTGTTTAAGTAATTTTTTTTCAATTTTTGCACCAGATCTCCAAGAGTGACCATTTTCATCTACTTGCTCGTCAGCCAGTACTGTTTGATCTATCGGATCCCAGTTAACGTAAGCCTGAAAAATATATAAAATTCTGCATTAAATCCTTCTGTTATATTCTGAAAAATATTTTAAACCTCTTTCTGATAAGCCAAATTGTTATCAAACATTTTCAAAAACAAATATTGAGTCCATTTATAATATTGTGGGTCACAAGTAGCAAATTCCTGATAAAAATCCATCATTTATTCATTCAGATTTGTTCATTTCAGATTTTAAAGTTTATACCGTATTCCAGTCAAAAGTTAATCTAAGATCTTCTAGTTGGTGTTTCATATTACTTATATTCCTACCAATTGCAAGAGAAAAATTCCAATTAGTCAACGGGCTATAGCAACAAAAATTATATTTAAAAGAGAAATATTTTATTACTGTTTTGTCCAAATTTCAGGGTGAATATCCCTTTGAATTGCTGCATTTTCTGCTGGCAGTCCAAAAGCATCCCATCCCATGGGATGAATAACCTATAATATCAGTCATTTGAATAAGATGCAAGAAGTTTTTAAATTGATAAAATATTATGTTTTTAACCTTAAAACCTCGCATATGATGAAATCTTGCAATAGCATCGCTAATTGTATATACTCTTACATGTCCCATATGCAGATTACCAGAAGGATAAGGAAACATTGACAAAACATAACATTTCTGAAGCGTTTTCTATATGATATTAATGTTCGTTAAGAAACGTTTTTAGCAGTATCTAATCACATTAATACCGATTCGGAGGAATCTTTGATTTGCAATTGTTCTAAGCATTCTGTTTTCCAGTGTTCTTCAATTAGTTTTTTTGTCTCCACAGTTAGTTCCGTATTTTGCTATTGATAAATACCAAATCAAAATATTTTAGCAATCTTATTTCTAAAAAAAAAAGGTACAGTATAACAATTGTTTATACCCATTGTCCATATAAGCTATAAATTGATCGGCGTATTAACCGTAAATCCCCCTTTCTATTGAAATAACAAATATGATGTAAGCTTTTAATTAAGGGATGTTTCAAACGAGATGAAATCATCACAGCATCCAAAATAAGATCGTACAAAATTAACACCGGTAAAACACGTGTTTAACCACAGATTCGCGGAATCAGCTGATTGATGGGGCTTAACGGAAAAGGAAATGACGTTTACGAATATTGTATAGCATGTGTTCACACTGTACAGTACAGTAGTAACTTTGCAACTTTAAAATCAAGATAAAAGTAAAAGTTTTGCATTTTTAGATGCAAAAAAATTTTTGATTTTGTTTCTAACTAGCTTAATATATAAATTGCACAGTATTAAGAGTAAAAAATCCGGTAAAATGTGAAAAATGAGCTTTGATATAACAGGTCGTAAAACCAATCAAACTGCTTTAACCTTAATTTTATTTGACCTTGACATATTAAAAGTGCTCTTGGGTTACAAGGATCGGTAGGAAATGTTTCTAGGCCTGGAAAAAATTTACCATAATATATTGTATTTGGCAATAATGTGTTTTTTATTATTGACAATTATGTACTGCAATGAAATTAGTTTAAGACATTAAATTTATCATGAATTGTAGTTTGCAATGTATTTTTTGAAACACAGTATCAAATTTTCTTTGAAATTAAAAGCGCTGTATCTTGATTTTTAGCCGGCCCTGGTTATGACCTAAGAACGAATGTTGAGTTTTATTAGCCATTTCAAGGTTATCACAATATTTGATTTAGTTCGGTGTTTAGGTGTCACAGCGCACTACTGTAACTTGGTTTAGTATCATTGGGATCTTAAAAATGAATTGGAATCAATTAAATTCCATGTGCAAACATCACCTGATGTTTAAAAAAATATTTCGAAGTGATTTAGGTATCCATAGTGTAAGTTGTTTGTATATTACTTAGGTTTATAAAACTATTTTCAATTTTAGCTTTTATAAGATGTGCAAGTTCAAAGCCTACAATGCCTTCTTGCAGTTTTACACCAAAAAAATACACTGTAATTTATTTTTATTTTAAAATTAATTTATATGAGATATTTTGACCTACTGTATGCTTATAGGGTATGCCATATGAAACAGCTGTAAAGGTACGAAAAACTAATCTGCATCCATCGTTGTTTCTTTACTACAAGCAACCAGTGATGTTAACTGAGGGCAAAATGCAATGGCTTTTTGATTCCAATGGAAAACGATACTTAGATATGTTCGCTGGCATTGTAACTGTTGGTGTAGGCCACTGTCATCCGTAAATTTCAAATACTGCACAAGTTGCGATTTTTTAATTATATTCACTACATTTTTTGATGAAATAGACGTGTCTTGACTGCACTAAAAGATCAAGCTGATTTACTTTGGCATACTACCAATGTATACATGAATCCACCTATACATGAATTTGCAGAAAAAATAGTTGAGAAAATGCCTGGAAATTTAAAAGTAATTAATTTTAGTTTATTATTGTTGATGTTTTGGTTACAATTTACTTTATTTGTGCAGGTTTGCTACTTTGTTAACAGTGGATCTGAAGCTAACGATCTAGCTATTATGTTAGCAAGGTTGTACACGAAAAACTTTGATATAATTGCCTTGAGGTATGATTTTATTATTAAGCTATTTATAAGTGATATTTAGTACGGTAATAATTTCATAGAAATTCTTATCATGGAATGAGCCCTTTAACCATGGGGCTGACATCGCTTTCAACTTGGAAACAGCCGATGCCAAACAGTTTTGGAGTTCAAAATGTATACAATAATAAAATTTACTGAAATATTTAGTAAACTAGTTGAAAATAGTTTTTTAAAAAAACTTAATTTGTCTGTTAGGTTATGAATGCTGATCCATACCGGGGTTTATTTGGAGGAAAAAATTGTCGAGATTCACCTGTGCAAGTAATAATCTAAAGAGCTTATTAATTTCACTTTTTAAAACTATTTGGTTTTTAATTTGATTAATTTACTTAGACAACTCGTGACTGTGATTGTTCACCAGGACAATGCAAGGCTTGTGACGGCTATTTAGATCAGTTAGATGAAGTTTTGAAATATTCTGTGCCAAAAACTGGTGTTGCCGGTTTTTTTGCAGAATCAATCCAAGTAAATATAGGTTATGCTTGGAAGCCCATCGTACTGGTATTATTGGCATAGTTTTATTAAAATGTTGTTTTTAAAGGGTGTTGGAGGAATAGTGCAGTTTCCAAAAAATTACATAAAGAAAGCATTTGAAATGATTAGAGCAAAGGGCGGTGTGTGCATATCTGATGAAGTACTAAATTGTTAACTGAAAGTAATTTAGATGTAACATAAATGCGTATTTTTTTCTGAAGGTTCAAACAGGATTTGGAAGAACTGGAGATCATTATTGGGGATTTGAAGGCCATGACGTAATTCCTGATATAGGTTTATATAGTTAATGTATTAAATTGTGAATTATACTGTAAACAAAAATTTTCGTACGTATAGTTACAATGGCGAAAAGTATTGGCAATGGATTTCCGCTGGCTGCTGTTATAACAACACCTGAAATAGCCAACAGTATGAATGCTGCACTTCACTTGAATACATTTGGTGGAAATCCATTAGCTTGCGCTGTTGGAAAAACAGTTCTTGAGGTTTTATTATTTTCACATTTTAATTTTGTTAGAAAATCTAAATTGTGATTAATAGGTGATTGACGAAGAAAAAGCTCAAAACAACAGTCTTGAAGTAGGCAATCATCTCTTAAAACACTTGGAAAAATTAAGAAATGCGTTTGAGATTATTGGTGATGTTAGAGGTAAAGGCTTGATGATTGGAGTTGAACTTGTAACTGACAAGGTATGTGATTTTTAAATTAAAGATATGGATATTGTTTTAACATTTTGAATCCATTTAAAGAAATCGCGGTCGCCGCTTCCATTACCAGATGTTTTGGAAATATGGGAAGATATTCGAGAAATGGGGGTTTTAATTGGAAGAGGTGGACTTACTGGAAACGTAATATTGATTATTTTTGAGTTTAATTAAATTTTAATGCTATTTTTAATTGTAGGTATTTCGTATTCAACCTCCAATGATCATTACAAAAGAGGATGCTACATTTTGCGTTGATGTAATTAAGGCAGCTCTTGAGAATTATTACAGTAAAAGAAAATAAAATGCAAATATTATTAAAGCTTAGCTACTTTTTGATTAATAAATAAAGTTTTGTAAAGTTACAAAATATTTTCAGTAAATTTGATAGTTTTGCGCCATTATTTAAAAGGCGATTTATTTTGTTTTGACTAATGTTGCCGTAGTGTGGCGCTGATGTTTGCGCATACTGCGCTGCGTAGTGACACAAGGGAAAAGAAAATCTTCGTCTCGTGTTGTTTTAACGTCTGGAAGATCGGTGAAACAGGTATGAATGATTAAATTTTATATCTTAGTATTAATCTTAAATCCTTATATATTAAGTGTTGAAATTAACTATATAGTAAGTAAGAATCGCCACGATTTTATTGAAATGGTTATTTCTGTAATTTAAACTTTCGATGATATAAAATGTTACAATTAATTTACCGCTTTGTAAACGTGGGTCTAGATACCCTGCCATGCAAAACACTGCTTTCATAAATTGAATAAATGTTTTGGTTTAATTTAAAGTAACTTAGAACTTAAGCGAAACCTTAATGTAAGTGAGTGGCTTATTTTATTCATTTCTTCTAGTTAAACCATGGCGCCGAGCGGAAATAACATGGTGCCCAATGGGCACTTCCATAAGGATTGGCAAAGTCGTGTAAAAACATGGTTTCACCAGCCTATGCGAAAGAAGAGGAGGCAATTGAAAAGATTAAATAAAGCCAGAAGAATTGCACCAAAACCAGTTGCCGGACCTTTAAGACCAATCGTTCGTTGCCCCACGGTTAGGTATAACATGAAAGTTCGTGCTGGAAGAGGATTTAGCTTGCAAGAACTCAGAGTAAAAACGCATGGTTTATAAGAGTTTTATATTATTGTTCTAATTAATTTTTAAAACTTTTAGGCTGCTGGTATTAACAAAAATTACGCTAAAACTGTTGGTATCGCTGTTGATCATCGACGACGAAATCGAAACGTTGAAGCCTTACAAAAGAACGTTCATAGGCTTAAGGAATATAAATCTAAACTGATCATATTCCCACGTCGTGCTAACAAGCCAAGGAAGGGTGATGCTACGGTAAACATTTAGTCATTTATTATGTGCATTAAAGAAGCATTCTTATTCATGTTAACGTATTAACAAATTATTAGGAGGAAGAAATTAAGTTAGCCACCCAACTTAAAGGCAAGTTGATGGCTGTTCGTCAGCCCGTTAAGAAGGAGAAGCCACGCGTTATCACAGAAGAAGAGAAGAAATTCTCCGCTTTCGTAGCTTTGAGACAAGCCAGAGCTAATGCTCGTCTATTTGGTATCCGTCAAAAGAGAGCCAAGGAAGCCTCAGAGAACGTTGAAGGTGCATCTGCTGATGCTGAAGGAAAGAAAAAGAAGAAGAAGAAGTAAATTCTTTTTGAATAGTTGATTTATAAAACATCTAATAAAAAAATGTACAAAAAATCTTGATTTTGTGTGCGCTTAGCGTAATTAATTTACTGAAATAGGAAAACGACTACCGTTGAGAACAAATGGAACTACAGTACTTGCAGCTATTCGAAATAGGTATCTAAAATTAATAAGTTAAATACTGATCAGTTTGAAGTAAATCAAGTTCTATTTACTTCGAAATGTTTCATTAATCTTAAAGTTAGTCTTAAGACTTAGGCTAGCTGGTTCATGGTGAATTGTTTAGTACAGTATTATAATTTTAGATTTGTTTATGGTCATTTAGGAACCCATTGTTGTGATTGGGCTTTGTACTCTAGCGTGTCTTAAATTAAAGAAAATAATAAAATTATAATGTATTATCGTATCACCTAGTAAAAATGGTAAAATTTTTAAAATGTTAAACGTTTTGAATTTGTTAAACCAGATGAGGGAATTCGATTAATTACGCAATTAAATTAGAAGGAACACTTATTCAACGCTAGATATTAATTTTTATTGTATAATAAGTGTCAAAATCTGAATATATTGTTCGATAGTTTCTCGTTATCGATGTCATAAATCGATCAATTGTCAGATGTTCAGTGTTTGACTTTGTAACGCTGACGTTGATACCTTTGAAATGATAGTTATTTTGTTTATGTAAGTATATCATTACTTTTGCTTTAATAAATATTATTTAAAAGAATATTTTGAAGAAACTAATTAATTTGAACTGAAATAAAATTACTGAAGAGGTTTTATATGCTATTATTATTATAACACGTGTCCTTAGCTAACACATTAATCCGGTGTTTTGCCTTTAAGTAGCCATTGTTAATTATTTACATTTTAGGATTTAATATACATTGAGTTGTCCTTATTACGTTTACAACCATGGGGAAAGGACACTTGATATTTTTCATATCATCGTTCATGCTAATGCATTTGTGTGATGGAACTGATGTCAACGGTAAAAATAAAATAGTTTCGGCTTCTTTGGACGCCAAATGGATGTCAACTCCATTAGTTCTAGAAATTAGGTAATCATTTACAGTATTTAATGTACATTACAATAAATAATTATCGAATTTCTACGTTCTAGCGAATATTTGGCGGAAGAAAATCATCAACTGTTTTGGAACTATGTTGAAAAAATAACTGAGCTTGAACCTGAATTCTTAAATCAGGGTGCGTTAATAATAATTTAAGTAATATTATATAATTACTATAAAGATAGTTTATTTTATTGATTGCAGGGACTGATCGAGATTACTACGAGCTTATCATAAATGAAGCTTCCAAATTAATTTCTCCAGAAAAACTAAAACTTCTAAAATTTACTTTGGCTTTAAGAAGTTATTCGCCAACGGTGGAAATGTTTCAGCAGGCATAATTACATTATAGCACCTATATTAAATGTTTTGTTAAAGAAATGTTTTTGAAACAATTACAGATTGCAATAACTAAAGAATTGCCAGGTGGTTGCTCTGCGATCATTGAAGTAAATTCTAAATATACATGTGATCCTGTCGATTTGGAATTACTTTTAGAAGATGCGTACAATCGGTATCCTAATGTTTTTAGTAATGCAGTGGAATTTTTATCTTATAAAATTTTAAATTGCACAGAAATCAGTCAGAAGTTTACAAGTCAGACCATCAGTATAATATGGTTTCAATGGGCGACATTCCTATTACAGTAATTTTGTATGGTGAACTGGGGACAGCATCATTTAGAGAATTTCATTTTATTTTGCTTGAGCAAGCGAAATTAGGAAGGTTTAAGTACATTGTTCGTCACTATTTAAAGGTAACTGATGTTATAAGCAACTTAAAAAATTATTATATAATTTTAAAATTAAATAGTCAGAGAATAGAAAGCAGCAAAAAGTGCGGTTGTCAGGATATGGTGTGGAGCTAGCTATTAAAAATACCGAATATAAAGCTCAAGATGACACAAAGGTTAAAGCTGACGAAAGTGTTAAACACGATGATGCTTCAGGAAAAGGAGATGAAGTTGAAGAGTTGGAAGGATTTGTTTTTACACGATTAAAGTAATCGCTTCTACAGTTTTATTTAAATTACAGTATTTGTAACTTGTATGAATTAATTATTTAGAACACTTTATCCTGATTTTTCTTCTTCTTTGGATAAGATGCGAGATCAACTGTTAGAGGAAAGCAGTGATCTGGCTCCATTAAAAGTTTGGCAATTAAAAGATATCGGAATGCAAGCTGCACAAAGAATCATGTCGGCTCCAGCTGATGAAGCATTACGAGTCTTAAGATCCACTTCTCAAAATTTTCCGTTATTAGCTAGGTCTTTGACTACGACAACTGTAAACGAAAATATGCGTAAAGAGATATTAAAGAATCAAAATGTAATCAACATTTCAGCGGAAAATGTGACTTGTTTACTAATTTGATTATTTTAATTTTTTAGATATTTACACAGCATTTTAGCTTGTTACAGTCTGATGCTGCACTTTTTATAAATGGAATATTTTTTGATCCTGATATCAGTGATATATTTACCATATTGGAAGCCGTTAGGGAAGAGCAAAACGCAATTGAGCAGTTGCATAAACTTGGAGTTCAGGTAACTAGATTAATTGTAAATTAGTTTGTTACCGTTTTGTTAACCGCTTATTGTTTGGTAGAATGATCAAATGGAAAAGATTTTATCGTTGGATTTGGGAAAACCTCGTCAAGATTATGCCGTCGACATTAGAGATTCTGCTATTAGAGTAATTAACATGAGAATTTTAAATATTTTCTTAGTAATGAGTTAATTTTGTTGAAGTATTTGAATGATTTGGAATCTGATCGTGCATATGCATCATGGCTGTCCAGTATTAATGACATTTTACGGCCAACTTATCCAGGAATGTTGAGAAGCATTCGTAAAAATATTTTTCATTTAGTAAGTACTTTTATAAAAGATAATTTTATTTTAACTTTAATTAACATTTGTTTTAGGTGGCTGTTGTTGATCCTAGTCTGAAAGTTAGTCGAGATTTGTTAAAATTGCTGGAATCTTTTTACGTTCACAGTGCACCAATTAGGTAATTAATTACGAGTACTTTAGATAAATATAGCTATTATATTGTTTCATTGTTTAATTATAAAGGATTGGACTGATTTTTACCGTTAATCCTGATCCAAGTGCCAATGGCTTAAATGATGCTAGTATAGCCATGTTGAATGCATTTAATTTTATAACTGAAGAACGAGGAAAACTGTATAAAGGGTTGTCTTTCATTACTGATGTAGGGTCATAATTATAAAATAAATTATTTGAACTATCAATAATGTGATTTTCCGATAGGTTTATGCAAAAATTGGTGATGATGCTAATCCTACAAGTAAAGATGTTATTAAAGTATTTAAATCAGAGTTTCCATCTGAAGACATTGATTTAATTTTTGGTGCGGATTCAGATTACGACACTGGGCGCAAGGTATGTGTTTGTGTTCTGCTTTTTTATAATATTAATTTCTATGTTTTTTGTAGCTTGCATGGGATTTCATGACTAGAACTGGAATTAAAGACGTTCCTACGGTTTTTATTAATGGAATTCGTTTACCGAAGGAAAAAGTAAGTGACTTACACAAGAAAATTAATATAATTTGCTTTTTAAATCAAATTTAATTTTTTTATTTATATGTGTAGTTAAATGTTGACGATTTTGAAGAAGCAGTGCTTCTTGAAGTAATGGAACAAACAACTGTTATTCAAAAAGCCGTTTATAAAGTATATCAGATGACAATTTTAATAATATTGATTTAAAAACATATTTTATAAAGGGCGAATTGACTGATCGTAAACCTGTAATCGACTATTTGATGGAACGCGACAATGTCGTTCCGCGATTAAATGATAGAATTCTTAACGGCTCGATCAATTTGATCAAAGTTGATGGAACAGCAGGTTATATAATTATTATTTAATTTATTGTTTTAGTTGAGCTTAACATCGTTTATTAATTATTTAGCGTTGAATCCATCTGTTGAAAAGTTTTCTGGGCTTTCATCTGCGGACAAAACCGCTAGTATTATTGCTGATATTCAATATATTACCGATAAAGGTATCAAACTTATTTTACTTACTTATAGCTACATTAGACTAATTTTTAAAATTTATATTTTAGACAATGTTTCATTTACACCCGTAACGGTTTGGGTTGTTGCTGATCTTGCTTCTAAACGTGGTCAACAACTTGTTTTAGATGCTATTGAGCAAATAGTAAGATAACAATTTTTTTAATATAAAGCATTATGTTCTATACCGCTTGTTAACTTTAATTTAAAGAAAGAATCCAATAATTTGCGCATTGCCGTAATTCACAATACGGAGAATGTGGCTGATGAGAATTTGAAAAAGCTTTGTGATGCTATAGAATTCGCTTTAAAGTCTTTAAGAAAACGCAGAAGTCGCCAAGTAATTGAGCAGATTTTATCGCCTACGATGATCAACGAAATCTTATCTGGACAGAAGTCACCGCTGGACGTTTTTAAAGAGGTAATTATTATATTTATATAATTTTAATAGTGGTTTTTTAGTCATTGTAACAAAGCATAACTATAATTGAATCGTTACTAAGTTTATAGTGTGAATTATACTGTATTTATTGATATTAATTTTATAAATCAGGAAGAGAATGGATTGTATGCAGAATGGGCTAAAGAATCTCGTAAAGATGTTTTGGTTATACATTCCATATACTGTAGTACAGTTTTAGAATTTCAAAAAGGTCAAAGTGGCCTAGTAGTGAATGGAAAGGTACAGTGCATATTATAAAATTATATTTACAAAAGATACTTAATATGCGTGTGCAATTTCTACTAAAGATTTTAGGGCCCTTTGAAGATGATGAAGTATTTACAACTGAAGATTTTAGTCTTTTAGAGCGTCACAGCATGACCTCTTTTGGAAATAAAATTAAAGAAGTATTTGCCGACCTGACCCATGAAGGTGACCAAGACTCGTAAGTTGACTATTATTGGGATAGAAACATTTTAATACATGTACGTATTAATATATGGTAAAACATGTTTTTGTAGAATAAGTGATTTAGCATTTCGTGTATCAGCTTTAATCTTGGGTCGTACCTCTACTCGTGTAAGACATCAGTTTAAATTCCATGGTGATGAACATTCGGTCATTAAAATTCCAGCTCAAGATCCAAATTCTCCATCATTTAACATTACGGCAATTGTTGATCCTATTAGCCGTGGAGCGCAAAAGCTTTCTCACATTCTTATAGTTCTTCAAGAAGTTCTTAACTGTCGCATTTCAGTATTTTTAAGTGCACAAGAAAAAGTCTCTGAAATGCCTTTGAAAACGTAAGAATAACATTATCATTGTTATCATGGATAAGTTCTTATTGTAACTTTTGGACGCTACAGATTTTACAGATACGTTTTAGAGCCAGAATTTAAATTCTTTTCTGACGATAAATTTACAAATGGACCAACTGCAATCTTTCAGAAAATACCAACCACTGCTTTATTAACTATGCATATGGATACTCCAGAAAATTGGCTGGTTGAAATCGTGAGAACACCATACGATTTGGACAATATTCATTTGGAAAAAGTATGCTTGTTTTATTTTATACTTATATTTACTTTATTAACGAAATTCGTAGTTGGATACAAGCGTACATGGAGAGTTTGAATTAGAGCACTTACTCATAGAAGGTATCCGCATTTACCAAGTTTTTATAATGCAAATGATTACAATATTTTAATGAAATAGGGCATTGCTTTGACCAAGCTACTGGGTCTCCTCCCCGGGGATTACAATTTGTATTGGGTACTTCTAGTGAGCCTGAAATTGTAGATACTATTGTCATGGCAAATCTGGTAAGCTTAGTATTAAGTGAATGCTATAATGACAGTGATTAATTTAAATGCCTATAATCAATGTTATTTACAGGGCTATTTTCAATTGAAAGCATCAGCTGGTGCATGGATTCTAAGTCTTCGAAAAGGACGATCAACAGATATATACGACATTGCCAGGTAATTGCCAATGGTTTTTGTGTACAAAGTAAATTTACATATCAATTTATTAGCCACGAAGGAACTGATTCTCCAAGTGGTTCAAGCGATGTTAAGATATTAATTGGGAACTTCCGCAGTCATATTGTTAAAATTAAAGTATATTATAAATAGATTACTTATTATCGATAACCATATTAACGAGATAATATTCATTTAGGTAGCCAAAAAACCTGGAATGCAAAAGGCAGATCTTTTATCGGAGGATGAAGGTGAAAATAATTCTGGAATTTGGAATTCAATTGCGAAGTAGGATATTTTGTTAGCCCCATGTTAACTGTCTGTTATTTAGAGTATTTATGTTAATAATAGCACTTTCAGTCGATCTAAAAACGGAGATGAAGACTCAGCTGCTGATGATGTTATAAACATTTTCTCTCTTGCATCTGGTCATCTTTATGAGCGTTTGTTGAGAATAATGATGCTCAGCGTCTTAAAAAACACAAAAACTCCAGTAAAGTTTTGGTTTCTTAAAAATTATTTGAGTCCAACTCTTAAGGTAAACGTCAGCATATTATATAAATAAATACTGTAGTTATAAATTGTGTTAACTTGGATCCTTAGGACATATTACCAGAAATGGCTCAACGTTATAAATTTCAATATGAGCTAGTGCAGTACAAATGGCCGAGATGGCTACACCAACAAAAAGAGAAACAAAGAATTATTTGGGGGTAATTATACTTGTAGCATTTTAAACAAAAAGATGTATTTAATAACCTTAATTTTTCAGATACAAAATTTTGTTTTTGGATGTACTATTTCCACTAAACGTAAAAAAAATTATTTTCGTGGACGCTGATCAAGTATGATTTCGCTTTAGATAGCGTAAATTATCAAATGTAATTGTGTACATTGTTTAGGTTGTCAGAGCTGACTTAAAAGAACTGAGAGACTTGGATTTAGGTGGTGCTCCTTACGGCTACACGCCTTTTTGCGACGGAAGAAAAGAAATGGATGGCTACAGATTTTGGAAATCAGGATATTGGGCTTCTCATCTTCAGGGTCGAAGATATCACATCAGCGCGTTATACGTGGTTGATCTTAAGAAGTTTCGTCGAATCGCTGCTGGAGATCGACTGCGTGGTCAATACCAAGGCTTAAGTCAGGATCCTAATTCGTTATCAAATCTAGATCAAGACCTTCCCAATAATATGATTCATCAAGTTGCTATTAAATCATTGCCTCAAGACTGGCTGTGGTGTGAGACATGGTGTGAAGCTTCAACTTTATCCCGTGCCAAGACCATTGATTTAGTAATTTTTGCTTTTTAAATTGATTATTAATTTTGATACATTTTTAACAAATCTTTGTGTTCGTATATTAGTGTAATAATCCGCAAACCAAAGAGTCTAAACTAAGTAGTGCTATGCGTATTATTCCTGAATGGAAGGGATATGATGATGAGATCAGACTGCTAATGGATGAGTTTGAGACTAAGAAAAAATTAGACAATGCATCAGGCATAATTAACAAGGACCAGTACAAAACAGGTTACACGTTTCATTACAAGTCCTGTAATTATAACTTATAATTTTTTTGTGTTCACAGAATCAAAGAAACATGAAGAACATACCGATCTATGATATGTGTACTTGGTAACTTTATTAAATTAAACGCCACTTTTTCTGGTAATACAACTTTATTTCGTTATTCAGACAGGGTAATATAAACGATAGTGTAAAGACATCCGATAGTCAGTTTTATTTAACGAATATCATTGTCACAATTTTCATTTCAGTACATACATCTAAGTTTAACACGTTAATTCATTCAAACAACTAAGGGTTCATTAGGCAGCAACTTTTTCTTCACAACATAAATCTTCCTATTCGATAGCGCAATACAATAAGTATATGTACGGAAATTTACTGAAAAAAAAA
>JAAFCF010006680.1:6983844-7006290 GCA_013389785.1 Helicorthomorpha holstii | reverse complement strand
AAAATTTAAAGTTTACTTGATCGTTAACTTCTGCAGCGTTAATAACTTTCATTGCAAATGCAACCAAAGACGCAAAAACTACATAAGCTGTAATAAGGCTGTCCATTGCAGAAAAATAAACTCTACAGAGAACTTTGAAAAATAGGACCATCGTTATAAAGTCTTTTACTAATCCAAAAAACAAAAAAGGGCCAAATATCTTGTCTGCGTCTTTAAGCAAACTGCATAACATGTCGTGTTTCTGTTGGAACTCTTGAATTTGACGTTTGCATCCATCATTTGATAAGTCTTTAAATAAACTTGATATAACTTTGCATGTTAAGCAAAAAAGACTGGTGTACCACCACAAAAATAAGTATGGTATTAAAGCAAATGTAAGCATAATAAACCATTCATACGAAGCTAGAAATTCGTACAATTGCCAAAGAAATTCCGCTTTAAATTGTCGTGGCAAACTTTTAGTGCTAACAATTACATCTTTGAAAAATCCGTGGCTTGAATTGTGATTAAAAAGCATAAACTGCATAAAGGAAAAGAAAATTCCGATGAAAAAATAAATTTGGGAAAGCTTTTGAATTTTTGCTATCCGCTCTGGTGTCTTATATCCGGTTCTATCCATGGCATTGACCAAATTTTGAAAAAACTGACAGAATTTCTCTTTTCTTTTTAAACAAAACGCATAGACGACAATGTCGGTGATGGAAACAATCGACACTGGTATCCATATGCATAAAGACAGCAAAGTGTAATGCTTCATAGTTACATTCATGTACATGACGAACATTGAGCATAAGCAATGGATTACAATTATTATTGGAAAAATGCATCGAATTATCCACAGCAGAAATCGTTTTAAGAAGTGTTTTTTATTTTTTGCAACAAACTCGATGCCATGAAATTCCAACAATCTGACTATTATGCCCATCCAGTCGTGTATGTTTTTTGCTTGCGGAATATATGGAATTTCTTTAACGCTTATGACATTCATCATTTTTATCAATGTAAATTTCAATACTGTATTAAAGTTTACGGAAATATTGCAAAACAAGTATTTTTCTAGATGCTGTCTATGTCTACCCTAATCTCTTTCTGAGCTTAAAATGGGCAAATACGAACTTTATATATAGCGTGTTGGCATTTAAGTTATTGTAACAGGAAATGCAAACTTTTAAAGTAAATTTCATAAAGTAATTAACTTATATGTAAAAGTATTAGCAAATATTTTTATGGTTAGGTGGAATAATTTATCATTAATGTAATTGCATTGACTGAGAATTACACGTTTGTATTGAAACTTGCAATGAAATTGGTTTGTTTTGTCATTTATTTTTTTTCCTGTTGTTTTATGTTATTTGTGTAAGATGTTTTTGTCATATTGCAATTACGGTAATTATTGTAAGATGAAAAAAAATTGATTTTTACAGGCGTACGTATTTTGTATAATAAATAGGGAATTGTTACATAATTGTCCATATTATTATTATTGTAATAACTTGAAACTGGTAACACTATTACATCCGGGGTATTTTCTTTTCCAGGTTGGCTGCGTCACGTGATTTCAGTCTGAGGTTGGTCGTATTTTTCGCCGGGCACCATGTTTTCCGCACTGAATAGGGCTTGTTCTGGGGTTGCAAAGGTGGCAAAACCCCTAGTAAACTTAAACAAATTTCAAGAAACTTCACAAAAACTTATTCCAGCTGCTTGTGTATCACGTAAGTGTACATTTTTAGCGGAATTAATGTTAAAATATTGGTCATAACTTAGAGGTCATGCAGATGTGGGGCGGCCATTTCGGTCGACGATGATCTTTTCTGTTTAATCTTTACTATGAACTTTACAATAGTAGCTTTTAAATGACTGATCGTTAAGCCGCTTGTTTTATGAATATTTTCAGATATTATTTTAAAAATAAATTGGGGAAAGTGATTCCCGTCTTTTTGTGCAAGGCATTTCTAGGCCTAGGTTAGATTGCGGTATTACGATAAGGTTGAAATAAGTTGTAGATTCGTTCATAACACGTACTTTATTATTAGAACTCTTAAATAATAGTACAGTGAATATGCTCTCAACTTCATTACTTAAAATTACAAGGACATGTGAATTGGGGATGTTCTGTTAGCTTTATACAGTACCGTAGTAATTTTGTATTTAGAAAAATGTTCCGAATATTAAACTTTTAAACTAATGTAGTGCACACAAGTATTATTGTAGACATTACTACTATTTCATATTAATTTTTATAGTTTTCCAAGAAGAAAAAATACTTTTGTAATGAAAAATTTAAAAGTCTATTTGTGGAGATAACTTTTGATTTTTTATGGAGAAGATTTAGCTTTTGACCTTCGTTTTTGTTGTGTGCATGTTTTTTGAGTTCGTATTTGAATCAGTTTTTAATTTTGTTTTATATGCAATTATTTACAATAAATTTTTTGATTTGCTTGAAAGAACGAAGCAATTATGCCACCCAGACGCAGCCAAAAGCTGGAGCTGCAGCCGTCGGAAAAGTGGTGGCAGTTATTGGTGCCGTTGTAGACGTTCAGTTCGATGATAATCTACCGCCAATCCTTAATGCATTGGAAGTTCAAGGACGAACTCCAAGATTAGTTCTTGAAGTAGCCCAACATTTGGGTACGTTTTTAATGCATTTAATAAACATGAGAGTAGGTCGATTAATTGGTTGGTGAATTAAATAACAGGAGAAAATACCGTTCGAACGATTGCTATGGATGGTACTGAAGGTCTTGTTAGAGGACAAAAATGCTTGGATGTTGGTTCACCCATTCGTATTCCCGTTGGTCCTGAAACTTTGGGCCGCATTATGAATGTCATTGGCGAACCTATTGACGAAAGAGGTCCTATTAAAGCAACCAAGTAAGAGAACCACACATTTGTTAATCATTATTTCTTGAGGTGAAGATGGTTTTTGTTGTAGGTTTGCTGCCATTCATCAAGATGCTCCTGAGTTCGTAGACATGAGTGTAACGCAAGAAATCTTAGAAACTGGTATTAAAGTCGTAGATCTGTTGGCTCCATATGCCAGGGGAGGAAAAATTGGTACACTTATTAATGCCATACAGGCGTAACAGTAAATTTATTAAAAGTGGTAAAATTATAGGATTGTTTGGAGGAGCAGGCGTAGGAAAGACTGTATTAATTATGGAGCTTATTAACAATGTCGCCAAAGCTCATGGTGGTTACTCAGTGTTTGCTGGTGTAGGAGAACGAACTCGTGAAGGAAATGATTTGTACCACGACATGATCACCACTGGTGTCATCAGTTTGAAAGATGATACATCTAAGGTTAATGCGACTTGAAATGTAGTTTAATTGTAATAATTTTTAACTCTAAATATGTATAGGTCGCTCTTGTATACGGACAAATGAACGAACCACCTGGCGCTCGAGCTCGTGTGGCTCTGACTGGATTGACCGTCGCTGAATATTTCCGTGATCAAGAAGGACAGGATGTGTTGCTCTTTATTGACAACATTTTCCGTTTCACACAAGCTGGTTCTGAGGCAAGTAAACACTACATGTAAACTGTCGGATCTTGACTAACGTTTTATTGAATTATAGGTATCCGCCTTGTTAGGTCGTATTCCATCTGCTGTAGGTTATCAACCCACTTTGGCAACTGATATGGGTACTATGCAGGAAAGAATTACAACCACTAAAAAGGGATCGATTACATCAGTACAGGTAAATAATATAATCCATGACAGGTCTTAACTTTTGCAAGTTATTAAATTACTTAATTTTTCTGATTAGGCTATTTACGTACCTGCTGATGACTTGACTGATCCAGCTCCTGCTACCGCTTTCGCTCACTTGGACGCCACCACTGTGTTATCCAGAGGTATTGCTGAGTTGGGTATCTATCCAGCTGTAGATCCATTGGATTCTACCTCTCGTATCATGGACCCAAATGTTGTGGGTAATGAACACTACGAAATTGCTCGTGGTGTCCAGAAAATCTTGCAGGCAAGTTCTTTGAAGTTGATTAATAGGAACTTGTATTAATATTCAAACTGCATTGTTAGGATTACAAATCATTGCAAGATATTATTGCTATTTTGGGTATGGATGAGTTGTCTGAAGAAGACAAATTGACCGTATCGCGTGCCAGAAAAATCCAACGTTTCCTTTCTCAGCCTTTCCAAATGGCAGAGGTATTCACAGGCCACCCTGGCAAATTAGTTCCATTGAAAGAAACAATTTCAGGATTCAAAAAGATTTTAAACGGTTAGTAATGCAAAAAAAAATTATTGAAAATAACAATCCTAACTTCCCCCTTCCCACAGGTGAACTGGATCATCTTCCTGAGATTGCATTTTATATGGTTGGCCCAATTGAAGAAGCTGTAGCTAAAGCTGAGAAATTAGCTGAGGAGCACTCATAAAAGATTTCGATTGTCTAAACATCAAACGTAGTTCGCTGATAATTTAACACGTTGACCATAATCGTTAGATTTGAAAAATTCAAAAAAAACTGTTCAGGAACGCATAGAATAGCTGCAACAGGCATGTAATAATAAAGTTGTCTTTAATTCCTTTATTGATAGATCAGATTTTATTTGGTTAACATTGAGATTTAATATTAAATACACGAACAGTGTTATCTTCACCACAACTTGCTAATTGAATATTAAAATCACTGTTTTCAGTTCCAAGTACAGGTCGGAATTGCAATCGCCTAATACTGAGATGATGGTAAAGGGAATTGGATAATGTTGCGAAAGGTATCCATTGTTTATTAGAGTCTACAAGTTTTAAATGAATAGTTCCATTTTCCAAGCCTACTGCTAAAATGTGTCTAGCGTAAAAAAAAATTGGTTAATATTTTTCCATCTTGCAACTAGATAATTTAATTACCTGTTGTCTGAGAGTATAGTTGGAGCAAATGCAACAGCGGTGACTGCATCTTCAAAATCAAAAGAGCTATCAACATTCCAGCTGATTGATCCATCGATACTTTCCGATTTTCCAAGGCTCCAAATGATTGCCTAATTTTCGAAAACAATATTGCAATACTGAATCATTAACTAATTATAAAAATTAAAAACCTTATTATCCCTGGACCCTGTTGCAAAACGAGTCCCATCTGGACACCAGAAGCAACACCAAATTATACGGGTGTGAATACTAGACTTCTTGTCCGTATACGCCACTTTTATTGCTTTTAACCCTATTAGTTAAGAACTATTAAAATACCGTTATTTATGGTACTCAATTTCAATTACCTTGTTCAGAACGATTTAGCCTGAATATACACCAAGTTCTATCTCTTGAAACTGAGAGAAGCATTGTATTGCAAGGACTAAATTGCATTTGAGTAATCGTAAGAGAATGACCATGTAGCCTTGTGATTTCTTTCCAAGTTTGGGTGTCCCATAATATGATATCAGTGTGGTCTGCTGATGCAGCCTAATTTCATTTTAAATTGTATTTTTTTAATTAACCACTAAATAATTTTCATTTATATTTACTTTGCATGATGAAGCTAACAGCGTTCCATCTTTGCTGGCTGCAACGCAGTAAATTTCATTTCCGTGACCATATAGTTTGTGAACTTCTGGCCATAAAGTATTTTGTAAGAGAGTTTCTTCAGTAGGAGGGCAACTAAATGAAGTGGAAACAAAATATGCGTCTTGATAGACGTCTTTAGGATGTTTAGCGTCCAAGTCACATTTCGACGTTTTATCATAAATTGCTTTGTTGGACAATCCGAGAGAAGGAATACTAGCTCCTTCAGGCAAACCAATCTATCAAAATGTAAATATTGAGATATCAAAAAGTAATAAGTTTGATTCATTACATTTATCATATCAGATTGCATAAGTTCTTTTCCGGTTAAGTTTGTAAAGTTGTCCATAAAATTCTTTGGAGCTTCAAAAACTCTGACTAACTTTTCATCGGCTCCAGATGCAAATGTGTGTCGATTAATCATGGCAATGCAAGATATATCATACCCATGAACTTGTGGTCTTGCCATTTCATGCCAAGAAATCTAACAATATCAATGTTTTATTCAATTAATCTTGTAATTGAAATTAGAATTAGTTAAATATACCTGAGGTCGATCTTTAGCCCAAGGAAAGTGTAACCTAGTAGTTTGATCTAAAGATACGGAAACAATGAATTCTCCCAATGGATCCCAATCCAAATCCACAACTGCTTTGAAATGTCCACCGACTGTGCAACGAGGCTCCCAAACATTAGTATCCTTTAAATACAAATACACTAAATATAGTAGTATAATTATAGGGCTAATGAAGTCCTTAACTACCTTGTTAAATGTCCACAAATGAAATGCGCCCTGAAAACCATGGGCTAGAATCATATTTCCATTTGGACTAAATCGACAACCATAAAAACCTAAAGTATTTCCACCAACTTCTCCAACTCTAACCTTTAGTTTAATATAATAAAATGTTACAAGATCACAAATCCATATAAAAGCCCTAAAGACTGCTTACCTTTTCGATCCATATTCCAAGATTGTTATCAAGTTCCCATACTATCATAGTTTTATCCATAGAGGCAGATAGCAAACGTGGAGCGTCACCTGAACGGTTATTTGGTGATCTGTCCCAATGTAAACCATAAATCCAATTTTCATGGCCCATCAGGTTAGCTTCTAAGCAAATGTTATACGTGAACACGTCTCCATCTGCAGTAAACTGTATTAGTCGTTTTCATAAAACACATAACATTTCAAAAAGTCATAAGCTTACTTGATGTTGAAATACTGTAGGTGTTTAATTTCAGATTGATATCATCGGTTTCAATATTAGTAGACCCACAACTCAAACGCCATAATTTAATAAGACTATCTTGGGCACTGCTAGCAATTAACAATTCTCCATTATCTAAATAAAAAAATGTTTATCTATGTTTGTTAAGATTATACAATTCAAAATTTTACATACTTTCCGGAATAAGGTCTATCGCTCTGATCCAATCCTCATGACCAGTCAACTTTAAAACAGGTTTAAACTAAAAAAGTTTTTTTTAATATGCTGTACTGTTAGATAAAATTAAGAACGTACTTCATTATTGTCCATGGCTAAGATATGAAGTTTCGTATCACTTCCTCCATACAGTAGCATTGGAACTATTCATAAAATTAAAAAAAAATAATTATTGAAAATCAAATTACAGATAGATTTTATAATACTTAGTGTAACTGGATGGCACCATAATTTAACATCCAGAGCAAAATCTGATTTCAATTTAATAGTCTGACAGCACTTTATCTCTCCTGGTATAAATAATGCAAACTAATTATTAAACTTTTCAATGTATACAATAGATGTACTTACCATCGCTATAAATCCATATTTTGATTGTGTTATCTGAAGAAGCTGTTGCCACTACAGTAACTTTCTTATCAGCAATTTGCATATGTAATCCATCGGCGACTGTGACAATGTTTTCATGACCCTTAAGTTTGCATTTTGGAGTTAACTAAGAAACGAAAACAAAATTAATTAGATTTAGTAAACGTGGTAACAACGAACCTCATTAAATAAACTTACCAATGAGTCTTTGTAATCCCATAAAATAGCAGTTTTATCCGAAGAAGTAGAAATTAATTCAACTTCATTGCTTTCTTCAGAGTATATTCTGATCCATCGGACACTATTCACCCTTCCTGAATGCTCAGTTCTCGTTTGACGAATGCTACCGGCATTTTTTGGATACTGTTAAATGAACCAGAAATGTATTTAAGGACAGTCAATCAAATAAATATATTAAAGTTACTTACAAAAGGATCGTAAATTGCAACACTATTGCATGCTCCAAAACAAATGAGATTGTTAATTCCCCAATCTAATGTATGTGGCACTAAGTTGCATCCAACACTCGTATAACAAGTGTCGACAATTTTCAACTGTGTAGACATCAATAATAATAAAAAATCTGCAACTAATTAAAATGTTTACGAATAAAATTAAATTAAAACTATTTAAGTTTGACGCAACAGCTACCCTGACCACGTGAAAACGAGCCTGTTAGAATTTAAATACCAACTCGAAATCACCGAAATGAAACTTTTCCCGCAATGCACATCTATGGCTGAAAGCATGAAACAAACTTTCAACATCCTAATCAGGAAAGATCATCACCAAAAGTGCCATATTGACTGACATGACGCGCCATAGAACAATAATGCAGATGCGGAAGATTACATGACCATTACAATCGATAGGCTGTTTTGATGAGATGTATTAGGGAAGGTAGCGAGTAATATCGGGTAGTTTTTTGTGTCGATGACCTGATTGTGAATTGAATAATAGAGGAGTACAGTGTCGTGCGAATGTTATTTAATTACTTCTATTGTAAAGAAATGATGCTGGGATGTTGTGATTATCTATCGTAACAGTTTTATATTTATATAGGTAAGATACTGTTAAGGTGTTTATTAATTGGCATGTATGGTTGGTGATTTCTAATGTAATGTCAAACATGTAGCAGGCCTAAAAATAGCCCATCTAGTTTTTCCTAAACGATTCTCTACTGTATTTCGGCTTGACATTAGATTATACAGTACTGTTTATTTAATCAATATTATAAACATTAAGTAAGCATTTGGATTGTGTCTTATTTAATAATATAAACGAAATTTTGATATAACGATACTGTAGTAGTTTTGGGCTAAACATCTAAATGCATAGTAACGTTATACAGTTGAACATATACATTTTCTTTCTGACTTTAGATTGATTTTTGTTCGCTTTCTTGATTGCTTAAGGGCATTTAAACATTAAGCTAAATATATCTGTTAAGAAAACGTGTATATACACCTGTACAAGAGGCCGAATTAATGGTTTAATTTACATACAGTAAATACGCGGTTGCGAGTTTCAATTACATGTGTAGGACGATGGAATAATAAGTTGATGCTCGGATGTCGTGTAACTTGGTACGGCAAGCATTATACAGTAGGTACTATATAACGGCTGTAATTGTTGTTACTCTATGAGTAAATCATAAACGATAAAAAAATTACCTATAGATAATTAATCTCGTATTACCTATAGCATTTTATTTAAAATAAGTAGTGATGATAAAAAAGTTAATTTAAAACTGAACATATCAATCCTAAGGACATCGCTTTACAGTAAATTGTTAAGTAATTTCCAGTTCTTTAAATTATCATGTGAATAATTTATAACTTAACAAGTTGTATTTAGCCGGATATTAGATAATAGTAAACAAGTACAATTATTAATGATTTATTTTTCATTTTTGTATATTATACACGATTAATGATGTTGCTGAAATGGGTTTCGAGTGCTCATTGACTATTATTCGGTCATTCATTAATTTCGCTACGAATTTGACGTATTATCGTAACAACCTCATTGACTCGTTTTAAAATTTTATTCCAAGAATTAACATTTGTATTTATTCTCCTAAACATCTACGATTTCTTCTATAATTTATTAGTATTCCGGAACGATTTTAAACTTAGAATTATTATTGATGACTGGCGGGACACAATACAATGATAAGTTTAGAAAATGAATTTGAATTTAAGCTTATATCGCTGAAAAATTTACGAGTTATATAGAGAATTTGGAATTGTCGTATGTTTCATTTATTCCGGATTTGGGAAGGTATGTTGCAACAAGATTTTACTTTACGGTATATAGGAAATTAATCCCGGAAATTGCTATTAAAATCGTATCTTCAAATTTCCTGTCTGTAGACTAGACTTACCGTTCTCCAATAGTGTAGTGCAGTTAACAGATAAGTTGTACCAGTAAGGATGATAAAAACTCGAGAAAATAGCTATTAGTAATGAGATCATTTTAAAATTCAAATAGTAGTATTTTACAGGTTAGTGTGAAACTTTGTATACTTGTTTTTAAAAGGTATTCTGTGAATTTTATTGATATACTGTATAGCACGTAAGGGTATGTTTATAGACATAATAATGCTTGTATTGCACTAATACTGCTCTGTATACATTTAAACATTCGCTATAACTTAATGAATTTATGACAGATGTAACAGGAATTATAGGGATTGTATAATGGGATGTATTTTTAGGTCAAATTTAATGCTTTTTTATTATTTTAATTAGGTTAATTATAGCACCGTTAATGAGCAAATAATATAATAGAGAATGTTATTACAAAACATAGTTGTCATTTTATTTATCATGCTTTTTTATAAACGACTTAATTTAAAAATTTATTTTTTTGTATCTGTTAACATCGATTTTATTATTTGAATTATTGTACGTTTATTGATTACTTTTTATTCTACTAAGCGTATTTATTCAAGGTTTTGATAAATTAAGAGTTAAAGTTAATTAGAAATTTACTCAGTAAGCTAAGAACTATAATTGTCAACTTTGTTTGTTAAATCATTGAATAATTCATTTTGTATTCTTCTGTAAGATATTGTTTTAAAGTACAGGACTATGTTTTTGAAATTCTAATTGAAATTTATTCATGAATTACACATCCGTTTCCTGTGATATACCGTACTTTACTGCTTAAATTACATAACAAGTCATCTGAATCGTGTTGGTTAAGTTTGAAGTTTCAAATCCAGTATTCATTTATTTTTATCTGTTTGCAGGTAATGATGACCGGTTAAAGATCTTTAAAGCTAGTCTGAGATGCTGGCCGAACGGCGTTCCCTGCCTAGAAGAGATCCTAGTCTACGGTCTAGTGCTGGCCCTGACATAGGAAGTCCAACCCATCATTCTCACATCCGACAAGGTGCTTATTTTTATCTTATTATTAGAAATCATTCTTACTTAACGACGGTTGCTTTGGTGTGATCATGGATAATAATCGTCATTGAAATAGGTCGGTGTTTGATATAAAGTATATCACACCCGTTGAGAGGAATTTGTGTATTCATCTTCTCAATGGAAGAAATGTATATGGATCATTTTCTGAATGATTGATGTTGTTACGGTGCTAATATTAGGAGGCGCATAGCGTTGCCTTGCAAACTCGTGGCAAAAATCCAGTGACTCAGTTGTGAGCATTTCAGATTATTATTAGTATGTTTTTCTTGGGATGTTCATTTTGTAACTTAATGCTTAATGTGCGGTTTTCAGTTAATGTTTCAGTGGGGTGTTTTTATGACAACACGTGAAAATCGTTGTAGTGTGAGATTTCGTACTTTTAATGATTTTTAACCACGTAGCCAGCGGTTTCGCTCTCATTTTCAAATGGCTGACTGTAGTTGATTTAACACCATTGCTTGAAGATTGTGTGTATATTATTAAATATGATCCATCTGGATTTAGGTTTAGTTGAACCTGGTTTTCAACCCGTCCATCGTGATATTGCCGAGCTCAGCAGTTTGGTTTCTCACGTGAGAGCCAATAGTGATCCGAATCTTGCCAGACCACAGGTCCCAGGACGCTCAACTCTTTCAATTAATTTGAACGATTATGTTTTGGGATTAAATGAACATCAGAATTTGATTGTTTCCTGGGATATCAGGAATTCCGTTAGTGCCTCAGACTGGATTGGTCTGTATAAAGAAGGTAATACCATTTTCAATTTTTTATTATATTCAGTTTTTGAATCAATGAAATGTAAACTGGACGTCCTTCGTATTTTATTTACATTTTTGCATTGTCTTGAACGATATTTGACGTGATATGAAATTACAAATGTGTGGATATATCATGAAAAAGTTACACTAATTAAGACAACCTAGTTTATATAACTATAATTCCGACCAGACAGCGGTTAGCGTGTATCTAAAATTAATTAAAAATTACTAGAGCTGCATTATTTAAAATCTAATGTAAAAATAGACATGTATTTCATAATGTAAAAGGCATCAATTTATTTATTTTTTTGTGTTATGAAGAAATTTAATTTTAACGTAGAAGCTAGTTCCTCCTGCTGTTAAAAGTGGACGTTTTTATTGAAATTGTTTCATCATTAAATTTTATAGAAATGGTTATCTTAAGTGTATGGTACGGGTGTGATAAGGATTTTATTTATTACATATACCTTTGTGCTAGTCTTGTCCAGAGTTTTATTTCATAATACTTTTTTTTGTCTACTAAGAAGCACATCGAATATTCATGTGGCATGCTGTTTTCCAATTCGTAGCACAAATTGATATCTAAATTGAAAAGCTGACGTCAAGGAATTATACAGGTTTTGCTGAAAAGATGCTTTAAGAGTGTATATAAAAATCGAATTTGAATCTAGCTGCTAAAAGCGAGCGTTACAACAACAAAATGTTCTTTAGCTATTATAAACTTTTAACTGTCGTAATTATGCCGCTTTTTATTATGTAGTTACTATACTTTTTAAAATTTTTGTTTCCTGCAAGCGGCGTATTTTAGAATAAAATGAATAATATCTGTTTGCGAGTCGTATATATTATTTTTATTTATAACTTCATAAGGTTTCCTCTCATTTCACTTAGCATTAAAATTGTTCATTTTGATTTAGGAAACCTAGAAACTTTAATGGATCTAATTAGAAGTCGAAATACGTAGTGAAAGTTATCATTAAAACGTAGTTATAGGCAGTTGAATGATAAAATCCTTGGAAATTTTAAATTTAGAAACCGGTTCAATTTTAAATTGTTACGGTTTGTTTGCATACCGGTGTTTCTTAAACAGGATTTGAACCATGGTTTTCCACACAAACTATAAATTCCAGATGTTTCTTGAAATTATTTTTTGATTACTCTGAATTTAATTTTAGTGTACTTAAACTTTGAAAGTGTTGATCGAAATTTTAAGTATTTTCACAAAATATTTTTGTTATCGGGTATGTTTAAAAATTTTAATGGATACATAATGAACGTTTGTCAAACTTTTAATTTCATATCATGAATCGACCTTGAAAAAAAATAAATTATGTCATAGCCCTATCATTCTGTCTTTTTATTGTTATTGGAAGACCATGACATTTTCTGTATACATTAGGGGAGCATTGATGCTGGCAATCGTTTTCTTCTTGCCATCATTTCATGCTGTTTTGAACAAGCAATCAGTACTGCTGACATATTTCAATAAAGGTTACATTTTTATAATAGCCAGCAAATTTGAGATAGGTGTTTACTAATGTTACAAGTTATTTTTACATTAAAAGCTACAGTTAATGCTAATGACTTTAAATCCGAATATAATAGAACCGTATTTCAATAATAGATTTAATGGCTTAGTGCAAAACTGCTAACTCCTGAAATAATGGATCTGCTTTAATATTAATTATTGTAACATTTTGCTTACTTCAGGGTCACCACTTTGTCTGGCGCTCGTGATGAACGTGACATGTCGGTTTTTTAAATTTGTAAACAATTTGCTTTTGAATGCATGCGTACAATTTTTTGTTACTTTTTAATACTTTTTATGGTTTGACATTGATAATGACAGCCACATTTTTTAATATAATTATAATGTTAAAGATGTTGGTGTAAAATTAAATCATTCTTAAAACTATTTTCAGGTGAAACGAGTCCTTTTCATTATATTGAGTACAAACCACTTGGAGCAAATCGATCCCATGTTGGACAGTGCCGTTGGCATATCAATGAAAGATTTTTCTCTGAAGGTATTAATAAAAACTTTCAAATGAATTTTTTTAATTTTATTACTAAATGATTGTACATTGCGATCGAGGACTTAGCAATAACTTTATTATTGATTTTAACTTTTAACAAATCAAGGGTAATAACGTTGTTAACAGGAAAAGTAGTTTGCTTTTATTTCCTTTTCACGTTTTATCGCGATTGTGAATCTGTGAATGTAAATAACGAAAATTCGGTAATAGTAAGTAGCACAGGCGGAGCATTCTTTGCCATCGAAATGTCACTATGTTGGCATGTGTCAGAGAGATGCTATTGAAATTCCTGATCGCCTTTTAACGTCGCTTCTGGTCTACATATTGTAGCTACAAATATTTGTCAGTGGCGAGCGCATTTGACAAGCTGTCGTCATTGAAAGATAACGCTTCAGAAATTCCACTTTTTGTTTTAAATATTTAAAATGGCTGGGACTTCAACTTGTCATTCACGTAGGACTACTTTTAAGTTTAAAACAAATGTTCGGTATCCTAAAAGAAATGGTGTGTTTTAAATCGATTGAGTTTTATTATTTTTCCACCAATTCAAAAATGATTTATTTGGGGTTTTAATACGCTGTTGAATTGAATACGTTTGTGGACACTATAATATGCATTATTTTATTTCTAGAAGTTACCAACGTTTGCTTTAAATATTACAATGGCACATCCGGATCCCTGCGAGCCGTTTCACCATCTCTTAGGGTCATACGCTCGAGGACGCTGAATAACTATGGTCATCATAATGTACGAACAGTAAACATTGTTTTTCATGCTTGCATTTTTTGAAGTTTGCCTTTTTTTATTTTTACCATGCACGCAAATACTTGGTTAACTTATAAAAACTTTTGGAAATTTTTTTAAAACGGTGTTTTTTGTTGTTTTGAATATAAAATGAGTTCATTTAACGGTTTTTTTTTTTGCTTATGTAGCTTTTTATTTCTTTTTATAAACGTTGAAAACCAAATTGACGTTAAAACAGTTATAAGAAATTGCATAACCGTTATTTTTTTAGAACTGGGGCGATGATGTTATTCACTTGCATTTTTTTTTCTGAATAATTCTAGGAGTTTGGAGATTTTTTGGCGTTCTGCTCCAATTCGAATCCCGTGGAGTGTACAATATTTAAAATTATGAGTATGTCAGTTCTGAAATTCGGCCATGAGTGAATTCTTTTTTCCTAAAAATGAACGGTCGATTTGTAGATATTCATTCGCACGGATTGAAGAAGGGGATGTTTTTTAATCCTGATCCTTACGTTAAAGTTTGCATCCGTCCGAGTAAAGAACAAGGAGCTCTAGTCTTGCCCCATCACAGTCAAGTTGCTCGTACATCTATAGCTGAAAACACAGTTAATCCTAATTGGACTGAACAGGTAAGAGCACTCGCACACATTTCCAATTTAAAGTTTTTTTTTCGTTTTTAATAAACCGTCAATGTTTTTTAAAATTCATTATTAGTTTACGCTTGTTGCTTACGCCAATGACTTATTAGAGTTTGAAATTAAGGATAAGTTTTCCAAAAGCAGACCCACAATCAATAGGTTTTTGGGTCGATTTCAGATACAAATGGGGGCGCTGTTGGAACGTGCAAATAGGTAAGTTATTACGTAATTTACGTGCACTTATCAGTCAATAATGTTGTAGATAACATTATTAATTATTGATAAGCCACTGTTTCTTTGCAACGTTAAGTTTTTACGAATTATTTTCTTTTTTCAGAAATGAAACTGAGTGCCATTTTAATTTAGTTGCAAAAAATCCGTCTGACCATGTTAGTGGACAGATTACATTTAATCTTTTAATAGAAAAAAAACCGGGTAAGTTTCATTTTTTGCATGTACTTGGGTAAGTTGGATAACTTATGAAAGGGGTGGAGATTCAGGATTATATTTAGTAATAATTTATTAGCGTGTGGGTTTTTTTTGCAGCGTTCGTTGTTAAGATTTTACGGATTTCGAAAGTACTTTGGAAATACAGTAATACATAGTAGTAATTTACTTAAACTGTTGTAAAGTCAAAATCGTGCAAAGTTTTTGAAGTATCCATGCGATGTTAACTCTTAATCTGTTCATGAGTCATCTTAAAAATCTTGCTTATTATGTTATGGGAACTGAAAGAAATATTAGTAATCGATAATTAATTATTATATTGATAAACTAATCATTTTAGTAATATTTTTATATTATTACATTTAGCTTTAATAATCTTCCAGTTTTTAATTAAAACTTTATTTTTTAGGTGAAATGTGGCCACCTTTGTCAAGTTTAAAAGATAGTGGAAACAATTTGGTTAGCTCTTCCTTACGTTTACCTGGTCATAAATCAACAGCGAAATCAGCGACGTTAGTTAACGGTGACTCGTCAGCTTCAAAACAAAATTACGACATGAGTGGTCAACAGAATTGTTCCAACGGAAATTCTTCTAGATCTGATGTAGCGCCTGTGATCCAACCCAGACAGCTGCAACAGTCTGACTTTGAACCTGCTTGCAAACCTAAATTTCCAAGTCGATCTAGTCATATTCATAGTACGTGGCATGGACGAACTGGCGACAACTCGCCATGCCGATCATCTCAGCTTAATGGGACTGTTATCTCAACTATGACGGATTCTGAAGTTCCGCCACCTTTACCTCCGAAACTTAGGCGACCAACTCCGCCTAAACCTGCTCCAAGAACTAAAGCTGGAGGTATGACTCAATCTTATGAACAACCTTCAAAATCAGCCATAAATAATTCTCAATTACTTGTTGAGTCTTCTTGTCAGCAACCTTTGAAACCTGAAGATAATTTTATTTTAGAAATCGTTGATACGGATGAGTTAACTGGACGTTCTGGTGAAAATCTTGCGTGTGATTCAGCTTCTGTAGCCATTACGTCAGCACCAACTGACAGTGACACTTTAGGATCTAATATTAATGTTGAACCGCCTAAAAATATATATAGTAACATTTCATCTGAAAATGTTGGTGAAAGTGAACATACCTCAGCAGTTATTCAGACCGGGTTACCTAATTTGTCAGACAGCTGTGGAATAGAAAACGGAGTAGCGCCTTTAGCTACCCCTGAGCAGGACTCTATTCAAGATTGCATTCCTTCAATGGAAAATTTGAATAATATTTATCTTGATGACTTAAATGATATGGAAACATGCGAAGATTTTCTACAACCTTTGCAAACTGATCAATCTAGGACTAAAAATTCTGACAACTGTCCAATAGTTGTCTTGATCGAAGCTGACAATGAAGAAAATGACAATGAAGGCAGTGATACTGTGGTCGAGTGTTCTTCAGGCCTTGAAGTACCAAATGCAGATCGTTCATCTTCAGTGAGTCCTGATGGCAGTTGTTCAACTGAAATTGGAACAAGTACTCCTAACTTAGGCGAAAACGAAGAGCCACCAATTTCTGAAGAAGATCAAGGAGCAAATATAGTTTGTGTGAGCGAGATTGAAGGTGCGGAATGTGGAGACAGCATGGGGATATCAGCTACTGAAGAAATGAATGAAAGTTTTGTAACGTTAAGTATGGAACAGAGCTTTAATTCATTGGCTATCAGTGACAATTCTGATGAAGTGAACGCTCAGAGCCCAGAAGAAGCAAGCAGTTCTCATGGACAGATGGTAGAAGCAGCTGCGGTTCTTGGTTTTAGTCTAGACTCTAGCAGTTGTTCTTCCTCGCCTAGTTCGCCATCTGACTCATCGATATTTCACGCAGTTAATCTCCCTCAGTGTCCACCTACTCCAACTCATCAACGGTATGCTAATCGATTACAAGGAAGACCGTCAACGCCAACACCAGGTTCATCTCAGGGCACTTCAGAAGGAGCCGCTCGATCTTCGAGACCAATCCCTTTACCACCAGCACCGCCACCACCAATTCCAGCTAGACAACAGGCTGCTTCTCCTGCAGCAACTCGACTTCCGTCCATTCCGGAGAGGTCGGTAAAGTTCCAAAGAGTTGATCTTCCACCTGATGAAGAACCGCTACCACCACGTAATGTTTGCACTTTTGCTAACATAAATTGTTAAATTTAATTATAACGTTTTTGTTCATGAACAGATTGGGAAGCAAGAATTGATAGCCATGGAAGAGTGTTTTATATCGATCATCTGAGTAGAACAACTACATGGCAGAGGCCATCTACAAGTGTGCAGCAACGAGGTCGAGGTGTTAGCAATGAAATGCAAAGAATTCAGTTAGATCGACGTTATCAGAGTATCCGACGAACTATATCTTCAAGACCAGCACCAGATGGTGAGGAACAAGGAGGTGCTATTGCTGCTGAAGGAACTACTCCCAAACCCTCAGCATCTACTGCGCAGACCAATTCAAACACTGAAACACGTAGTGGAGACATCATTTCTACTTCTCCTGCATTTCGGTTTATTATGAGATCAGATTTTCTTTCTATTTTGCATTCAGATACTGTAAGTCATTTTAACGTAACAGTAGAATAATTTATAGGAAACGTTAACAACCAAAATGACTTGTTTTGATTTTAGAAAGCTGTGACCATGTACAATCGTAATTCATCATTAAAACACATGTTGATGAAAATAAGAAGGGATCCTCATTCATTTGAAAGGTGAAGCTCTATTTGTAAAGTTTATTAAATGTCTTAATTAGTTTTAACTTTCTGTTTCAGATACCAGCATAATCGAGATCTCGTTGCTATACTGAATAGGTTTGCTGATGTCAGCAAGGAACTTCCCCGGGGATGGGAAACAAAATATGATCGAACGGGAAAAGTAAATATTTTCAACGTTTGCTGGCGATTAAATTTCTAATTTGCTCGTGTTATTTAGCAATTTTTTATCGATCACACTCTACGGACGACAACATTCATTGATCCTCGATTGCCAATTGAAGGACCATTTGTTAATTCTCAGAGACCAATATCGATGGGATCTCGTCGCAGAAGTAGAAGCGCTGGAGAAGATGAATTAAGACCAGAAGCTGTCAGTGTAGGAATTGAATTATGATTTTATGAAACTTAGCTCTTGTTAATGTATTTCTATATTAAAGAATTGTCCTGTTCCTCCTCCTCGACCGCCGTGTAACGCTGTTACCGCTACTTCTATTACTTCAAATGTGCCACCGCCTCATGTGCCAACAGCATATAATGACAAAGTTGTTGCTTTTGTGCGTCAACCAAACATAATGGATATTCTTCGAGAACGCCACCCAGCGGTTGGATCGAATCAAGGATTGAAAGATAAGATCAATACTATTAGAATTGAAGGAACGGGTGCATTAGACAGAATGTCAGACGATGTAGATCTCATTATACTTTTAAGGTATAACCCAATTTTTTTAATAAAAATGTTTGTAATAAATTAAAATTGTTTACATCTCGTGTATCTAGTCTTTTTGAACATGAAATAATGTGCTACGTACCTACACATATTTATCGTTCACCAAGAGATTCACCTCAAGCGTCACCTCAAGCATCTCCTGGTAATTTTACTGTTGTTTTTTTTCTTTGACTATGATTGTTAGACCAATTTATGATAAAACAGGCATGCAGCGGGCAAATGCAAGGGCACCTGCTCCTTACAAAAGAGATTTTGAGGAGAAATTAAGAACATTTTATAAACGTCTAGATTCCAAAGGATATGGGCAGGGACCTAGTAAATTAAAGTAATCGAAGAATAGTATATTATATGTAGTTTAGCAGATGTTAATGAAAATACTTTTCAGGTTGAATATCAGGCGTGAGCATGTTCTAGAAGATGCTTTTAATAAAATAATGCTTGCTTCTAAAAAGGACTTGCAAAAAAGTAAATTGTACATAACTTTTGTTGGAGAAGAAGGGTAAGAATTATCGGAGTTAATTTTAATATTTTTTTTTTTAAAAAAAAAACTGGTTTTTGTTCAGATTGGATTATGGAGGACCATCGAGGGAATTTTTCTTTCTTCTTTCACGAGAATTGTTTAATCCTTACTATGGTCTCTTTGAATACTCTGCTAATGACACATATACTGTTCAAATAAGTCCAATGTCTGCATTTGTAGACCATTTGCACGACTGGTATGTTCATTATTACCGTAATTTTTGTATTTGTTTTAACTTATTTTGTATGATGAAGGTTTAGATTTAGCGGCCGAGTATTGGGATTAGCCTTAGTTCATCAGTACCTGCTGGATGCCTTTTTTACTAGGCCGTTTTATAAAGCACTACTACGATTGTATGTATTTCGTTATAAATTTCTTTGATCATTAATTTTTTTTTAACATTAATGATTTATTTTTGTAGACCATGTTCTCTTAGCGATTTAGAGTCCTTAGACTCAGAGTTTCATCAAAGTTTACTCTGGATTAAAGATAATGATATAACGGACATTTTGGACTTAAACTTTTGTGTTACAGAAGAAGTCTTTGGAACTGTAAGTTTTTATTTGTGCGACGTATAGTTTATCTTTTTCCATTTTATTTTAATTTTTGTGTGACACTTGTGGTTAGGTCGCTGAAAAGGAATTGAAATCTGCTGGAAAGTCTATTATGGTAACGGAGAAAAATAAGAAGGAATACATAGAAAGAGTGGTAAAATGGCGATTAGAGCGTGGAGTTTCTGAACAAACGGAAAGTCTAGTGAAAGGCTTTTATGAGGTTTATTTTGCTTGTTATTATACATAAGTCATGTTTGCTTCATTATTGGTATCCAATTATTAAGGTCGTTGATCCACGACTGGTTTCAGTATTTGATGCTCGAGAGCTAGAGTTGGTAATCGCTGGAATTGCTGAAGTTGATGTACACGATTGGAGAAAGAACACCGAATATCGATCAGGTTAACAGTTATTTTGGCATCTTTAAAATATTAGGTTAACAAAGTTTGTAATGTTGATTGTTATAGGTTATCATGATAATCAACCGGTAATTCAGTGGTTCTGGTTAGCTATAGAGAAGTTCGATAATGAAAGAAGGCTGAGGTTGTTGCAGGTATGACCAATTTCGGTGCATTTGAAAAGTTAATTATGGAAAAATAAGTTTATTTATAATATTGTAATTTGGTTCTCCAGTTTGTAACTGGAACGTCGAGTATACCCTATGAAGGATTCTCTGCTTTAAGAGGTAGTAATGGACCAAGAAAATTCTGTATTGAAAAATGGGGAAAACCTAGCAGTTTACCTAGGTAATTACGGTAATTCTTTAGTGAATCAAATGTAATATTGTTTCAATAATTTTAGAGCTCACACTTGTTTTAATCGACTGGATTTGCCGCCATATCCGTCTTTTGAAATGTTGTATGAAAAGTTACTTCTTGCTGTTGAAGAAGGAAACACATTTGGAATTGAATGAGGTAATTTAGGAAGGGTTGACAATGCTTTGGTATGTAACTGATTTCATCTTTATTGTATAAAGCAGTATTGACGGCACTGGTTTCGTTATCGCTATTTGAGACCAGAATTGCTTTTTTCTAGTCAAATTTGAGGAGCTGACTGTGACTCCAGAGACTAACAATGAAGCGGTGCTTAGTGAAACGTGGTGGCTTCTTGGTGATAATAAGTATTTTACATTAATATGTTGAACAAAAGTTTCAAGTAGTCGTTTAATATATCGTTACTTATATATTGTAAATAATTTGAGATTAGACTTACAGTTTCGATTATTTCGACTACAAAATTTTTATCGATAAATCAGGGCGTTCCGTGGTTGACTATTTGCCACATCCAAATACATGACATTGTATAAGACAAAATAAGTGCTCTTGCGCTTTACTATTGGTTGTATTAAATTAATAATAGGATTGGACTTGTATATTGGTGAAATTAAATCAATTGTTTCAGCAACATTCTGTAAACTAATGTCAATGGAAATTAAACGTTTTTATGATGAAACTTGTGGATTAGGCATTATAGTAATATTATAGTATTTTTAAAACACTTTCTTATAGTAACTTGATGAGTTTAGATAAAGTTTGCTTAACCGTATACTGTATAATTGACATTTTTAAGGATGATTTATGGTCAAAAAACAACGGAATTGCCTAATACAGCATAAATTCTTTTCATGGGGTAAGTCATCTAGTATAATTTTTAAACAAAAGAATTATCATTTTAGATGTATAATTTTCATTAAAAGCGATTACTGATTTAACTTGTTTTTTTTTCCGGCCAATTTGAAGCATTTCCGAGTTCCGCCGAATTCAAGTGACTTTTTACTTGCACCCTATTTTACATTTTATTAAACGATTTTAGGCAATTTTTAAGAACCTGTTTTTTTTTTTTTTTTTTTTTGATTTTTGAAAAAAGTGAGAAAGCGTTTTGCGTTTTTCTCAAAAATGGCTAAATTAGATGTCTAACGATGCGATGATTCCAATTCCGTTGGTAGTTTTGAGACATCTATAATGCACATGAGTTATTCTCGTTTTTTGGCCATTTTCGGCGAATGCAGTTGTTTTCGGCGACATTGAAGTCCTTTAAGATAGATTTCCGGTCTAAAAACAACCGATTCGTAAAGTTCAGGTTGGTTTACATCTTAAGTTACTGCTGTTCATTAAACTCATAAAAAAAATTTTTTTTATTCCAGCTGTGAAATTGAAGTGTTTGCGCAGGTATTTTGTATAGGAACCAGGTGCGCAAGGGCTTCTCCCCTGTTGCGATAATGGCTGGAGAGTCCTGAAACAATGGTACGGTACTGTATTTTGTGATTTTAAAAATTGTTTTAACTGTAAATGCACTTTATGTTCTTTAAGAATTTCTCTATGTAAATTTAGAAAATGTTATAAGTCGTGAAACGTGTCATCGTCTGTACTGAGTTGTACAATAAGACTTCTTAAATCTCGAAACTTTGCTAGCAAAATGACAACTAATACAAATCATAACAAGATATTATAAAATCGACATATTAAAGTTTTCTCATCAGACACACGACTA
>JAAFCF010006680.1:6903840-6963148 GCA_013389785.1 Helicorthomorpha holstii | reverse complement strand
GGTACGGCATATCTTTTGAACACTAAAAAAAATATCACCTTCATCATTTTAAATATTTCCTGCATGAAAATTAGTGCACATACGACTCATAATAAACGACTTTAGATAATTTGTAATGGTGGCCATGCGCAGTTAGATGACATAACTCAATATTAATTGCATGATAAAACGCCACATCATTTTCGCATCCGCTTTTTCTTAAAAAAAAGTTTTGAAAATACTTTTTTCCTCAATGATTCAACTAAAACTAAACCTAAAAAAAATAATTTCGCTATTCAATCAAAATTAAAAATATTGAATATTATTTTTTTCTTTGATGATTAAATAATAGGATTCAGTACTAAAAGTAGAGGAACATCTGCCAAAAGTTTAGCCATCATCTCCATATTAATGGTTGTCGACTAAACTTCGCCCTCCTCCCCCGCCCCCTGAACACACACACTCATATTTAGACTATGCAAGTAAAGGGTGTCTTCATTTTTACTGGCATGTACTGTACTTGTACGTGTGTGAAAAATTGCCATCATTATCCAAAGCAGGAAACCGTTACCAAAATTCAGCACGCAACAAATTACGTCGACGTTTTCAGTCACGTACTCGATAATTATTAATAAATCGTGACAAAGCGTCGCAGATGCTCATTTTCAAGCGCAGTCCCAACATGCAGTATTTCTATAGCATTTTAATGGCAATAGCTGATTATAAACTGATAAAATATTTACAGCAGAATTCAATCAATGACTTTTCAATTGACCACTATTTATCTTGCTGAATGCTGATAACGCCAAACAATAGATGGCGAACTTTTTGGTATTGAAATAAAAAGATAACTGTATCCATTCATTCACTTATCAGCACGACCTTTATCACAAAATTAATTAAAAAAACTCGCCCAATAATTTAATGACGTAAATCAGACCCAATTAATTAGGATTTTATCTCAAACTAAAACGTCACATAGGATAAAAACAACAAAAAAAATCAGTACCAGTCTACCAGCAGCAATAAAGTGAAGTCATAGCTCACGTAAACAGTGCTGAATTACACAATGATTTAATGGTGTTCAATTTTTCCTACAGATAAAACAAGTCGACTCAATTAATGCTCGTTGTTATAGCATAGGCAATGTGTGTGAAAATTATCAAACAATACCATCAAAGGGTATGTTGAAAAATTTCTATACACTGTAATGAATGATTTTGTTGTTGGTAATGTTTCATATTAAGTGGCTGTTAGTATGCTAATTAAAAGTAGTTGCAATCACACAAAAGAGCATCGTTAAAGCACTAGCCGCTTTTATCAATGTTCTTAATACATTAATAAAACCGATTATAGCTTGAAAAACACTTGTATAATGCAACTAATAACTTAAAGTATTACAAAGTTTATTAGCTTTGTTTAAGAAATATTTAAACGCTAATAACGGATTTTCAATTAGTTAAGAAAAGCAACATTTTAAAGTAGCATTTTATTACTTAAAATTTAAACCATATTAAGTTGCATATAAATCTCTCAATTTGGGTCTTAAAAGTCACATTATGGAATTTATTGTGCCTTCAAGCCCCAATTGAAACCTTCAAGGCACCAAAGCTTTTACTTATAAAAGCTCAAGTTTATGTTTATGGTACTTAAATGTTTTCAAGCTAAATGTAACGTTATGAATTTTACGATTAAATAAGAAATTATTGCTTCGTAATAATTATGTCTGCCATAAATATCACAAAGTCTGAAGTAACAGTGGCATAAAACTTTAACAACAAAATGATGATTAGACAAGGCAATGCCAAAGCCAGCAATTTCGAAAATTAATCAATGTATTACGACTGGTTATTAACTGCAACTAAAGTGGCACTTGGAATTATTCGATGTACGGTATGTAATAACTTCTCTATGATATTAGTACAAGTCCTCATGATTTCTTTCATTACAAGAGAAGAGGCATCTGTCATCATCGGCTGCACAAATTACCGTATATTTCTAATTTATAGCAAGTCAATTAGAGTGGTGAAAGTGCGTCATGCAGCGTGCCATCATAATGTGATGACTTGCCAATAGAAAATGTCCCATAAACATCCATTATTAGTCTGATAAATGACTTCATAATAAGCAAACGGCATCAAAAGTTCAAGCTTTTTATTTTTTTTAAACTGTCGTCGGCATGGTCCTTGCTGATAAGCAACATTCATAAAAAGTAATAACTTATTGTATACAATTTAAATAATTATAATTGATAAAACAACAACTCTGAGAATTAACGTAAACAAACTAATTATAATTTCAAAAACATCAACTATAATTACACACATTAGTATGCTGCATCAAAACACAATTACAATTTTCACTCAACTTGTAAATATAATGACACAAAAATTTAACCATTCTAATTTCTCTCATAGTTTAGCGTTAATTAAATTTTACAATCTGTTGGTTCTACCTTACGCAGTGTCAACACTGTGAGTATGAATCCTATGGGAAATCGCAATGTTTCAATTAAAAATCAAACATCTAGCATCAAAAAATGCTAGTTAAATGCCTATAAATCCAATAATAGTGCTTTAAAAGTCAATCCGAAGAAGTCAAAGATTGAACTTACAGTAATTGTGATTTAAATTCAGTTTTATTGCGTCATATTCTTATGGTAAA
Source organism: Helicorthomorpha holstii (assembly GCA_013389785.1). Lineage (NCBI taxonomy): Eukaryota > Metazoa > Arthropoda > Diplopoda > Polydesmida > Paradoxosomatidae > Helicorthomorpha > Helicorthomorpha holstii. Next base: position 6,960,505 of record JAAFCF010006680.1, on the reverse strand, counting down.
ACACATGGCTGCTTCACCTTAGCTGCCGTCTGTTACTGCATCATGCATTAAGCTTAATTTATTAATAACGTTTTAGTATTCAGTTGTTCAAGTCTTTATTATCCTATACTTAATCCCTAAAATCCTTGCACGAATATATACGATGACACATACTATACTGCACTTTCATTACTGTACAAAGCATCCTCATATTTCCAAGTCTGACACTTTGCTCATAAATTGCAACAAGGTTAGTGCAACGTGTTCACTATATTAAATAAGAGAGCTACCTGTACCAACACTCTTGAGATTATTTTGCTTCATTCTTATTTCAGATGACAATCAAAGACCATCAGTGTTCTGTCGTCAACCGTTGAAATAGCAAATTTACAATAGAGCGTTACACTACCGGAAGCAAGTTTATTTTGTAAAATATTGGTATAGTGTCTGTCCCTCATGCTTTACCCATACACACACATGTCCTCAATCTCCTCCCTCTCACTTTTTAATAACAATGGATTTCAATCCCCTACTCTCTGCCCCCCACATCACTAGCCATTATATTATACCACACGAAAAATAACCCACTTTTTACACTAAACTGGAGTAACACAAACATTGGGAGAGGCGACCATTACCATTACACGAACTGCATTTCAGAGCTTATATCAATTTATAAGTTCAACAAAATCTTCGCAACAATACACCCATATACCGGATGATTTTATAAATTGAAACTGTGTTTGACAGTGCCAACAGAGAAACAAGACCAAATGTTTTTCCTGTATTTTTCTAGCCGTGGGAAATAAGTGATTCAATACAGAAAATCACGCGGTATACAAACCTCATTTAAAGTTACGAACTTCACAAAATAATCCACCATTATCAGTTTTAGGAAAATATTTTTTTTTCAATTATTATTTCTGGAGATAAAAAGTGGAAGAAAAACCGCTTAATAATTATTATAAATCCACACAAAAACCTGTCACATCACGCAATCTAATAACAGCATCGCACTCAACCACATAAAAAATAACATTTGGTCCACTGTTTATAAAAGCATCATAAATAAATAAGACGCCAACACGACACATGCTGTGGCAAATTAGTAATAATACTTTATAACCACTTAGAAAAAAATACAATTAAAAATTTGTTTATGATAATTAAGTTTTTAAATGTTAATAACTTTGATTAAAACTGATGTAAATATGTCAAGAATGGCGGGTGTTTATACTGCATAATGCGAAAACCACACTCAATATTGTTAATTAAATTGCTGCTATGGTGATTGCTAAAAGAATTTTGCATACGACTTGCTCCAATTTTTAAAAAAGCGTCGTTAATTAGGAATCAAACTCATTCTGAAAATTGAAATTGCTATATAGTACTGTATAAACAATGTCCCCAGACTCCAATGAGCAGCTAAGTAAGTAATATGTAAAAGTTATTCTTAAAATTGATTATATTTAATATATGAAACAGCAGTAGACAGAAACGCAAAATTAGCTAAGTACTTGTATAGCTAATCATATTATAATTAGTAAACCCTTAATTTCAATAAATTTGAATTTTGCTTGTTTTTAATTCACTTAAAATGATCGATTGCGCCAATACATATTAAAAAGTTACATACCCATTAATCAAGACACAAATTTGTATGTAAAACTTTTTAAAAATATGAAAGGCATATTGTTATATCCAAAAATAAAAACACAAAAAAATTATCTTGCAATACAATTCTGCTTTTGGCGTTACATATGCTCCAATGAATATCCAACTCTGTAATAAACCGGGAGATTTTCTAAAATAGAACTTATTTTTTCATAGTAAAATCACCATTGGAACAGACAAGATTTAGTCTCGTTTCTCTATTGACACTGTTAAAAAAAATTTGAAAATCACCCGGTATAAAAGCATTTTGCAATTACTGAATTCAAATCTTTTGAAAAGCAATTTAAACAATACAATAAATAACAATTCCCCTACCACCCTAACAAAAAAATAAATTATAAAACAAAAACTAGCTTTGTTTTTTGGTTAAAAAAATTTCAAACAGATGGGAGCCTGCAACTATAGTATCTCATCTCCCAATTGCATTTTAAAAAATAACCACAATGCGGCTTTTATTATAAAAAAATTCTATCATCAATGTAACGAAATTTCACCTTTAAAAAGCAACTGCAAATCTCAATTAAGTCGGTGAAAGCTGGCAAAGCCAAAGTATAGCACACCGCGTGACCCAAAAACGTTTGCCTAACCTCAAAATAAACCGTATATCCGTATAACCTTGCTCAGAATTAACCAAAAGATCATTTATGACCAACGTAATAGACTGGACAACACACAAACTAAATAATAAAAGCCTCAATTCCATCTCCTTAAAGCCACAACACATGTCCATACAATCAAAAAAAGATGAAAATCTGCACTGGAGAAGTAAAATTAAGCTTGGGGGTTTTTATATTGTAGCAACAACACGCTCTGGACAACAATAAAAACATTATGAACTTACACACAAGTCATAATAATAACGTTAAATAAACCAATATCTTTCTATCCCATAACCATATCAACAAAATTGATGTTTCTAATTTAAGAAACAACTCACGTATTGTATCTCAATACAAATTTAATCAATTCAATATTGAACGAACTATAACCTTTTCCAAAATGCGTTTGAAAGCATTGTTACTCCAAACATTACAAAAAGATAAAAAAAAAAATCACTAAAAAAGCTGATGAAAAAGAAGTAAATCTTATGAAAATGGAAGCAATCGTTTGTAAGTGTTCAAAGTGAGCCATTCATTCATTCATTCGTCGCAAGTATTTTTTATTTTTCGTTTTATTTAACTTTTTTCTTCTCTAGTTCCTATCGTACTACTTCTATAGAGTAAATTTGCCTTCATAAAAGTACCACTAAACACACCGCTATACAGTATAGTTATAAAAAAATAGCAAAAAAAATAGTAAAGTAATGGGTGTGTAAACTACTAAATTCCAGGGCACACATAAACAGTAAACTTCTAAGATGTTGAGAATTGATGAAGAAAACTAAGGTGGCTTATCTTCACGGATGCCATACAACGACGTCAACTAAAAATCTTTCCACAGTTATTCAATTTTGTTCACACTTCAGTGGTTTAATACATTGGCAACGTAATATACCGTATACAGGCAAAAGATAATAGAAAAAAAATAAAACATGGAGGCAATCCTACTAATATCTTAAGACTTACTGACAAATCACAAGAAAACTACATAAAAACAACTAATTTAGACTTCTAAAATTTTTTCCCTTCTACTTTAATCAATATGTGTCAAATAATTAATTATTCATTATATCTCTTTACTGTATTTTCTGCGGTAAATTTCCTAATGGTATTCCACCATATCCAATCCATGATTTTTAGTTCAGTTGTTTGTGAGTAGCAACAACATAATGTGTCAATAACATGTTGAACTTTTTTAAATTGATCTTGCATATCAAAAATTATTAAATTTTTGCGTATTAACTTTGTAAATAATAAAATTGTGAAAGATATGATCGATTTTTCCTCAATGTCGACACACTATAAAAAAAAGTTGATAACAAAATCAAATAACCGTTGGCATTTTGAACGGTAAGTTATTAAGTGTGTGTAAAAATCTAATACAAAAATTCTTATCTCATTTCACTTTAGCCATAATAATAAAACTCTTATCATAATCTGCAAATACATATGACGGGAAACTTTTTTACTTTATTATCAATTGTAATCGTCGCATAAAAGTAAACCACAACTTCAAGCATCTGAACAGCTACTAAACTTGCATTGCATTTATATGGCACTAAAAATAAATATCAAATAAACTATAAAAAAAACAACAAGGGCGTGTGCCAGAATAAACCACGTGACATCCAAACATTTTAAATGGCATGAGAAATATATGGCAGAAAAGTATAACTGCAAATGGGAGGAAATAAAGCATCTGCTTTTATTTACGCCCACAAAATATTAGATCTATTTAGAAAGCAGTGCCAACATTTTAGTTGATGAAGCAGACGACATCGAAAAATCCTCTTCACATCCATTTCCCACAATCAAATTTAAAAAATAAAAACATTGCTATTTCAAGACACACACATATTTGATCCACATGGTTTCTCCAGTTTGTTATGTTTTTTTTTCTTCTTCGTCTTTTTTTGTCATGCATAATGCACACTACACTTAACAATATACATAGCTGGGTTCGATTGCTAACCAAAATGGTGGTCCAAAATAAAACACATTCAATTGAAATTCAACGTTTCATTTCTTTCGGTCTTTTATATATTCCCCTTTTCTTTTCATCTTCAATTTACCAAAAGTTGCACCACTGAACATCGACTGATACACGGTACAGTATATTGGGTATAGTTATGAATCTTTTCAATTTAAATGGAAATCGCAGCTTTTCAGCAAATAAATATACACACTGTGTGTATCTGCAAACTTTTGTAATCTGGAAAAAGTCCATTTCCTTATGCTTATAAAGTTATAGACACATTCAATAGACTCTACTGTAAATTCTACAATGCTTGACCAAATCTGAATACGAAACCAGCGTTTAAAAACAATTACAAAACCCAAACGTAACATTACATTTTCAATTGCCCACTTTGGCACCGTCCATAGCCACTTTTCATTTTTGTCATGTGTATTGTGAAACCAAATTGACATTTACAAAATGTTGTTTTACACATAAAATACAAAATATCGTAAATGAACCGTAACGGTTTCTATACAAAACGATATGGTAGTTCAAATATTTTTTTACTGGCATTAAATCCATAAAAGAAAATAGCCAAAAGAAAGTATACAATTGAAACCGCCATTCCATGAAATAAAAAAATTGCAGCAACAAAAAAAAAGCGTGACAACATTTACTCTACAATAAACATCGCAATTTATGATGCTCCAAATCAATACTTTAGCACGTCTTACGCCTTTTATCGAAAATATCAAAGACTTTTATGACAACATCCACATCGCAACAAAACTATACAAGTCTAAGCCGCAAACAACAAAATATCTTTTGAGAATTATTTATTACAACAACCCTACACATTGTCGGTCTCGATGGACACCGGATTACCACGTAATAACCCGTCCATCTAGGTTTTCATACAGTTCAATGGTAAACGATGAAACAGTTGCTTTAAAAAATAATAAATAAACCGGTTGGAATGAGAGTTATTACTTTTCCACCTATAATTATTATACCAAATAATTATGACAAGAAAAAAACGAGACAAATAGCCATTGGAACTGAACATATTTAGTCTCGTTTCTTCATTAACAATCAAAAAATAATTTCTTTGATCACCAAATTTGACTTTAAATAATAAAACGATTTTCCATAACAAATTTTATTGTTTATCATGCGTCATTTGTGATGTCATCGGCATCTACTGTATGTAAAACAACTGTTTTAATATTAAATGTAATAAAGGACAATAACTTTGTCGCTCTGTGATGTCATACTTTCAATAGCCAAATGTAAAAATGGATGCCATGACATACTTTGAAGTTCAAATCAATAAACGTCAATAAAACATTATGAAGTCTACCGCATATCATTGGCCACTACGGGCCAATAAACCTTCGCCTGCAAACGTTAAAATTAAGTTGAAACTGGAACTCCCACTATAAAATAACACTTTTAAAAGTCAAGAAAGGACATGCAGTTTCAACTTTCAAATTGAATCACTATCGAATACCGGCTACAGGGAAACATGGTATTAAATGACATTAAATAGCTTATTTTACAACATCCAGCTTCTATTTTCTTTTCTGTTTTTTTTTTTTAATATAAAATAAACATTTAGCACTTTTCGTTTTGTCACTTAATCGATATAATCGTAAAAGCGTAAACACTACAACCATGGCATGTATGTCAAAAGTTAATCCTTTAAAATAAAATAAGTCAATTTTATTTTGAAATAATTGGGGCATTTTTCAAGCTCAATTTCACCCCCATCGTACACAGAATGACGTTGCCAGATGGCCCACTGCAAGTTTTTCTTTCTTCTCACGCAAACAAAGTACGTAAGAAAAAACATAACGATGAAAAATTTCAAAAATGGCATTAAAGTAGCATGTTATCGATACTAAAAGGTCAAACATTAAAAAAAAACTTTTAAGAGTCGTTTAAAGCCAAATGTAACCTCAAGTTTCCTCCAAGAGGTTATAATATTACGTACGGTGCTGCTGGTAATTTTATTAAACGAGCAAACATGAACTCTATCCCCAAAAATAATAAATAAACAAACGAAATAAAAAAATAAAAAGTTGATTACAATTTTTTTTATCCGCTAATTGGACTCTAACAGTAATTACATTGTAAATGGTAACTTCAATGTTGTGAAACGGATTGAAAGGTCCTGTAACACTAACCGGACTTTTTCTACCTTTGAAGTGATAGACGAAGCATTTCATATGCAATTTTTAAAAGCCTTGGAAGAAACACCGAACAATCAACCCAATGGAGTTTACGCATACGATGATGAAGAAAAAATAAAATAACATAAAAGCGCTGTTGCAATGTGTGCAGAAAAAGAGGACATGGAAATAAAGGTGATATGAGAACCGGTTTGTGAATGTACAACAGAGACTAAGAAATAAAAAAATTAAATACTGTATATATATAAAATAAAATGAAAAAAAGCTTGTGAACCAAATGTTCGCATAAGAATTGCCAAGTGCCTCTCATTGGGTTAGCTGTTGCTTTTGTATCGTAAGTAAAAAAGTAAAAAAGAATTGAAAAAGCAGCTGCAACTTTACATTTTATTCGCATCCTTTTCCATATCTTTGTCCTTCGATTAACGGTTTAAAAAAATTCTTTTTGTTTCCCCCTCCATACCCCTCTTTTCAATTACTAATTGTAATTACACTTTGTTTTTATATACCTCATTAACAAGACACAAATATAATAACTTATACAATAGCTAGAAGTAAATTAATAAAAGTATTTCAACATTTACAATTCTGCACAGTTATTAAAAAAATTAATTGCAGCATAAATTATTACATTGAGGTTATTGTATGAATTAATTTCAAGCATTAACAATACATTTTATATTAGCTTTAATACCAGACTAAGCACCACAAATATTAAAAATTCGGTGTAATTGATTGTATTGAGTTGTCGCATAAATTAGTGCGTTTTTCTCCATTGAAAAGCAGGTAAATAATCGCAGGAAATTATGCAGCAACTCATTCGCATTCAGTGCATTGAACGCTTACCAGTTATAAAATTAACTTAAACCAAAAATAAATTAGCTAATCGTAACTAAATGTAGCTCATTACAAAACAAATTTATACCCTTAATGACATCTTTTCTTATCAAAATTACTTAAACGTCAAAGACTTTTGTAACCTCAAATTCAAATGAAATTGGTAGAAATCAAAAACATTAACTTCTCAAAATTACATTAAACTACTTTGGCCAAATTTCTTTCAGTTATTCATGGAGTTAATGTTCTAAGTTTAATGTTGCCATGTCCCATGTTGACCAGGCTCTTACCCCCACCGATTTACAGGGCATGCGCACAATAATTGAACGGCACAGACTGAAACGAATACGAATTCCTTATTTAAAGGAAAAGAAAAACCATCAATCATTGTTAATATCTTTTAAGATCGCATGAATAAGACGATGCGAAGGAGTGAAACCAACCACCGGCAACCAAACGTCACGTATAACATTTAACCGAACTTTTTCCAACAACAAAAACACAAACTTTTTATATAAATAAAAAAAATACATGATTACTTCAATATATGATACACAAACTGCAATTTTATTTCCCACATTCAGCAAACTGTTTCCGTTTTCCTAACCCTTAATTTCAAATATCCAACGAAAAACAACAAGTTTCATTCATTTTCCCCACCAGACAATACAGTGACCCGTAACGTTGACGTTTAACCACGCCTACCCAGCTTCTAACTCTCACGAAAAATCAAACTTTCAACATGCAAATTTTAAATGTTTTTACATTACATTTACATCTACAGCAGCAGCAGTGTAGCAGCACTCATGGCTAACTTTCAAGTATTCAAAATGAATTGGGAAATCTAGTTTATAGCAGATAACTTGCAGTGAAAATGTTCACAGATGTTTTAGCCATTACGTTAACCACAGGCCATTACGCTATACACAGTAACTTCAAAGTTATAACTTATAAGCCTCCCCATTGATTGCATTTCAAGCCATATTTAAAGCTCCTATAGATTGTAAAATTTCTAATAACCGATCGAAACAATCATAAACAGAAGCAAGCCCAAATGTTTTATTTTAAAACCCATTTTTGTCATTTGTCTAATGTCGCAAGTGCTTTTGGCGCCACTTTTGACACATTGCAACACTTAAAACACTTGTTACTCCATTAAATTTCCAAGAAAAACAGATGAAGATAACAGTACAGTACCTTTTCCTCCCAAAAATATACAAAATTTACATTGAAACGTAAAGTGCACGACGTATTAGCATTTTATACAGCGACTTTGCGAAGCCATTTTAACGACTTCAACGAGTTTGAAGAAAGAAGAAAAAAAATGAGATCGAGATTCTTACAAGTACATTTTATTTTTACAGCTAAAATCAAAATCTAATCTAAATCTGAATGCATTTTAATGAATATTTTTTTTTGCGAGTGCTGATCGATTTACTCGCTTAGTTTGAGCCATATTTAATTCAGTTTTATAATAATATCACAGACGAAGCGCACATACACAAATTCTCGCATATTATATTAATGCTTCTCCCATAACATCCCATCCCACCCCAAGCATCTACAACAAAAAAATAAATAAAAAAATAGTTTGCTCAAACGAAATAAAAATTTAATAAAATTTCCGCCACGCCTTTATTTGTCGAAAATTATACTGAAACATTTTTATTCTTATGAATATGCAATTCCTCGACATTGGGTTGGATCAAAATTCGCGAATTTCATATTAAGAAAAAAAAATGTATAGATTTAGGTCGTATTACGACCACTAACATATCAAACGAAAAAAATATTTCTACTTCAAACTGCAAAGAAAATAAAAAATTTCGACATTTAGAAATATAAAGTAGTTCAAAAAAAAAATATAGATTTCATGAAATATCCAAAAATTTAATAATGTCAACGCATGATTTGTTAGAGCTGCAATATTTTGTCAAGAATTTCCTCACTATTACGACAACAGTAAGAAATGCTTTTGACCTGAGTGGCGTTGAAATGTCGATCATATAATAAATAAAATAATAAAACAACCCATTAAAAAAATAAAAAAGAGTGCAATGTTTGCGTATAAACAATAACAATGACTGTTTATATAAAAAACCCAAACTAGGTCGAACAATGAAAAAGCAAAAATTGCCAATAACCACTGGAATTGTCTAAAATACTAATAAAAAAATAAATTGACAATCCGTTTATTGTACTGTGCAATGCATAATTGCACAATCATGTAACTTAACATAGTGTTTTTCCAAAACTAATCAAAACACTTGAAATATATCAACTCGGAAGTAAAGTGACACACACTGCTTTGTATTCGCAAACAACGTGACATTAATTGCAAATGAAGTGTAAATTTGATCACCGAAATAATTACTGTTGTAACACTCCTTTATAAATTAGCAAACTAAAATGCCACGTCAAAAACAAAAAAAGACAACAAACAAAACTAAAAAAAATTATTATACAAAATTGACACCATCCATCAATTTCGCTCTAAAATGTAACACATGAGTAAGTTTATACATTTCCAAGTCACACAAAACTTGTATCCTTGACTTGACTTGAGCCATCTGACCTTTTAAACGGACAAATACACACAAGATACAATGCTATTAAAACCACAATAAAAAAAACCAACTTGAGTGACAACTTTTTAACTCAATTTCCGCTTTGCTGACAATCTCATAGTAACAACATTTATCACTCTATTTATGCATTATTTACAGTCAAATAAAATCGTATAAATCATCTAGATTTTAGAATATTGTATGAACGAAGTACAATAACAAAATGTACATAATAAACTAGAATTTTAAAAAAATGAGCATCGTATGCAAAAATACTGACTTCATAAATAACTTCATAATGGTTTGTCTCTTATAATAATGCGGTTTTTAATATAGAGTTTTAGGGAAATCAACGCACGAATTTTTGAGACAATGCAAAACTATGTCATGTTTATCATGTAATTTAATGGCTTTTATCCGCAGTTGCGCGTGTATCCATAACCAAAAAAAATGTATTGTTATACTCGTAAATGTTATCTGATTGATATGTATCAGTTGATATCATTAACTGACTGGAATGAATCTCTTTCTCTATGTTTATGTATTAATTTCAATAGAAAAATGGCAAAAAAATGCTGTATGCTGCAAGACTACACCCAAAAAGTAGGCGGAAATTGTAATCTACATTTAAAAATGAATTTCACTTTTAAATTTATATGTAAAAAATAGCATCGTTTTACATTTTTTAAAGGTTAATTGTAAAATTTTCATAAACTGAATAAGTAGCAGTTGAGAAGAACTTTTGAACCTAAAATCATAACATAATCAAAATTATCGATGCATGAACAATCGATATTTCCCATCGGCTAATGTTAATAATCAGTGTGAGAAAATAATCAAAAAGTTCAAGTCCGATACACAAACTAATTTGCCCTAATAGATCAAATAATTAGCAAAATACCTGTACAGTAGCTAACTATGTTAACAAGCGTTTATATTAACAATATAGCAAAAGTTGGTTTATTTTTAAAAATCAAGTTTGGTTTCAGTTTTTTTTTAGGAAGAAGGAAGCTATAATAAAAAGTCTAGTTTTTTTTAAAAAGAATATATTTAGGATACTTCAAAAACCACAAAAAATTAATAAAAAATGACACAAAAAAGATTTTTTTGTTTGCTAGTTAAACTTCGTAACTTTATTTTTGTTTGTCGTTCAAATCTCTCAGGTCAAAATTCGATGAGGCTAAACACAAAAGTAAAATATGAATGTATTTAAGTACACTTGTGTTTTGTATCACATTACTACTGTACGTTCAACGCTCTTATTTAACGTTAAGTTGAAAATTTAGGACAACCACACCCTTTGACCTTCCAAATTAACAGTCAGCACAATAATTTAATTAACTCTTTGCTCACAAGTACATGTACTGTAGTCTAAAACAATATCTACACTTAATTTGGTTAACATCAAATTAGCAATTTGACATGTGGCTTTGCTGTTGAATATGCAAACATTACAAACAGCCATTGAAGTTTCAACTGTTCGTGAACTTTTGAAAAAAAAAAAAAATAAAACTAGTTCACTTAATATACTGTATGTACTTTATACTATATCAACTCATATTTTGCGATCAATGCTATAAAAAATACCAGGTGATTTCTTATCAGAACACTTTTCTTCCTTATGGTAAAAAAAACGAGACAGATTGCCATTAGAACTGATAGCATTTATTCCTGTTACTTTATAGGCACTGATAAAACAGCGTTCTAGTTTAGACGATCACCCGGTATTTTGATAACACAACACTTGAATACAATAAACCGATAGCACTGTTATTTACCGTGCGTACTGTAAATAAATTTCACTGGCAAAGAAACATTCAATGTTATTAAATTGTTCAAATAATTCAACTGAATTGTTCGTTTTTCACAAACACATAATAAATGAATGTCAAAGTTTAAAACTTTAAAAAGAAATTGAAATACTGTAATTAATAACACGTTTCCTACTCAACGAATTACTGCATATTCGTTTGAAACCATTAATAATTTCAAAAATCTAATAAAATAATGAGTAATGCGATGTAACACTAATACCATTACTGTAAATGTGTTATCTATTATTGGCAATGCAACATCGACTTAATGACATAATTATAGTGTTAAGACAAAAAAATAAATTTGGCATTGAAACAACTTTTAAAAAGTTTTTCTTTAAAAAAAAGAAGAAGCTAATTGTAAAGGTTAAAATTTTTCTCGTTACCAAATCTTAAGTCAGTTCTTTTCACCAAATAAAAAAAATAAATAATTTAAAAATAGCTTGACCTCATCACTACACAGTTTGTCAGTCTCTTTTTCGACGTAATGTATATTAAAAACTAAATCTCGTGTTTACAATTGACGAATTTCCTTAACATTCTACACTCCACAGACTACATTTCATGGGATGTCCCAAAAGATCAACAATTGAATGACCTCGAATTACGTGAAATTGTAAATGAATCGACAGCCATTATTAACGTAATATTAAATTCTCCTTTCATTATTACTGTATATAATTTTTGCCTAATAATCTTTTCTCTCTCTTCTCTCCTATCCATTTTGTACGTAAGTTTGAAAGATAATAAAATGGCTTAAAAGTTTGGCGAGGCTTACCTGCACCATGTCTACCTGAAAATCACTATCACATATTCCATTGGAGGCCAGCATAAATAAAAAAGGCGCGAATATAAGCCAGCACAACACTAACAACAAATCATAATAAAAATATGATCACAACACACGCCGTTCACTTCTAAATCATCCAAATCTATAAGCTGTTAGGATAATCCACAAGATGGCCAGGAGAAACACATTTCTGTCGAAAAACGTTTGAAACCAAAACAAAGCGGGTAAAAAAAGCCGTCTAAAACTCGCGTACACTCACACACATACACTAGAAAGTTTTCAAGAGTTATATTTAAACGCCATAGTTATTACTCAAGCACAAAACAGCGCAGTTAACTTTTCTTTAAATCGTTTACCCACACAATTTCAAAATTCGGAGGTGAAAATAACGTGTCCTAGACGTTACATTACAACGCCAAACAACAACAATACGGTTACGAGAAATTTCTATATCCGTTTTGGTTTACGCTGGCTCTGAGGGCTCAGACTATCCCATACACGCCAACAACTTCAAAATGAATGGCAAAGTGCATTGCAGTTTTCAGCGCACAGTGCACAGCCAGTGCGAGGTCGCTCCAAACACGAAATTTCTTTTTAGCAGATTTTAGTTTACATACGTAAAACTCGTAAAAAGAAACGACGAAATATAAAAGAAAAAAAATTCAACTTCGTGGCTTGTTGCCCTCGCTTTACCTCCCTCTCCCTTGCATTTTACCATTTACCCTCCCCTCTTCAAAAAGTACAAGAGATAGAGGGGTACTTCCCCCTCCCCCTTCTTTCTCTCACCTTAATTCCTCCCTCCCTTTACCTTTACCTATGTGGAAAACCAGACGTTCAAGTGACGTCATACACGTAGAAGAGAGAAAAAAAAAAGCTAAAAACAGTGGGAGGGGCTTGTGCTAAAAAGTGCATTCCATTGAGGAAGGAGTGGTATGCAGACAACTTTTGAAAAAATATTGCCTGCAGGACAAAACACGCCACCCAACGGTTAGTACATACACTTCTCAACTTCCACTGCCCTCTAGACAGGTATACAGGTAAGCTGAAAAGGTATGCAGGTAACTTGATGCAAGCACTGTACAGGTACAGGCTTTGATGAAATATAGTGATTGGCCGAATCAACAACTGGGCGAGTTTAAGTTTGGTACGTGAGAGGGGAGATTGGAAATTCCCCAACAAAAGCGAAGTTACCTGACACTTTTCCATCATCATCATTATCCTCACACCAAAAAAAAAAAAAATAATAATAAAAGGAAATTAAAAATTTAAAACCTGCCTTTTTGGTGATAATAGCATCGTTTGTTGACCTCGTACTGGAAACGTCTCATGATGAATAATTAAATAATTGGCTAACGTTGTACTAATTTGATAATAAAACTAATTTGTGGGGAATTTAATCCAAGTACCGGTAATGTAATGAATGTAAAATGATAAAACTCAATGTTTTACTTAACTTTGTTGTTAATTTTACTTAAAAAATTTAAATGATAAAGAAAAGCAGCAAAATTGTGATACACAAGTAAATGGAGCTTTAAGCATTCAGATTAGTATTTGTTCAAATAAAAAACAGTGTTACAATTTAGAAAATCACCTGATATTTTGCTTTATTTTAGTATCCACCATAGTTTTTTGCTTTTGTTTAATATAGACATAGAATTCTGAAAATATAATCTGTTTTGCCGACTTCTGAGTAAAATGTTCATAATGTGATAGTGATCGTTATTTTCCTGTACCATTAATTTAAATTAATGAAATTAGCAAAGTAAAAAAAAATGCAAAAAGCTTGATAAATCTGCTTGTTGTTTATGGATGTGTCTTGAGTAATTACTCGATGAATCGTGCCAAGTCTCATGTATGATGTCATTGATAAGCTTAACGCTCCGGTTGATTCACCTGTGTATGTGTTGATTGCAATGACTGGAAACACTCAACAGCCCAAATAGTAAGTTATTTGTGCACAAGCAAATTGAATAAAGTGAATTGAGTGTACTGTTTCACACTTGCGAAAAGTGACATATAGTAATGTAAGGGCGTGATCACAACTGATTTTCATCACCACCAATCTACCATCATCTCTTTTCATATTAAAAAAAATGATGATGCACAACGCACTAAGTGGCTCCCATTACTAAATTACACCTGCGTTTATTAGGTTTCTTGTACGAAGTACTACATATAAAAAAATATATAAAGAATCTATACACTGTTATACTGTACAGCTCTTAACGTTATCAATCACTCTTTTCTCTGCAATTTTCGCAACTGTACTATGTAACGTTGCATAATTTTATTTTATACGCTATTTCCTCAAACTTAAATCGACATGAGTTCACATTTACAACAAATTGCATTATATAGACTTTTATAGTCGATTTATGGCGTTAAAAATATTGATAAACTAGGCTAAACACTCGTAGCTGCACTTTACGGTAATAATTACATGCATTCAGCGTTGTAGTTGCATTTTATGTAAACTTTTAAAGCTTTTAAATTCGATTGACTACATTCAATGTCTTTGAAATGTCAACTTTTTGCAAGCTGATTTAATTAAGATGCTTGCTCTGTTAATTACTGTTTTACAAACTAAGACTTTTGGTCTTACTTTTCAGTATATTAAACAGCGGTAAATTGGGCATTGTATTTTATCAGCTAAAAATGGCGCCTATTGATTTCAATATCCTCCCACTCCACCGCTTTGGTAAAAAGTTTTGAAACACATCATTAGTCGGCTTTCATCCGAAACTAATCACAATTTTGTCCGAATAACATGTATTACATCAACCCAAAATAATAAAAAAAAGGAAGTGTGATTGATAACGTGACAAATTATAGCCAAAGCCTTGGAGTTGGTCATATTGGACGGCGTCATATTAACTTATAAAAGTAATACCGGTACAACTTTTTCTCGTAGCTATTTTAGGGAGACCAATAGACTTGATGTTGATACATGTTACACGTCGATAAATTACTTCCCCCTCAAGCAGCACTAGCACGACGTATGTATTATTTCAAATCAATCGCTTATACGTAGACATAGACATATCAATACATCAACACTAACCAAATAGCGCTCCATAGTATAACGTCATAAACTTAACGTATTAATATTGATACAGGTAAAACGCCACATTTATTAAAATTAAAACTGACAATGTACAGTACTAACTTGATTAATATCCGACCAAAAGTCTAAGAGTCATATTAAAATTAATAAACCGTGTAAGTTTATTAAACATTTTTAATAAAAAAATATGTAACTAGACCTTTCTCAATTTACTTTTCCTCATTTATGCAGATATAACACGAGCAGACGAAATTTTCGTGATCATGTGATATCACAAACATTTTTTCATTAATTTGCGAGTAGATCAATATGTATAACTTAAATCATCACTACATTCATTTAATTGCCACCGACGAGAATTTATATTAAAAATTCTACACTGACGTTACTGTCAAATGTAAAATTAATTAAAACCACCGTTTAATTTATGTAACTAAGTTATGTGAATTTTGTTTATCGCAAAATAGTTTATTAAAACTGCGATTGCACAATAAGGTTACAGTAGTTAATTACCCGTAACAACGGCATATAATTATAACGAGTATTTCATAATAGTGGCCTAAACTCTTGGTGATTAATTTATGGGGTCACAATTTCACTTTAAACACTGCTATGCAGTATATTCTTGTGGTTGTCAACCATTTTGACCCAACGCACCCGTCATTAACAATAAATTCCAACGCGAGTCACCCTTTTAGCATCGTTTTCAAGATTTAGTATTAATTAACTTTTAACACCATTATTTTTAACAAATATTTATCGCATTTCTGCTAACTTTTGATAACATTTTTCGACCCAAATGTGGATCTCTCTGTATTCTCGTGTCACCCAAGTTGACAACCAATTGGATTATAATAGTCGCATTTTAACGGAAATGCATTTTGAGCGTACATATCGCAGTATAATATGTTGCAGTTAGCGTGATATAAAAGAATAATGTATATGGATTGGTGGTTAATCGATGACTTGTGTGTAACACCAAAGTCTGCCAACCATTGACCAAATTATACGTTACACACGCAACGTCGATTGCTGCAAGTAAACTTACACGTACAGTTCAGTTCATGTGGAAAATATGAGAGCTATTCAGGAAAACTGGATATTATCGAAATAATAAAAGTGCGTTCATGTGGATATGTCGCACGTCAGACATAGTCAAAATTATAAAAGAGAAAACGAACAAAAAAAAATCACAAAAAGTAAAAATTAACAACTTTTCTGAATGAGTTAATAGATTTTTCTAACAGAAGGATTATGAAGACCCAGTTATTTATAATAATAGCCGCCATTTCTTACTTAGCAAATGGCGCAGCTGTTTTCTTCATGTTACACTGATTACATTTTTGCAGCTGAATTGTTTCATGGGTAGAAAACCCAGTGCTGTGATACACTATATACAGAGCATGTGATTAAAACCTTATTTATAATTGTCCAGTTACATGTAAGCGCAGTTAGTAGAGTGGAAAAATATTTTTGGGGTCACCATTACATGAAGCTAACCTCTCATTATTTAACCACCCACTCTTTTAATTAATGATGAAAATGATACTCAAGGAATAGGCGCCATCATATTTAAATTTTAGACGTCATGTACAATTTTAGGCACTACGAAAGCTGACTTTAAAGATTTAAAAATTAAAACCTATCAAGTTTACATTAAATAAAAAAGTTAATAATTTAAATCTGAGCTATAAATTCAGACAACTCTAAAATTTGCCTTTTGTTTTTAAACTAAAACACTAAATTGACCTTTTTGCTTTACCCGGTACGAAATTTTGTTTTTACTATTTAAAATTAATAAAAAAATTTGAGTTTTCTATTGTTTAAAAATTTATTAAAAATAAATAACAACCTGTTTCAGCAACATTACACTTTGATGGCAAAATTACACTTTGTGTTCAGTGATTAATGACTACTTTGTAAACAATAACTTTAACCTTAATGACGCCATAAATATTTTAAAAAACAATTATTCATACCATCCTCGATATTTTACAATATGCCATACTACTATAAAGTACTTTAACATTTTCTAATAAATCTCCACTGCTTACTAACTTAAAACAAAGTAATAATAACGTACAGTAAAACTGGTATGTAAACCATGTTCGATATTTTACTTCATTAAGTTTCTCTTATAAAAAAAATATAAAATAATATCAAAGATGCACGCTATAATCTTATCAATATCCACTTGTTATCGAATACATGCCTATCTATCTGACGTAAAAATTACTCATTTCTCTGGATGATTGCATAAAAAAACGACACGAACAAAAGTACTTGTATTTTTTCTGTCATAATGAAGTTTACTATGCCGTACTGGATTTAGATTAACATAACAATTTTCGCTGCCTTAACAAAGCTAAATTAATATGCAATAATGAAATACATAAAGGAACTGAATATGCTGTATTGTAACTACTGTACAGTAGTAAAGCCTGAATAATAACATGGGTCTCTCCGAAACAATGTCGGTAGATGTTATTTAAAAGCGCATAAGAGTAAGTAGACACAAGCTAACTTATTTCTCCTACTACAAATACTCGTATAAACCGCGATATCGATTTTTCGTGTTGTTGTGGCTTTATCACTGCATGTTATGTCGTGGGAAAAATAATAAAAAACCTCATTTAAAACACCATCTCTTGGATACAATTGTATACAAAAGGTGTTTCACCGCTGAGATCACTAGGCACTGCACTTTATGTGAATGAACTAATATATTAATAGATTAGCTCACCGTTTTCTTTTTTTTATTTCGTGTATTAACAACACAAATATATCATTAATATCCAATTTGTCTAGATAAATAAATTATACAATAAATGCTCATTAAGCTTTCAACTTTCAATCTGGAGCAATATTCCATTACATTAATTTTGATTTCTTAATAATATTGTACTTATGTTACAATGTAGACTTATGAAAATAATTTAAGATTTGTAGCACAAAATTCACTTACAGTAAATTGTTTCAATAACATTTGACAGAAGTAGGAAGTACTGTATGTACGATTTCAATGTAAAGTCTTGCTCGTAAAATTGGCTGCGTTCGTACTTTTCACGATTTAAAAATCATGCCGCGATAGATACGCAAATAGTCGGCAGAGAATATAACGTTACTGCGTGACTTGTCATTAGCATTGCACGTGTCGGCTGCCTATGTAAATAGTGCAACATTGGAAAGGCTATTTCAAAGTAACTTAATTTACAGAACTGTATTAATAAGAAAGTGATTTATTTTCAAGCACTTTTCAATACATTATAATGAAATTGTAAACACCTGGGAAAATGTAGTAACAAAGTCACAATGTTAGAGATGGTCATCTAACCTGCCTATTGAATAACCAATTAATCAGTCACTGTTTGAACGATGATGCTAATAAATTTATCAATACCGAAAATGTAATCGTGTCTTTTAATCGACTTCATCTCCTTTGGGACTGTCTGATAATAGGCTGCTTTTAATAACAGCACATTAGCTTTATATAAGATTAAAAATGCAACTTTTTACATCTCAATATGGCACAGCGACTATTACATTTTGAATGTCTCCATTTAAGACATAAAGTGTTGAATACTTATGTTTACATATGACACCCATTAATGAAATCTCATTGCCAACAATGTCAATTTATTTCCATTCATTCAATTATGCAGTATTATTCGTCTTCCATCTCCCTTTCTAAAAACAATACAGTAAATAGCGCAATTCAAAAGTTTTGCCTTCATTTTATTTTCATTGCAGATATACTTTAAGCAGTTGTCTATAAGAACAATAATTGGCATACAGCTTCTAACAAACAATAGATAAATAATAATTATTTTTTGTATCTTCCAGTTGCAATCTAATATTAAAGCTTTTAATATAAACATCTCATCTAATCGGCAAGTGCACTGCAGCAAGCTTGCATTTTATATGTAGACGCTTTTCTAAACATTTTGAATATTAATACGCACACAACTGAAATAATAATAATAAAAAGTTGCTGGTAAAGCCAATTATTTGCATAATCATTATTGATCATCTCATTTCCGTACAAACAAATTTAATTAGACAACGCACACACAAATTCTCAATTTGCATAAGTTTTCTTTCTAGTATTATATGCTATATTTCGAGTTTCGAGTAAAAGTCTGAAGAAAATCGACTGATAAAAGTATAAAAAAAGCCTTATTACAGCTAGCAAAGCCTCCCAAAATTAATAAATATTTTGCGTCGTGATGAGTATTATTAGCAATTGAGTTACGACGTTTATTTATACGTTTTCAAAACAACTAAACTTCTTTTGTCATAATTCACATGCAAAATACAAAAATCTTAAAGTCAAACACAAACTAAACAAAAGTCCTATCTGAAAAATACACATCATTAACTTAAATATGCAAACAAAGAAAGCCGGCATAATACGCTCATATATTCTGCCTGCGCATGCGTTAAATTTGCCTATTTTCGTCGACAACATAAAGTCTTTACAGTATATTGACTATTGGGCCTTTTGGGACCACTTGTCAGACAGTCAGATGCCAAAAGTGAATCATCTTCAAAGTCAACAACACTAAAACCATTATTAAAATTCTCCCTCCCCCCAAAAACAAAATACCCAAGACTTAATTTGCACTTCCCCGTATCAAATACAGTACAGCACTGTAACTTGTACACGAAAAAAATATAAAATAGCAGAAAATAATTTGGTCGACTGCAATTTTGTCGGAATGCGACTTTTTACATTGCATGGAACATTGTTATTTACTACTTATACTGAGAACTAGTTTCAAATGCATTGCGAGCCATAGACTCGGTGGTCGTCAATAATATGACCCAAACACAGACCAATTGGAATTTTAGAAACATTATTGTGAAGCTGTTGATAAGAACAACACGAGCAGAAATGCCCAAAATATGTCTAAAATGTCCTACATTTTGCTCATAAAGTTTTCCAAGTGAACAATAATTTCTTATCAATAAATTATACTTAGAAACAAAATTTGGTAATTTAAAAAGTAATTGACGTCGTAGATTTTAGCAAACTGTCCTGGAATATATTGCAGTGGTGACTGACAACTACCAGAAAACTGTAACGTAAGTAGCAATTTCTACTCAACAAAATTCTTAGTGTCGATCAGTAAGAATCAGATATGCCCACCTGGATTTACTCAGCTGGCGGCAATTGTTGCTAAGCATAGCATCATCGTATTGAATTCTAAGATCTTAACTGCAGCAGTACATTTGCAATATCGCTTCTCCACATATGGTGTTTATCATGATAATGACAAAAGGCAGAAAAAACTCACTTAACTTATTATTTTCAATCTACATAGACAAAACGTAGCGTAAAAGTAGAGACATAACATCGCTATATAAAAGTGTTTATATGCGTATAAAAGCAATCATAAAACGACGTCACCAAGTTCTAAAAAAAAATTAAACTAAATTTAGACCATCTTTTCTTTTAAAAATCTACTTTGACTTGCAACACGTCTAAGAGATAAATTCATCTTGTTTCTTTCAGCGTTTATCTTTATTCAAGTACGCCACACCCCGTACGTAAAAAAAAACTCATTTATCACACGAAAATTAAAAGATGGATTTCAGCGAGCACATTTTTCACTATGCCGATGACACTTTTTAATATTAATGCAGTTTCATTTCAACTTGAAAACACCGTGATATAAAATGAACACTTTTTTTATTTTGAAATGTTAAACTTTTAAGGTCATCACATTTTCCAATCTTCAGTTTTGACAGAATTGCTTTTGCATTTCACAAAAAAATTAAGTAAGATTTAAATTAAACGTATTTTTGCACACAGCATATTTTTAAATTTAAAATTCACAATATAAAGATGTCACACTTCAATCAATTATAAAGTTTGAAAAGCCATTTTTACAATTTTTTAAAATTTTTATGAAAAAACTATTGTCATTTTACATCAGAATAAACCACTTTCAACCACTGAAAACTGCATATTTATTTTTTATGTGGCTTATGTGAAATTAATATGCGGTTTTTATTTGTTATAATAATTCCATCACCATTAAAATTATGAAGTTATTTTACAGCAGAATAAACTATTTTCAACCATTAAAATCCGCATCTTAACTTTGTCAATTTATAAATTTCACGTACCAGTTCAGAAAAAACCATGTAAAAATATAGACTGTTTTAAAGAGATTTTTCTTAATAACGATTTTATTTCTAGTCGTAGACTAATAATTGGTTTCGTTGGAAAGCTTAATTTCCACAGGAAGAGCTCAGTGAAGCAATTAATAGCCGGCTCCGCTTTGAACAGATTTTAAAGATGCTTATCCAAAACGCTCATTAATTTAAACGTGCCCTTTCAAACAAATTTTGTGGTTAATTAAAGCTGTCTACCTAACCTAATTTAAGAGATAATTTCAGTTCTTCCCAGTGTTATTTGAGCTTGATAAACGTTACATATTTGATCTAAAAATCCTTATAAACAAAATTACATAATACACATTTGAGGAGTTTACAACTGTCATAGATTTAAAATATTGAAAAAAAAGAACAACAGCGACATCTACAGCGATTTAGTAAAGTTGTTCAAATATTTGCTTGACAATTTTATCATCACGCGAATTCTCTTATTTGTCCTAAAGATATACAGTAACTTAGGCAAACAAAAACAAAATAACTTTAACTTCTAAGCTGCAATTTCCTTCAATTTGTTTTTAAAATAATAAAACAAATTAAAAAAGGTAACAAAAATGATAAAAACAAAAAAGCATTAGCAAACTAAAACTGTTGACACGCCTTTAATTGCACAGTTGAAAGTAAAAATTGATTCGCCCTCTCGCAGTTTTGTTTATTTGTTGTTCCCCATGGTTTCCCAGGTTACAAACGCCATAATTTATACATGTGTGATAGGAATGAATTCTCTGGCACAGTTTGAATGCACTTGCGTGAGCCTAACCTCAACTCTACAGTATGAATACAACAATAATATACGAATAATGGTTTCAAATATTGTGTCCAGCCAAGCCTAGACTAGATTTACGGTTGGTTTTTGTTTGACTTTAGCCGAGCCCTACCCAGTTTCATATACTGTAACACAAGCTTTGCAAAGTAAATTTCAGACTTCATATTGACATAACAGAGCAAATCCAAATCAACCGCAGATGCGCCAAATTAAATGTCAGTTGCAGTAGACTGTGTTTGCAACACACTCAACAAACCTTATCAAAATACCTAAAAAAAAAAGTAACCGCTTGATAATTAAATTACAGAATTATGAAAAGCTTTTCCAATTAATACAAATTACACGAATAAGCCAAATTAAAAAAGACACGTCGATAAAAATAATAGCGAAAACTGTGCAACCTGGAGCAGACATTTGATTCAATATAATTTAAAACCATTTCTAGACTAATGAATTGTTGTTTTAGTCTAATTATTAAATGCAGTATTAAACATTCTCCACTAAATCGATATTTTGTACACAGTAGATTAATCGTTATTTATATGTAAACAAGATTTTTGCCTTAAAAAAAAGTACTCAAAAGTAATAAAGAAATTCGTTTTTGAAGTATTTTTCTTTTACTTTTTTATCAACAAAAATATTGTCGGTACTTTTCCTCTAGTTGTTGTTTTGATTTGTACGTGTATTCTAGATTGTGACATGGATTGACTGCAATCGTCACAAAAGGGATTGGTGACTAAGTCCAATACCAACAAAAATAACAATAGTTGTGATATCATTCCTTTGTGTGTTTATGTGCACACTGCACCGTGTGTATATGTGTATGTATGTGTGTACAAAGGGCAAACTGCCAGCCACACGTTCACTTGCAATTTAAACAACAATTGTGTTCGCCTGTCAAACAAAAATCGTTATAATTGCAACCCAACATGCCATATTTATTTTTTTCTTATTCGTTTCTACATTGACATCTAACAGCAAGTTTCATGTTTCAACTAACATTAAATTACGTGCGTTTCTGTTTTATGTCAAAAGGGAAAAACATATTGCTTTGTACTTAACCCATGTTAAAAATGTAGTCTTCCTTTTTCTGAACACACCTACTTCTCTCAGTTTCCCTCGAAATTTAAGGGATGAACCCACACTACACACCCATATATCCATATGCAATTTAAATTATATTTTAGGATTTAGACGAATTGTTTTTTGTTTTCCAAATGTCGTAAGGTCAGTTAACATAAATTGAAAGTTCAAAGGTGTCACTTATAACTTTTAATTTAAAAACCTGAATTACATTGAACTGCATGTTGAATGTTGATTTGAATGATTTAGTTTCCACGATCAGTTAAGTCTGGCCTATTTTAAACAGTCAAAATCATTGGCCTTAACGATCTCTCCTTTGTTTTCAATACGAAAAAAGTAATAAAAAATTGAAGTACAAGTTTCTAATAACTAATACAGTGTATTTCATATACTCGAATTACAAAAACACATGTTGAAAGTATGGAAAGAAAAAAAAGCAACATGTTTGAACCCCAATAAAAATAACTGTGGTCATTAAAATTTTAAATCTTAAACCAAAATTATTTTTAACAAGTAATGTACTCGAAATTTAAGCAACCACTAAACTCATTTAAATTCATTTGAGTGTAACAGAAATTCCAACCACAATATTGCACAGAAAATAATTCATTATTTAATTAAAAAAAATAATGGTGTTAAAAGTAAGTTAGTTTCACCTTTCTCATAATAATATAAACTTGTAAATTATAACTTGGAATAAATATTATTACTTTCAGTAACGATTTGTCCCATTTTTTTCTAACTGTACAAAAAAACCTGTTCCAATTTAAAACATCAACCGGTAAATTTTTTTACTTGTTATTTACAGCTTTAAATATTTTATGAATTTAATTTTTAGATTAAAAAAATGAAAATAAACAATTCCTCGATTCAACCATGTTATCTTATTTCATTAACTTAATAAGCAATGGCATTTCTATTCATCCATCTGGTAATAAATTCAAATTTTTATATTTCGACTATAAACAACAAAGCATTGTAATTGTAGAAGAAAAAAAACTGACTTTTAAATAAAGAAACAGAAATTCAATCCGCTGAACAAGAAAAAAAAATTCCTTTTGGAAATAAAGTATGAAAATAAATCGATGAATAAAGCTACTTCTTTAATACTTAATACAACACAGTAAGCAACCCTTTATTATTTCTAGGCAATTATCGTCTGCCCTCCAAATAACAGTTGACAATAATTGACTTATCAGCTCAGCAGTTTCACTCTTCCCATCCTCAACTTAACTAACTTCATCGTCAACAAATTCTAACCAATTTAAATAATTAGTCAACGTTTATTACTGTAAGTTATACCTAACGTAAAGACTGAATATTCATGATGTGTATATTATAAATTGCATTTTTTATACAATGTTTACAGATTCTCATCTATCACAACCGGTATGTAGGCCATGTTTGTTTTTTAAATGCCATAAAAGTAGGAAACAACTAAATCTGCCATTACAAGCGTAAAAGCTGTTTATTAGAATTAATTCTAGCTTTCACAAACACACAAAAACACCGCAATTCATTGCTATGATAACAAAATGTAAGGTCATAAACATATCTCACAATAAAAGTGTAGCACCAACCAATAAACACTGCACGTACCCAATATGAAGTTTAAACAAATATAAAATCAAATCAAAAGAAGCACCAATACAAGCATATTGTATACGGTATTGTACAGCACATAAAGACAAAGATAACCTACATAATAAGACAAAACAAAAACCTTGTTGAATGTTGGTAACAGAAATAGTGCCGACGACAAGTAAATTTCATTCGGTTCCATCAACATAACGCGACGCCTACAGACAACCGATCGACTACAATACTAATAAAATAAAGTGAAGTTTCAAGTACCGGTACCTTACGTCAAAAGTCTTTTATTATATTCTGGAAAAAGTATTACATTACTTGTACTATACTATACATGCACAATACAGAACTTTAAACCATTATTTACTCTTAACCATCAATGTAATACTCATTTCAAAAAATTAAAAAAAATAATTAATTACCAATTTCAACATAAAGTTATCGTAGAATTCATATCGTCAAAACTAAATTATTTCAGTTTGAAAAGAAATTTGACTCTTATTTTTATTTCTATTCAAAACACAACACTGAATTGTATTTGTTTTGATGCAAATGTGTCTCGTTTTTGCATTGTTTCAAATAACGAGACTAAATTACATTAGTTTCAATAGAGATTTGTCTCGTCTCAATTGAGATATAACGCAATGTGAACTTTTAACTCATATGCCATAACATTATAAGTACTACTGTATAACCTGTATAGAAACGTATTACATGAAGCTAAAAATAGTCCAAGAGAAAAAAAAGCTTTCTTAAGATGAAAACCAGCTTTAAAAATATAATGTAAATTTTCAGAAGTTGAAAAGTGTAAATGGCCGGATGTGAAACTCATTAACAAACACGTGTTTGCGATAAGGTTGTATTCCCGGTTATGTGCTTTTTCCACTACTTTTATGGGATTTCTCTTGCTTGTGACAGTGCGCTTTTCTTACAAGGATACAACGTAATTTATTTAGATTATCTTTCTTGGATAAACGTGGTGTATTTATTAATTTACTACGCCATATACAGTATACATTGAATAGCGTTATTTAATACTTAATAGTTTTAGCTTGTATTTTGTACGCAACTTCCTCAATTCTATACCTTTATGCGGCAATCGCAACTCTTTCTAATGATGATGTTGTTTTAAATTTTCTCTACAAATACAGAGTACTTGTATATACTGTGAGCCTGTTATTTTTATTAAAATGTCATGAAGTTGGCAATACTTCCAGAAAATAATTTTATCTGTGGTAACCTCGGAAACATACTGTTACAATTACGATATAAATTGTAATGCTTCTTCACGCTAAATCTAACCCTACAGTACTACATTATGGTATTGACTCCTTTCCAAATCTCAAATCTGGTTGAATTACTTTTTTTTCTTTTTTTTAGGATCTTAACTGCCGCCACATCGATTTCATTTGGTAAAAGTCACATCTAAAACTGTCGGCATAGTTTCTAAGCAATTTTGATGTTTCAAAGTTAAAAAAAAAACCTCAAACAAGAGGAGAATAAATATTAAATTCCTTATTCTCCAATAAATAATCGACTTTTACCACTTGAAATTCTAGCCGTTTTATAAATGAGAAATTATTATTACTGTATGTGAACATTTTTTAGATAGCAATCCAACAGCCACTTCTAACTTAATATGAAAGCTAAAATTCGGTCATCCAGAAATCCCCTCTTGATTAATTATACCATAACAAAGTATAGAAAATTCCTTTCCGGAAGAAATGCGCAATGATAAATATAAAACCATGTAGAAAACGTATAGGCTAACATATTGGCAATATGTCTTCTTCATGACAAGTACTTTGTATACAGATTTATGTCATATATACAGTATTACAACAGAAGGAAAGCATCTCATATTATAAAACAGAGTACAGTACCAAAAAAAACAAATTTTAAAAATCCATAAAAAAACTCAAATAAAAAGCCATTAAATATCATCATGTACAATAAAGCTTAAATTTCGTATTTAACTTACAATTTTTCCCAATCCTTGACAAGAACCCAAAATTATTTAAATGGAATAAAAATTGGTTCACATAGTTCCAGCCAAATCTCCAGGAAATGGATCATTACGAATGGTTAAAACTACAAAATTTGAGCCAATTTCTATGTTCAAAGTTGTTTGGTAAAGAAATTCCCGAAAGAAAATGTCAATAAAATTGCATTAAAAACTAAAAATCCAGATTTGAAAATGACCTACAAACGTTCTGATCACCCTGTACAAATATTGATAACAAAATCTCAAGAAATAAACTTTATACTGTACAAAGCAATTAATTATTTGACCAAATCTTCAAGTCATTAAACTGAACCACTTTTGACCAATTAAAGTACAATAACAAATACGGTTTACGTTGGACATTTAAAAGACAAAATTGAAAATCTCTGCTAGAGCAGAAAAAACCATTTCTAAAGAAAAAAGCAAAAGTTTTATTATGAAGATATAAGTTGTGTTTATCTATCATCTAGCAAATGCAAACACCCATAACATTGTAACACACTTATTGTTGATGTAATAGCTTTACATGGGGATTTTTGTTCAGTACAATTCAGCCTCATACACGTAGGATTGAGAATATGCTAAGCCTCTTCATCTCGTCTCAGTACATGATGAATGAGTTGGAATCCTGTGTTTTGGCAGCTGGAGAGGTAAAAGCTTTGGATATATATTTGTTCAATGGCCAACCAAGCGGAAGTTAATATGGACAAAACGAGCATCGAGGGATACAAAAGCATCCCCACTGCACTACAAAAGCAACAACAACAACAATAGACTAACTTTTGTCATCTGCTCAAAAACTCTTTGATGACGATAATAACAGTAAAGACAATAAAAATCGTGACAGTTATTAATGTTCCCAGCTAAATATATGCAACAAAATTTGGCTTAATACATATTACTCTGTAGTCATACTAAATTACTACAAAAATGTAATTAAATGTAGACAATGTCTTATCTTTAGCTCATTACTATACAACTTTTTCTTGACATTGCCAGTATAAGTAAAGGATAATTTCAGCAGACTTAATAACATATGACATACTCAATAGATAGCATCAGAATAAATTTATAACTTCTTTTCATTACACACATGTTTAAGTACAGTAATAAATTACCAATAAAAGATATGCAATTATCTTTATCATCAAGTTTTAATAGGAAATTAATATCACGCAATTTGCTAACCTTACGTGACATTTTGTACCATTAATTATCAAACATAGATAATTAAATAAAAAAAGTTTAAATATAAATTACTGTATAGTCTTTCATTTCATCACACAAGTTTATACAGGGTGTAAAACTTAAAAAAAATAAATGAAAAAATGACTGATAACAAAATAAATATTAAAAAATAGCATTTTTCTGCCACTGAATTACTCTTAATTAGTCATACATCTATGACAAGACATCAATTATGACAAAACAGCTTGAAATTATCCAATTGGTAATTGACCATCAAATATCCTTCTTCAATAGCAATTTTTTTCTCATCTTTTAAAGTTTCATAAAAAAAATTCATTTACAATGTCCTACTTCAAGTTTCCACCCTGTATGCAGTATAACATTTCGTGTTTCAATATCCAACTTTAAAGATTCCTACTCGAATTCCAAAATAGTTGTACTTTTACGAATTTGCATTCCCATTTTCAAGTCGGAATCATTTTCGTGCTTCTTTTAACATATCGATTCCATCCCCTACTATTGCAATTGCAAAGATGGACCCAAGTGACACTGACGGTTTGCATAGTTTAATATTACTTTTTGGAGATAAAAATGCGAAGAACAAAATCAAACGCAAAAAAATGACGCATCGACATTTTGAATTAAGTCCAAGCAGACGACTATTCCTTTTAAGTAAAGCTATCCATTCAATTTGAATGTCACCAATGACAAGTCAAAAAGTACAGCGGAAATTAATAGATAAAAGATTTTCATTAGAATATTTCTCTTGCGGCAAACGTTAAGTGACGTTTTTAAATTCCGGATTATCATTAAAGATAAATTATCTATTCAATATTATTCGTAATCTTTTTTTTAAAATATAAGTATCTTGACGTACGTCATTTACAATACAGCCTGTCACTGTGTTTCTCTCATCCCTTTAAAATCTTTCATTATAAATATGAAAAAAAAAAACTAGCTATAGTAAAAAAATATACGTAAAAAATGATGACCAATCAAACAGAGTAGACTTTCAATATCTTTTTCCTCCAATATGAATTATTAATGTTAATATCTCTAGCGGCTATACACTATACCCGTAAAGTTTCTCATTTAAAATCTCATGTGACACATAAAGTTGAATAAATTACATCAAAATTCCACACTCATGTCGAATTACAGAATTCACCTTCAAAAACAAAACCGTATAAATAAAGGATTTTTTAAACTAAAACACACACACATCCACATATATATTTTAAAAGTCTTAAAACCAAGCCATCTTTTTAAATTTTGACAACAAAAATACGTTTACTGTTGTTTTAAAGGTGTCTGTAACAATAAAAGATGGCAATAACATATACAAAAGTCTACATTTCTGTCAAATTCAAATTTCTCAAAGAATTTCACATTCATAAACATCACTGAGCAGTAAGCACTGAACACTGAGCACTTCTGAACGTGACTATAATGTTAATTAACTAAGAAATGATCATTTTTATAAAACAGAACCTTTTCAATATTTATATAATGTTGAATGACATAATAATTCCAGTCTTGTTAGATGTCGGAATTAAAGTTATAAGATTGTCATGGAAACTAACAAACTTGGGAGAGTTACTGTCCACCATTACGCTGTGTTAATGTCACTAAATGTTTACAACGTATATAAATCCACCCACGTCATCATCTTCATATACTTGTACAGTATATAATATTCCATTGAATAAAATATTCCAACACAATTTTAATAATACACGACGTTATTATGGCGTTATTTCAATCTATCTCTCTCTTGCAGTACATTCCCAACGTATATTATCTTTCTTCATTTTCTTGTGCTGTATAGAAAGTAATATAACATGCACACAACTTGATTACTAAATTGCGGCGTCAAATACAAGTAAAACGTGTACCGGGTGGTTTTCTAAATTAGAAAACTGTCTCCTCTGACAAGAAACAAACATTAACAGATTGTCATCGAAACTGACAAAATAATACTAAAAAAAGACAGTGTTCCAATGAAGAAAATCACTCGGTGTACTGTATTATGGGCGCAAAGGGGGAAGTGCAGCATCTCAAAAAACTCGGCTTATTCACACAACTTTTCATCTTAACAAATCCCCACATGACAATGTTGGTGGTCAAAAAGGCATCTTAATGATGAAAGATAATAAACAAAGCAACCGACTGTTTTTAAAAAAATCTTTTGTCTATTCATGCATATGATAATGGCATTTGATGGCTACATTAACATCGGCGCCATAGAAGATGCCACATAATCTAATGATAAACGCCAAGCTTACTGCAGCTAATTTAATAAACTTTTTCAATCAAGCATAATAATGAGAAAAGTGCGTCAAGACTAAATTATAAAACTTTTCTTCTTCGATTCAATTAACACTACTGTACGTGAACATTATTTAATTTCCAACAACAACAAAACGTGAGAAACTGTTTGACCATTGTGCATGCACATAAAGAAGACCTGTTGTTTAGGAAAACCACCACACCGGATGTAAGCATCTACGGAGTAAAAAACCCTAATTGCATATCCGGAGAAAACTTTGTGTATGTGCAATCGCCAAAATACATGCAACACGTAGAAAAATTTCCCTTCATTACCCCAATGCACCGTATTAAATTGTCGCAAATGCCCAGACGGGCTTTTCCATAGAACTATTAGTATAATACCGCACGTATTTCTG
The DNA here is from genome assembly GCA_013389785.1 of Helicorthomorpha holstii. Lineage (NCBI taxonomy): Eukaryota > Metazoa > Arthropoda > Diplopoda > Polydesmida > Paradoxosomatidae > Helicorthomorpha > Helicorthomorpha holstii. Next base: position 6,929,533 of record JAAFCF010006680.1, on the reverse strand, counting down.
AGACAAGCTCTACAATTTACATTGAGCTATCCATTATCCTTAGGAAAACTGGGTGTATTATAATTCTTAAAACACAGTAACGTTGAGACCTATATTTATGTGTTGACATCAAACTTAGCACTTTGACCTAACAAGAAAAAAAAGTTGAACAACACATTAGCATTCATATTACAATGTCGGCCATTTACCCAAACAAAATGTACATTTACAAACAAATATAATGTGAGAAACACGTTTTCTATCGCCCTTGTTTTTATATTGTTGTCAGCCCAATTTAATTACAATACAAATTTTATTACTGTACTTATTTTTCCCTCGGTCAGTTCCACTCACGGCTTGCATTTCATTCTCCACCACAGACGTTAAACGTGAGAACTTTAAAAGTTGCAAGTAAACAAATACAAAGTTTGAAAAGTAACTGATAAAAGTCACTAAAAGAAAAATAACGGGCTAGTTTTTAATCAGGAAAGGGCAGAAACGTCTGCATCTCCTCACAGGGGTCCTTGCCCCTAACTCCCCACCAGTAAGGAAATATTCCGCATGTAAAAAGACAGTTCTGTTAATTACCATTTTATTTTTAAACTTTTCGGTTCCAGTCAGTAGTTCTTAAGTTGCCCCAAACTCAATTTGCCATGGGGTAACACATAAGCTTAAAGTGTCACGGTTGACAAAAATTGTACCAAGGCCTTTGGGCCATCAGTTTGACACCCCTGCTGTCAGCTACAGTTAATGTTTCTTAAAAGTTTTCTATTCTATTTCCGGTTACAAAGTTTTCTAGTAGTGTAAAATACTAAAAAAAAAACCTCAACTTTAACTTTAACACAGTAAACTGATATTGTTATAATATTGTGGATACACGATTTTTCTAAAATCTTATAAAATTTGATGCTCAAGGATATTATTTTGTTGTTGCAGATGACTGCCGACAGTAATACACTAAACATGATATTTAAACGCAATAAATGACACCGCCATAAGCGTTTGCGAGAAAATGGAACTAAAAGCAACATAATATCAATTTTAAAAAGAAAAGAACTTCCACAAAATAAAGATATTGACAAATGATTGACATGTTAAAGTTTTCGTAACGATAGTAACCAAATACAATAGCAATAATGTCAACTCATTTTAAGTTTCAATAAACAGTACGTTGTTGTATAGGCTTAAACGCAATCGATTCAAAGTCAATAAATCGACTTACAAAAAAAAAAAAAAAAAGCAACAGTCTACAACTAATTCAATGACTAAAATAAAGCCGACTTCAATTAGTTAAAATGCCTCTTAAAAAGTTAAACTACAAAAAAATTGTCAGATTTAATTAAATATGGCAGTCAATTCTAATAAGTTTAAAAATCAGACAAAAAAAAAACTAAATTACAAAAATCAAGAAATAAACTCAGTGCATCATCAAAAAACATTAAAATTAGTTAAACAAGTTCTTAAACATTTAGTTGTTATTATACTGTTTTGAGTATCAATAATAAAAAAAGAAAACCAGAGACAAAAAAAGTTACTTTTGTTTGCTAATAAAAATGCTCAACACGTCCAACTCACGTATCAAAATCAACAAAAATTGATTTTCTTAATTTTAATGAGATATCGACAATCAAATACGTGGACAGATTACAAAAATAAATCTATTTTGGTTCACCTCAATCCACATCAGAGAAGAAAAAAAAAACTCAAAAACCACACTGATGAAACATTTTATTTAATTAACTTTTCAGTTGTAGAGAAACCCCAGATATTTTGCATAATGCTTTTAAAACATTTTACTTTAAATAAAAAAAACTACTGGAAAAAAACTATAAGATTCTCTTTGAAATTTAAATGACAGGAAATGAACTAAGTTTAGGCTAAGCCATCCATTAACAGTTTTACCATGTTTACACATTAAAATTGGCTTAATTTAGTTTTAAAAAAATTTTTGCAAATCGTAGAAATGTTTCTAAGACTTCTCAACATTTTTTTTGGATTAAAAATGTCGCTAGTTCGCATTTAAGTACAAAGGGCTACAGACAAATTAAGCAGTTGTTAACAAATGAGGGAAACACACACATAAAAATAAACGATTTTAACAGCATGGAAATCGTTTTACATAGAAAACAGTCCACTACTAAACTACATTACCCATTAGACGACTTAAAATTATAACAAGGATTAGCATACGAATTGCCCCCAAGTACTAAACCCAGAAATAAAAATATTATCACAATAACAACACTACAAACAAAGATTTGGATTAAAGCAATTCAACATAGCAACTAAAATTGAAAATAATACAAAACTTTCCAAGTGCTTTTGAAACAAACACTTTTTCTTAGAAACTAACTTAGAAAAATGACCCTGTAACAAAAAAAATATCAGGACACAAAGTTGTTTAATAAACACAGGTGCAAGGTTGACCAATAGATAAATACGGTTTATCGAGTACTTGCTAATGCTCAACAAATACTGATGATGTTGATAAAGATTTTGACATTATGTCCTCAACGTTTGACCCACAAACTACGGATAAACAAACAGTAACTGTCAAAATAAAGACGACAAAAAAGTGACTTAAAGAAATACGGTAGATACTACAATAACTTGTACTATGTTGCCTTTTACATAATAATGGAAAGAGAATCGTCATTTAATGGGAAATATAGATTTGAAATAATAAATCTTGTGATTAACCAAAGAAAACGACGTTTATGCATTTTACCAATCACATAAAAGACAAAATCAGCAGTAAAGTCTCATGACTCCGATGATTTTCTTATCCCCAATTGTTTTTATATTAGGATTGGCTTTTAGCAGTCGCCAATAATTCTGCACGCCATTTCATTCATCTACAGGATGTTCATAAACTTCACAGACAATTTAAATAAATAAATCTTAAAGATGAATTTCATAATTTTGTTTTATAAATTTTTTTCTGTGTCCATAATGTGCGCAGAATTACATGTGCATGGCTTTGAAATTTATGTGTATGAACTTTATCAAAAGTACTTTACCACCGTAAAAATTGTAATCTATATTACAAGTCGACTAAAGTTATTGTTCCTTCGAAAAACTTGATTAATTAAGTACTGTACATATTAATTAGCTCTAAATTACAATTTCAACTACACAAAATGACCAGCTCCTTCGAGTTTTGCTAAAACTTCACAAATAATTTCCCTACAACTTCAATCCTATATTTGCATTATTCTCTACATTTTTATTTGATTTTTTATGACCTTTTCATATGTCTAAAAACTTTGTGAGCATCCTTTTCAGCTTAAAGCGAATACGTATTATTGCAATCTAAAGTGCCATGATGCAGTCAATTCGATTGCTCAGCTCAATTTCAACATCAAGAATTTTTTTAAAAAAAAAAACGACATAAAGTTACTTTAACGTTAGCAATTTCCTTTAACAATTACGACATTTTCAGCAGAGCTAACGGCAAAAATATAATACTGAACAATTTTTGAAAGTAAATTTGCATAAAAAGGTGGCTTGTGTAATCATATAAATTATTCAATTCAAACACCATTAAGTAATATGACGTTTGAAATATTCATCAGTCGCCAAAGCTAATGCACAAGTTTACGCTAAGCATAAACTTTAGAGCAAGTGATGACGTCAATTTTGACTTCAATGACATACGGTAGCAGAGACAAGTTAATACTTCTTCAACAACAACAAAATATACACCAGGTGATTCTATAAACTGGAAAACTTTGTTTCTTATTGAAACGGTTAAGATCTAGTCCCATTTTCTATTGTCACTTCAATAAAATATTTCCAATTTAAGACATCACCCGGTAAAGTAACTACAAAACATGAAACATCACAGAAGTACTTTATATATGATTGATATAAGAATTGACAATAAAAATGTTTCATAGCAATATTGAATATACAGCATACACATCAAATATTAAAAACTGCATGAAAGAAAAGTCCTGTTCAAGTCACATAACCACTGCATCTATTTCACGCTATTCCTACAATTAAACACTTGTCCAATGCCAAATGCAAAAAAAAAAACTAATTAAACCCCAACTTTTATCAACACTAAAATTAAACTCTCAATTTAACTGCGTCGCGTTATCATTTCGCTTCAGATTAATTTTATTAACGTCATACGTCAGAAAAAAATTCTTTGACATGCGTGTTTTCATACTGTAAGATAATACCAAGAAAAGCAAGATAAAATTTACTTGCTAAACTGTGATTAAGCACCCTTTATAAAGTATACTGTAATAATTCTGTTTGTTTTTAGTTAATGTAGACGTCAAGTTTAAATGTAAACAGTACACGAGATAAAATAACACTCTTTTAAATACCCTGGGGATTAGTTTTATTGTTGTAATAATGTAGCAAAGAACCTTCCCAACACTCCCCCTCATGTAAATATCGCAAATGTAAAAAAATTAAAACTCTGAGATTTAAATTTTATATATCGACATGCAGAATATTGTAGAAGTAAATGGGAGAAGTGAAATATTTGTGGGAGATGAAAAATGAAAATAGGAAAAGGAGGGGGAAGTTAGATATGACGAATAAAAATTGTCGCTATCATAACATATGGGAAATGAAAGACAAGCTTTACCTTAGCCGGCGATTTATTTACACTGTCAATCCCCCTCGTTATTCACTCATCTTTTAAGTGTTATTATTAATATTCTCTAGGCTCAAATCTTGTTTTATCTGTTCGTGTATTTAAAGCAAACAAAAATAAAAAAATAGACAAGTCGTGTGAAAAGACGCAAACAATGCTCAACATTTCGTGCGGAAAACAAACTTAAAAGTCGAAATCATGTTAACAGTTTTACAATTGTTTTTAAAAAGTAAATTTAACCATTTAGTGCATTACAGTGTCGCTGAAGTTATAATGTACCGTCTTCAAGTGAACAGCAAACGGCACTTCTTCACATAAAAGACAGTTTTACTCTAGAAATTTATTAGAAAACTGTGTACTGAAGTTTTAACTGAAATTCTGCTACGTTATATTGTTTCTCCAATAACAAAATACGCTTGGCAGAGTTTACTTTAGCAGAAAAACGCAGCCGCAAAATTCCTTCATCATCATCTAACTTAATATCAAAAAACACAACTTTATAAATTAAATTAACTTGCACTTGCTTTAGTTTCTAAAAATTGTGTGTTCAGCGCATACAAACAACAGTCCACAAAAATACATGAAAGTGATATTTATACAATTTAGCAATAATTGATTGCAAACGCACTTTTAAAGTTAATATTTTTAAGAAATATTTTTTATCAAAATTTTGTTACATTTTGTAAACTCTACTGAAATCAACTTGTTTCACAGAAATAATTAATAATGCCAATCTAATAATTTTTACACAAAGAGTTTTTCACTATAAAGAGCTATTTCGCGATTAAACTAATTTAAGATGAAGAGCACTCAAAATGTTAACTAAAAATAAATTTTGCATACTTATTACATTACACAAAACATTTATTATTCTATATTGTACTATATTGTAACAAGAAGTTTGAGAAAAAGTTTTTCGCTTACTGCGTAATAATCAGACGAAATATAAATAGACAAATCGATGTTCAATTAGCTGAACAAAAAAAAATACCGGTATTTCACAACCACATTTTCTATACGGAATTCATTTGATAAGACTAATAAATTAACTCCAGATTTTGACAAATTGATATCGATTTCCTTTTAAATCATACAATATCTATTTAAATACTGTAACCGACAATCAACCTATTTGTAGCTCCATCAGTATCATTACTTTAAACATACTTTTATAGAAGAATGGGTTATTTATCACTTAGCCATAAAATGAGAACCCTTATTTCGAAACAGCCGGTTAAGTGTATTTCACTCATATAGGATTTTATTTATTCCACTTTTATCTAACAATGTTAGGAAGAAGGAAACTTATTGCCAATAAAAAGTTTTAACTTTATTAAACACAAAAACGATGCAAAGCAATCAAACACAAACTATAAAGTGAAATTCTCCATCTGCACACGTCATTAAAACTTTCCCTATTCGATAGTAAAACAATATAAAATATGATATGACTAAATAATCCTCGAGTGATTAATGCTAACGAGTTAATTGAAACCTCCAAAAATAACCACTAATTTTAATAAAAGTCGTAAACAATTACTGTAATATTATTGCAACCAAATAAATTCAGATCCGAAGTTTGGAAATTTTTGGAACTAAAAAAAACGGTTCTCAAAAAATAACCTCAGAATTTTTAACAACATGGTTTCATGAACTTTTTCCCACACCTGGCACACCTTCATTCATAATGTTATCTGACAGCGTTTATATTTATCTAATATTTTCCTTGAGGGGTTAAAAGCATTATCATTTTCTTACCTTAAAAGTGGCAGTTGGTTTCTTAGTGATAACTCTAGTCGGCGAATGCATGATCACTGCCTGTGTTGGACTGGCAGACTTGGGAATATGGGTGGGTCGAGGTCCGTACAAACACGCAATCATCATGAATAAACGCGACAAATTCCTTTTGTGTTGTTTTATAGATAAATTATATTTTTCAGTGCAAAAAAAAGTATCTTACAGTATTATGCAAAAATCTCTTACAAGTTCTTAAACTTTGTGTAATTTCGAGTAACTACGATCACACCACACCATTAAGTTAAAACAACAACAAAAAACTAAAAACAAAAAAAAAGTAAAGAAAGAAAAAAAAACTGATGCGGAATTAAAAATAAGTCATCGCACGCGAATCAACTTTGTCGACTGAAATAAAGACGCTTTGATATTACATCAAAGTCATTTTTTAAAAAACCAGTTTTGCAACAATCCGGAAGAGAGAGGAAATTGTTCGTTGGTCAAATGGCCAACTCATTAAATTGAAAAACCACGTGTATGTGTGTCGTTACACCATAAACACACTAAATGACCCTCCTCCCCTTTGCTTTAATTCAGAGCATTAGCTTTTAAACTTGGCTATTTTTGATGCACGAACATGTCCATCAAAATAATAACAACAGCGAAGTGATAAGCCATCATGGGTGGAGTATACACTGCATTACAAGTAGTCCACATATATCGCAAGATAATAATAATATATTTGGGCTTGAGACCACCCTACGAGTAAAGTGGTCGCACGTCACCACACACGTGCTTTTTGCACACAGCAACTCTGACTAACCATTTACAACACCGAACGCGTGTATTTCACCAGTCTTGTGTGTTGAACAGCGCAAAATCAGCCGCTTTCAACCGAGCTAGACCGGCTTTCCAGCATACAGAAACTCATAATGAGTCCCCCCAAGTGGCAATAATTTTTGTGATACAGGTAAAATCTAAACGTAATGCCAAAAACACTTCTGCAAGTTTTGCTACACCCTTACATAATATTACACTTATAGAAAAATAAACTTGTTTGGTTCCTCAAATTATGTTGTTGCACAATAATTGATGCTACAGGTTCCAGCAAAAAAAAAATATTTTAAATTAAGAGTTAGTGAATCATAAAAAAAAATTAATGAAAAACAGTAACCATGGTAACACATGAATTCAACAATTGCTCATAGGACTGAATCAGCTTAATACAATAATATGAATATCCTGAGTAATGTGTATATTTCAAACAGGGAAGCATTTACCAAACAAGAACTGTATTATTGATGGCTAGATCAATAATAATTAAATAATAACATACAATGGTGTACAGGGTGATCATAAAATACGGTTACACCAAAGAAACAGTATTAATAACTCAGTATAGTTTGTTTCTGTTGTAATTTAGAGCAATGGGCTGCATGTGTTTTAAATTATTTTTCTATTCTATTGTTTTAACGGTACTTTTGATAAACTAATATATTATAGGAGACCTGACAAAACCACGGCAACAACTCATACATGAGTGATAACACAGATTACGCATTAACTAAAAAAGAGATTGCAATCTGCTGAATCCTTAAATATATCAGTGTCTAGTTCGAATCCGCACAGAATTTCCGATTTCGTAAGATGTTACAAGCTACTGTATAGTTGGATAACTAAAGAAAAAAATTTTTTTTTTATTATATATTGGATTTCCAAAATTTTTTACATTTCAGTTCTAATTTATTTTTCGCTACCAATCTGTTTTTTGTCATCAACTGAGATAGATGTGCTGTCAAAATTGAGCATCCAATTTCAGTTCTCTTTGGAGAATAGCAGTGCTACTCTTAATACATAATACTCGACTACACACGACTTTTTATATTTTTTTTTCTTATTCCACTTTACAAACGCCTCATTGGAATTTTCATTTCCTTTGCCACAAACTGATTTTGCTTGTTGTGCCCGATTAACATTAAAAAAATGACGTAGATGCAGATCGAATAGACGTATACTTATAGTGTATAATGGCACTTAAGTCTTAAAAGATACTATATTACATTGACCATAAGTAAGCTGCCCTTGATTGAAGATTAACTTTCTTTGACCCCACAAAAACACATGCATCTGTCCCTTCTCCTTAGTACTTAAAAGTTTCCCTTCAGTATACCTAACGCCTCTGAATAATCATAAACCATACATAAACCACCAAAAATACACAAATCGAAGTCATATATCCGATGACTTAGTATCCCTACACAGTACACACAATAAATGAAAGACCAAATCAGTACAAGTCTTGACATATTCAACGAAAAAAAGCTCAGAACCACCCTAACCATCCCCCAAGATTCCTTGAAATATGGGGCCACTTCAATGAGTAGATTAGAAGCTCGTCTTTAAACGTGATTTATGTCCAAGAGGGTAAGTACGCTCATCTAGGCAATAAGTCGTAAAAATATATTGAGTGAGAAATTACTATACTTCTACGACTCGTATGTACAAGGCCAATTATATAATCAATCTACCACAAATTCATACCTACTTAAATTCCCTAATCTAATTCGCAATATTTATAAAAACATTCCCAATTTTATTTTTATTTTCCTGCAGGTGTATCTAACTTTTAACTGTTCTTGTGTGTGAAATGTATGTTATTACTTATTAGAGATGTTTATTGTGCGTTAAAAACCTTAGAGAAAATAGAAAACCAGTAAAACATCATCGATCTTCAATGACACTTCATAAATCGTCTTTGTGTGGGACTTGCAATCGGAGTTACAGTATTACATTTAGATGTAAATGAAGACTCGACCCACACATAATAATATAAAAAAGCCAACCATTTATATAGTAGATATACAGTTAAATAAAGTCGAGTCATATTTAAGAGAGAAGAATGTATCGCATGTTAATAAAATGTAACGCACAATGAATGCAAATGTAATGAAGCCGTTTCATATCCTTTTCAGTTGGTATATACAATATACACTTAAATAAATTATTTTGTGGCCAAGCTTTAAGCTATCCTCTCTCTGATTTTTTTAAATGAAAATCGTTTGGCATGAATCCGCAAAGAAGATTTTGCTCGTAAATATCTTATGAATATTCCATCAGTGTCGAAATATCAGCGCGATGCATACGAAAGTGTTCAGATGACATTTAACGTCACAGGCATAAGTAATGTTAGAAAACTCATTAGTGGATGAACTGGGGTGTAAATTGAGCTTCTGCCGATTGAATTTGCATGCAGGTAAATGTGTTTGAAGAAATAGAAAAATAAATATCCAATTTTTTTCATTATGTTTTTATAAACGAACTGAATAATTTTACCTAAATCGTTAATTTTAAAACTGAGATTTACATTTCTCATCTCTGAGCTTCAATTCGCACAACTAGTGATTCTGAGACCCAATTCCTTGAGTTCTAAATTCAATTACAATGGCCTGTCAACTGTCATGCATTGCACTGTATCTACATTCACAGGTCATCTTTATTTTATTTAGCGCATTGGGAATTACTTGCACATTTTATCTTACTAGTAAAAACACATTTTAGACAAAAACTGCATAATGCATAAACATTTTTATCCATAAAATAAACAAACACAATTTTACAGTCTTTTTATGCTAAGTTTTTTCTTTGCTTCTGTTTACTTTAAAGTTTTGCGTAATTTCTGCCAGTTTTAAAATGTTAAAAAGCACATAACTTTTCTAAAGCTACGACAATTTTATTACAATATCAACTTTTTTGTTGCAAAACTAAAAAAAAAATCAATTGCTTTTGCATTTTTTCATACAGTACATTTGCATGAATAATGAATTTTTATGAACATAACTTACATCGACGTTTTAGAGGAGAAATATACAATATACTTGTACTGTTAGTAACCTATTTGCTTTGAAGAACATACTCGTATTGTGAAGGCTAAATTACTAGTACACTATACACAGAATAGCCGGTGAATTATGTGTACATTATGTTGTTTATAATTGGTTGGCATGGCATCCAGCAGGCATTTGCAAGGCCACGTATTCATAGGTCACGCCGAGTGACCGTAAAAGGTTGCATACCACTGTTGATTTATTAGGTTATAAATATTTTCATAAAGTTTTTAAGCCACTAGAGAACCCCGTTTAGTTCAATATCGTAGAATAAAGCTTTAAAGTGTACACGTACGGTGGTTTAAGTATTTTGTTGATTTTAGATAAGCTATTTGCTCTTGTTTTATATTTCATATGCCGTACAGTACACTGCACAAGACATGGCTCATTTGTTGACATTTTGTTCTTCAGTTCGAATTTTATAATACAAGCACATGACATTTTAAATATCGACCAAATAAACAGATAACCAAATGGTATGTCCACATAGGGATTAGACCACTGAAGACAACAAACCTAAAATTTAAAATTACTAGTATAAGAAAAAATCTAACAAAATCCATTAAAATGTGAGTTTAAAACTTCAAAAAAACCATCAACTTGTCAAAGTTAAATGTGGGTATTTTTATGCAGATATCAGATCTCGTTTTAGTCTCCAAAAACCAAGTTTTGCACCCTTTTTGTCCCTCTGCTTGATATTTTGTTGGTTAAAAAATTAAACATGATATATGATTATTTTTCCGAATGGCGTCGTAAAATAACGTCGTAAAGAAATATGCCTGGAGCTAAATCAGATCAAACGATTAAACGCGACGCTTTCTTCTACTAGTACAGTATATGCTTCAAAACTAATTCCACTCAGCTGTATCTAAGCGTTAAGAAACGCGAGATAGACGTCTCAATGACAGGCGTCAAGCGTTAATCTTGACGCCTCTGTACACTTAATGTCGTTCAAACAGTCAACGATTACATAACTGCAGCTTTACACTACACTTCTACCAATCTACCATGTGCCATCTTCCTCCTCCCTCAAAAGCGTAAGTGATAAATGACGAGTGCAAATCTGTGTCCATCACCGCTGGTCCCACAGCAGTACACATCAACTAGAAAAACGCTAGAGGTTTTTCATAAACACGACGTTTAGTGTGAACTCTGTTGAGAAACGCAAATCGATGTTTGCGATTGAGAAATGTGTCATAAAACTTTTCCCACAACAATGAATAGATATGCAATTTATCGATTGATAAACAAAATATTCTTGGTATAAAATTGCTTAAAAATCATACATCAAAACTTGGCAATGTCATAAACCAAGCTTGTGGGAGTTCCACTCAAATGACGTAGGAACTCACAATTGGTTCTAAATGACAATTTAACATAACCAAGTATTTAGTTCCTCCATAGTCAAACTAAAACGATTCTTTTGCCCCACATTTCACACTAACTTTCCTACAAAATTGGTGGTCATTACCTTCTGTATCAGTATCGAGTTAACTAATAAAAAACTAAATACTTCCGTGAAACTAAAAACCACAGGAAATTTTACATCACTATTCCAACACAATTATTAAAGTATCAAATTGCCTACCTTTTTCCAACCTCCCCATTTAAATGCCCTGAATAATACAGATACGCGTGACATATCCACTTCAAACACTTGATCCACCACAACCCCATCTTCTTCACCAAAACCAGCCATTTAAATGAAAAACAAGATCACACAATTCACTTTACCATCTATATTCAAAGTTAGAGAGCAAAACTCCCATCTGCCAGCTAAACTATTTGGCTGCGATTTAATTCAGCTCGCAAACAGATTGAACAAATATCATAGTTAAAAGTTTTGAGGTAAAAGAATTTGCCGCAAAGGCCAAGCTGTTTATATAGACGCCAAAATTGATGAAGGGCATATTGTATTGTTTGCTAGCCAAAAACCAAAAAAAAAAAAAAAAAAACCAAAACAGCCAACACTGGTCCCATACTTTAACATACACAACAAAAGAAAATCATGGAGATAAGACGATAAACGTCTTCACGTTTTATATATATTTTTCATTATAAATGTATACAAATCCGTATAGGCCCACTTGATCTAGTCAATATTCAATCCGGAACCGTGCATCAATCACAAATACAATACAGAACGACAGAACCAAACCAAAACAGCTTCATTTTAAGCCTTATTACAACTTCCCCAAACAGCCGGCATATAATAAAAAAAATACAAAAAAAAGAATAAGACTGTCTGTCCCACTTCATCTATATTCAGCCGCAAAACACTGCACAATTCACACGTATATGTACACGACTGTAACGCATGTACGCACCGCACGCGCATTGTAGCGTGTGAAATCGATGCATGAAAGCCACCGATGTGACATTTGCACAACACAAAAGCGGCGTTTCACTTTACTCCTACGATTTCTTCACTGATTCTTCTTCTATCTACAAGTTTGAAGATTTTAAGAATTTATAAACAAGCAAACCCCCCTAAAAAAACATTTTCTATATTAAAACTCGGCTGATACCACACGTATTCAAGCACGTAGCAAAATGAAATATATAAAAAATCTAAAGCTGTTATATGAAATCTCAATGCACACTTATGATTCTATTTATAGTTCGTTCCATAAATATCTTTCATCGTCACAGTTGCGAATGCATTTTTGCTTAAAAAATTAAAATACTGCACACAAATTTTCCCATAACTAACCCCCTTTCTGTCCAATTATATAATTTAGTTCTCCAATCTTTAAACTCAATTATTAGTGATTATTATAGTGATTGAAAAAAAAAACCAGACGAATAAATTCCAACATGAATAATGCTGTTAATTAAGCGCCTAAAACTAAGTCTACAAAGATAACGAAATTTGTCCACTGAAGTTTCAAAAGAATCTCAACTCAACCGGAAATCATTCTTCAATCAAATAGAAAAGAAAAAAAAATCATGTGTTGCTCAATAAATTAATCTTGACAAGACGGTGAGAAATAAGCGAGAGAGAAACAAAAAAAAAACAGTGTTTTTGATTGAACAGCTATGTATCCGTCTGCAACATGACTCGATTCAGCTTGGAAAATGAAATTAACGACTTCTTAGTGATTGATGTCAAACACATGGGACGTTCCACATCTAATTATACACTCAGACATGCAGTGTATGTGAAGTATGCACCTCAAAGAACTGTCTACAAAAACAAACACGACCTTAAGAGTTAAAAACAAAAAAGAAAGCTATCAAATTATATTAATAGTTGCATAGACTGATAGTCTTACACACGCTTTCTAATAACCTGCCAAGTATTGCACATTCCTTGCATTTCTACTTTTACATGTATCAGCTAATAAAATTTTAATACCGTAATGAGATAGTTACAACTGACAAGTTGAATTGATCAGTTTAAATTAACGCTGAGAGGGATTACAAAATATGTACATGATTAAAAAAATAAATAAGAAAACTGAATTTAGGTTAATTGATTAGAATCTTCAAAGACTTATGTCTCTACATGGAACATGACATATCTCAGTCTTCAATTTTGCCATTTCATAAATAATTTATGATGTTTCAATACAAAATAAAAACAGAATTTCAATTAAACTTATTGCTTAATATTTACATGATAAGTATTTCTAGAATCTAAACTTAAGAATAAACCGGAACCATCATTCCCAAGAAATTCTGACATGAAATCTTGCATGCTGTCCATGGCAGAAAACACGCCCAAATTTACAGCTCCCACCTTGACAAAAACAGCTGAGAAAATAAAATTGAAGAGGAATCGCAAAACGAAAAAGTAAACAAAAATATACAAACACAGAAACCGAACTTTGAAAGGTTTGATTTTAAACTCGTTTCGATTGCCAAAATAAACTCAGAATTTCAGAAAAAAACAAAAACAAACCAAACCGACTTAAAGTCAAACTGGTGACGTCAAATACACACTCAACCAACTAAAGGTTTGAAGTAGACGGAAAACAAAACACGTGGTCATATTAAACTAAAAGGCCAATCCATTCAAACCTTTAAAAATTTCATATTCAAAGCTGCCACCACAAAACTGCTATATTTAATACACAAATCAATTAATAATGTAAATAAGAGGAGTATAGCATTGGAAGCATTTGAGTTATGTTAAAAAATATGACGTTAATCTACTTTTATTACGCTTCATTTGTAATACAGTATATACTGTAAGTTACTTAAGCACATGTTTATAAACTAACTTGTATCCCAATCCCATAAATTACTTAGTTAATTACGCTATAAATAACAGTGCATAAAAATGTGCAAGTTAAAATGTTGCTTTGCACTAAAGCAAAGCCTTCACAATTGTGGATCATAATACCTTATTAAAAAAAGCCATTCATATTTTCTAATAAGCACATTTTGTATACTAAATTAAGTACTTATAGAGTAACTAGTTCAATTATAATGTATTGTTTAACAGTGTCAACACACTATTTAGGTAAATCTGGGGCCCATTTCAAAGCCAAACGTTTTCAACTGTTATTAACTTATTCCGGATTCCGTATATCACTTATGGAAAAATACTGTAAATAAAGCTGCAATCATATGGCTGATAACTAAAAACATACAATAAATAAGAACTCTTCTCCTCCACCACAATAAAATGAGTTGATTTAGCTTATTAACGGCCTTATCTAAAATTCCCTGCACGTCAGAACACTTCATCAAGTCTGAATATATGAGCGCAATTGAAATAACAATTGACCGATTGCATGTAGGCAGCAAACAGTACTGTATATACGACGCAAAAAAAGGTCTTAAA
Source organism: Helicorthomorpha holstii (assembly GCA_013389785.1). Lineage (NCBI taxonomy): Eukaryota > Metazoa > Arthropoda > Diplopoda > Polydesmida > Paradoxosomatidae > Helicorthomorpha > Helicorthomorpha holstii. The sequence goes on along the minus strand of JAAFCF010006680.1, from coordinate 6,914,529 downwards.
TTTCGATTATATTGTTACGAAAAAAAAAAAAAAAAGAAAATACTCGCGTAAATTTTTTCCCTTACGTATGCAAATAGTGAAACATAAAAATGTAGGAAGTGAAGAATTTTATAGATTCACAATGCAATGCTCTGCAGCAACAGCTTTTGGTTGCAACAGCAAAGATCTCCATATACACAATATTTTCTCTCCATATCTCAAAGCAATTTTAGAAGCAACTATATTTATATATCAGGGTGTTATTTGCATAAAACGAAAGCAAATAAAACAACTCTTACTTTCGTCGTCAACATGAACAACAAAACATACTTTTTAGTCTTTTTCCACTCCCCATTTACTCGCATACTGCACATATTCAGTATTCGCACTCAATCTAACTTTCTAGCATAGCTATGTGCATCGTATATGAAATGCCACATTAGTAAGCTCTTATTTTGATGTCAATCTAAAACTCTAAAAAGTTTCTAAAAATGCATCTAAAAATTTCATAGAAGCATGTACTGTAAGTTAAAAGTTTATTTTTAAAAAGTACTATGTAAATTAGTTTAAATTACATAATAAAAAAAACCTCGAGGAGAATTTGTTAACTTCTTAAACAAATGCAAATTTGAACGACACTGGCTGCAAAAGCGGTGAAAATACAGGAAAGCCCCATAGCAAATGGACAGGAAAGTCAGTTAAATTTCCCAAGTGAATTGTTCCGTAATAAATGCAAACTTCAGTCATAATGGCGGGTTATCATAGCCTATATTAAAGTCATTAAATGTAAGTCTAGTGTACCACACCCAAAACCATATACTTTTAATGCAACCTTGAGCAAAACTCAAAACCCCCCTGTGTGTTCACTCAAACAACAGCAAATTTCATTACACAAGCATCAACTGCCACTTAATTTCAACTGCAATAAACATCAGCTTAATTTACGATGTTTGTCAACTTTTCTTCTTTAAAAACACGCAATTATAATTTTAAAATCACCTTGCAAAGTTGCAAAAAGGCAACGTAGCGCACGCAATATTTTGGAAAGACTTTCAACAACAGAAATTCTAGGTCAGTAAAAAGCCGCAGAGCTTGCCCATTCCAGTTTTCTATCATAAAAATAATCAAAGTGTAAAATTTGATGCCTTTTGAAAGCAATTTCAATGGTGACCCGAGTGTAAGAAAACTCTAAAAAAATTGGAATGTTGAATTTAATATTAAAGGGCAGTACTGTACAGTGTACTTGTACAGGATGTGAAGCATTTGGGTTTTCAGTGCAGTGATTTAAAAGTTAGTAGCAAATATGGCAAACGTAGAGCAAAAAGACTCTTTTATATTTCTATAGGTAACTAGTTGACTTATTTGTTATGTGCTGCGGTGCGAAAATAAAAGCACTTTAAGATTGGTTGTGGTGGGAATTGAGAATAAAATAAAAAGAAACTAATAAAAAAAGAAACTTCAAAAAGAAAATCTTCTACTCACCAAATAGCACAGAAATCGATTGCTTTATGCTTTATTTTTAATTCCCATGGTCACTTTATAGTCTCCCTATTACAACTGTTGCTGACGCTCTATTTACACAAAGAAAAAAAATTAGTTACTGTACATGTAAAGGTAAAAGATCAAAGAAAATCTTATGAGCAACAATACCCAGCTAGTTCCAGTCTCCACTGCCATTTGCCTGGAAATCCAGCCTCACTGATGTCCTCATTTATACAGCACATTAAGTCCAAAATCTCCAAACACATGACCTATTGAACAAAAAAAACAAATATTCAGTATATAAAAAGTAAGCAAATAAATCTCAGTATGTTTTCTTAAAAAATACAAACTTTATAACGAAATACAATCATGTAAATAAATGATGTACATATAGATTAATAATGCTAAAAGCAATACAAAACAAGCATAAAAAAGCATTAACGTATAAAGTTCAATCATTTTAAAATACAGAATGCAGTCAAATTGACGTAAAACAGTGATTTCAAATAAAAACAAAAAAAATCCAATAAAAGAGCTTTTCTAAGAGCAATTAGAGACTGGTATTGTGTGTTTTCAGCGTCTAGTTACTTTACTCCGACAATACTGCATCCCAGTACTTTAAAAATAAATTAATCGGATGGAAAAATCGTGTAGCATACTCGGTAAAGTTCATCAGTAATGTTGACAGAATAAAAAAGAATGTTATAAAACGGTAATGAACAAATATATCATCTTTAATAAAACGAACTTGTATGATAAAATTAAAAAATGATAGGACAAAATGAAGAAGAAAAAAACCCCCAGAAAAAACCCTATTTTATTTTTTAAAAAAATTCTTATATAATGTACAGAACCAATGAAAGATTAAATAACGACTTCTTCATCATATGATATATTTCATCTCCAAACCTAGTTTTCAATTTCCAAACTCCTTGCAGCATCACCTTTCAAACTTCCGGTTTTACTGCTTTTAAAATGTCTTGTACTGTATTTCTAACAGATATCCATCATGATTAAACTTTTTCCTCGACTCGAACATACATTATATTCATTCATCTCAGTTTTGCTTACATCAAAGCTTCCTTTTACACATCTACACATATTACTGTATAATATGATAAATTTTGAATAACTACTTGTGTACTTTGTATCTTTGCGATTTTAAGATCCATAGAAACACCAACATGGCTTCTTTTTTTTTTTTTTTTTCAATTTAAAACCAAAGCAACAAATCTTGTATTTTTTTTTCTTCTCAGTGTCGTTTTACGTAACTTTTCTACGTGTAATCGATCAGATATTGAAGAATTGGTTCACCATTTATTTGTACTGTGCAAAGTCTTGCTAAGTGAATGGCGATGGTAAAATGTAAAATTAATGTTACGATAAATTTACAAAAATAATTACTAACGGGGAGAAAGCGATTTATCTTAAAGACAAATGCTTTTTCTCTTATGTTATATCGGTCTACAAAATTACAGTGTTTACGCTAGCTAAGGAACTTTTTTCTTTATGTACTTTACTGTAATGCAGTACACAATTTTTCAAATAAACGAAAAATACAATATAACTACAGTATAAACCCCATGCACGCATTTTTTATCTGATTTTGATATAATGCAATGCAGTTTGTAAAATTAATTGTCAGAAACAGAAAAAAATTTAACAGTGATGATTTTGCTGTTAAATTTATTTAATTACGTACATAATAAATTTAAATAAATTCGCTTAGATTTACGCTCACTGATATTAAACGTTTTAAATTGCCGTCATCTAATTTTGTAAAGTTAAATAAATTAGCAATGGAATACACGAAGATAACTGATGCATCAACAAATAATTAATGATGATGTCATTAAAACATAACTAGAGCAATTTTCAAATTAGCCACTAAAACCATTGTTTTAATTATTCCTTAGAAAATACTTAATAAAATATACGTTACAAACCATTAAGACAAGATTATACAGTAATTAAATCGTTATACTAATACAATTAATTAAAAAGTTGCATTAAAGAAAAATATTTACTTTTAAAATTTTGATGAGCACTTAACCAAATAATCCATATTTAAAAACTTTATTTTTATATGTTTATACAGTATTTCTAGTTTGGTACAATTTGAATTTTGTGCTTTTATTGGCTAGTTAGTTTACTTTTATTAAATTAACATTCATATTTATATAATATACAGTTCAAATACAAATTATTAAATTTTGAAATATTGACACAGCAAAAGTTGCATGTTTGTTAAGCAAAAAGTAAATGAATATTTATGTAAACCCTTAAAAAGTTAAAAAAAATTCTTCAGAAATGTTTTCATCAAAATTTATAATAATTATTATTATGAATAAGAACAAAACAGACAAAGCTGAACTTTAAAACAAAACAATCAGCAAAAAAATAAAGTAAAAGCCCTTGATGCAATCTGTATAATCGTGTATATTCAAAATGCTCAAAAAAAAATTTAATCTGTTTTTCACGCTCTGTGCGCTAAATACGTCGACGATACTGAAGTAAAATTCAATTAAGAGTGAAGAAACACAGGAAGAAAAGAGAAATAAAAAAATTGAAAGCTTCTTTTGAAAATACGTGAATCTAAAGACAAAAAACGATAAAAATGATAATTTGCAGACATTTTATGATATGAGCGCTGTAGGAGATGATTTTTTAATACTTTTCGATTTCATGAATCTTTCATTAATAAAACGTTATGTCTTAGCTATCTTGACATCTCAAACACAATAGCAAAAGTTACGTAAAAAGAATCATAAAGTGCGTGAAAGTAGCTTCTGTCTTCAAAAGATAATTCACGAAAATAATGATAATAACCCAGCTGATAGAATCTAAGTGGATTTCTTAATGAGCCACTCAAATAGAAAAATAATTACTTTTTTTCCTTCTCCATTTCTATCTGCGAAAAAAAAAAATCTTTTTTATTTCTGCAAATAAAATGAACAGTAAATCCCTTTATCATAACGTCCAATTGCTCATAAATCTTCCAACACTGTCACAACTTTTACTTAATTCCTAGCAAAGTATTCAGATCACTCAAGCGGCAATTATGAGACCCCTACAACTAATTACAAAACTAAATCTAAATTAATACTCCCAACAAAAAAAATGTTTAATTGCGCTGGGTAATGAGTTCTCCTGTTGAGTACAAATTGTAGCGGCTCTGAAATGACTAAAATTAATCTTTAATAAAAACGTAAGCTTTCGCATTTCACCAATTAGCTGAAACTTTCTCATAACAGTTGTGTCGGCATTTTCCATACATTTTCCATAGTAAAACATGCACAGAACCAGTAATTCATAATAGGAGATGCAACCACCACCACCAACAACAAAAGAACAACCGGCTGTGACCACAATTTTGAATATACGGTACCGTAGAGGTTGGAAATTTATGTCAGACTAAAATTAATAGACAAGTTGCATCAGGCGAATTTTTATTTTTTTTTTATAAAAGTTTGCAAGATTCTACTGTATACCGGTACTAAATTGTGAGAAAGTTTTCAGCCCTTAAAAACAAATTGGCAATAATAATTATCATACAAATCGGTAACATAAACTATATTTATCTATTTTATATTTGAATATTTGATACTGCAGTAAACATCTATTTAAAAATTTATTATCCATATTAAAGCTGCCTGTTAAGTATTTTATACATAAACAAGCTGCTTTGTTAATACACCCATCACAAGTTACTAAACATTTTTTCTCTAAGCAAAATTATTCTATTTAATTATTATAACAGCTGCCATTACATGATCCAATTTCATCAATCATGTTAATAATAGCGAGACTATCAAACTAATACACATTTATCAAATTAATTAGTTTAATATCAATGGAGAAGCAAAATAAATGGCCTAAACATATAAAAAATCCTCAATTTAAATTCTTTTGATGTATCATTGGTTTTCCGTTGACCATAAACGCATTAACTTAATACCAATTAAAAGTTACTGAGTTTTCTTAAATGTAAATTCATTTGCCGTTGACATTACGGATGCACATTCAAATCAATAATTAATGAACGCATTGAAATTTCAATTTGGAAACGTTGAATAGAATGTAAATTAACCAAGAAAAGACACATTAAACCCCGCATAATGGATTGCTAATAGATTGCTGCTGTCAAGTTGTCAACATCAAAGTTAAAAGTTACGTTAACCTTTCTAAGTTTAACATTAATTAAAAGTTATTCGCTGTTAGCAGCAAATATACATAAAAAATGTGGTAAAAAATAACATACAGTATTTGCATAAATTTGACTGATTGACGCGCATAACAGTCAAATGTCAAAATCGTTAGTCTTTATCATTTCCATAGAACTCATTTCCTCCATAATTATTATTTAAAATCGATTCCTAAAACATAGATAATAATTTCCAGACGAATTTTAAATATAATAACAATGCTTCATTCCTAAAGTAGATTCTAAACAATAACATTTTTAACTAAACTAATTAATTCTGAATAATAATTATCAACAACAATAACATTTTGGTATAATATTGGTATAAACTACTCGTACTTTATGCCATCATTATTATGATTGCTTATTCCATGCCGATGAAATTTGTTTTTGAAATTAGTCTACCAATTAATTAACCACCGTAAACAACAAAATATAAATTATAATCTACATTAAAATTGATGGAACAGATAACGAGAGTATGTATTTAATTATTACAAAGTATGAATAAAAACAACATGTCTAAGCAAACAAAAAAAGCAGAGCAAATCTACAGAAAAAAAGGCCATAATGTTTGTTTAAGTTTATGTTAGATGATTATTATTGGATGATAGATGATTACACAGCTGTTCACTTTTCCAATCACTTCAATAGAAAAAACATACATAAACAAAAGCTTTGACTGCTTGTTGAAGTTGTTGGCATTCTAGGCATACAATTTCATCGTTGTTGACTATGTAAAGTTAATACCAATCAATGTAGACTATCATTTTCCATTACAAAAATAAAAAAAAATCCCCAAAAGCTATAATGAAAGAAAGAGTTCATACAAATACTGTATAAGCAAAAGGGCTATATTGTATATAATCTCTTAAAAATAATTCCTATAATCTTCGTGAGAAGCCATTATGGCTATAAACAATAGTTGTATCAATCTTATCATAGCAAAATTGTGTCTAGTATTTAATCCTTCCCATTAAATTTAAATTTTCTCAGAAATCGCAATCGATAAATACACTCCAAATCACGCAAATTTACGAGTCCATATTGCAATATAACATAATACGCAGGGCCAGCGTGACTTTCTGCGGGGCCGGATTCAAAAATTTAAAAAAATATTTTCCCAAAATTTTCCTAAAAAAAATTTTTTTTCCCTAAAATTCATTATAAAAAAATGGTTGACCCTAAAATTCATTATAAAAAAAAAGTTTAACCTTAAAATTCATTAAAAAAAATTTTCCCTAAAATTCATTCAAAAAAAAAAAAATTTTTTTTCTCCTAAAATTCTGTAAAAAAAAATTTTTTTCCTAAAAAAAAAAAAACCGTTTCGTAGACCGCGGGGCCGGATTCAGGTGAACCCTCACAACCCGCGTTGCGCCGGCCCTGATAATACGGTTAATTCTTGCATAGAATAAGCATAAATTATTACAATAAAAAAAAAGAAATGCTCAAATAAACTTCTACGAAATAAACCATTTATCAATCCTTTATTGCTCGTTAGATGATTTCGTTAAAGTTAGCTAGAGAAAAAAGAAAACTTGGAATTTAATTAACACTCAAGTGTTTTCGTCTGCTACAAACATTAATGTACACTAAACAATGGAAGACCAATACATTATACAGTACAGCAGACAAGTCACAATTTAATAATATTTTCTAGATGAATTAACTTCTTGAAAATGGCATTTTGTTTATCACTTGAGTCGTACAAATTAACCCTAAGGAAAATTGACATAATAGCTTCACCATAACAATGGCATAAGTACAACAATTTATTAGGTTTCTCTTTATTATTTAACTTTTATTTAAATTTCTAAGGGTTCTTAGCAGTCATTTTGCACAAGAGATTATTAAAATTACTACACAAATCTAGTTCTGTAATTGCACTAATCCACGAAGAAATGTCATTTTGCTAATAATTATCGATTTATCAAAATAAGATTTATCTCAAAGCTGACGTAAAATTTTTATTTACTTAGTTGACTTTTAAATTTTAATTAGTGATACCAAAGTCTAAAGAAAATCAAAATTTCATACACCAACTACCTTAATAATCGTTTTAACTTTTAAGTCCTATAATCTAAAATCTAAACAGCAATTACAAATTAAACAAAATTAATTATTATGGTATTCTATATCGTAATAATGTCGGAGAATGGATATAATAAGACTTAATATGAAGTCGTACAAGTATAGGCATTTTCTAGCTAAACCTAAGCCGATTGTGGATATTTGTTTTCCTTTAAGAAACGTATTAAGGGCGGCTTTATTCCAGGAGATAGAAACACTGTCCATAATCCATACAGTTCACAGAAATATTTCCACTCTGTTGACATACCGATTGATTTTCAGTAACTAGAAACTTGGCAAAACAATACAAGTAATCAAGTCCATAGTCACTGAATGGTAAACAAATACTTTTATCGTAGCTTTTTCTCATGGTGTTCTGATATCTCTGTAAATATATATATAAAAAAAGTACGAGTCAACTAAAGTTTTGGTCTCAGCTGAATCGACCATCTTTTTGTGGAACAAGTGTTAAACTTTATCTGTATGGATTTCTATGCCAATATATCGATTACGCCCTCAAACGATTATAAAATGATATAAATGATGGCATATCAACTTGATGCCGATTATTTAAACTGTCTAACTGACAAGTGCACGATTCTATACAATCCATAAGAAGCTGTAAATGTGCTTGTAATACATATTATTCTGACAATCAATTTTAGATCTCGTCTACCGCAAGAAATCCATCAAATTACTATTGACTAACAGCGTGTTTTCCCAACAAAAATTGATATTAACTCAACAATCAATTAAGTCCACTAAAAAAAACCAAACCATATTCGCCAACTTATAGATACAATATATCAATTTTCTACAAAGCTATAAAAAATTGTCACAATTATATTTCAGTCATCGTTTGACAAGAAATTAATAACAAAAATCGATACTGAACCCCCAAAAGATGCACTTTGTTCATTTTTAAACATTCACAAAAAAAGTTTCACTTCCAATAAAATAATTGGAAGAGCTAATACATTACATAACAAGTTAGTGAACATAATTAATTGTAAGAGCGACAACAGAAAAACACGTATCCAAATACTACATCTAATTAAAAACCAGTAAAGCCAAAAAAAAAAAAAAAATAGATACGATAATTACTACAAATGAAAAAATAGACCTTGTATGATTTTCAAAAATCTATTTTGAGAATTAGCATTTAATCAGAGATATTAGATCTTCATATTCAGTTAATAATTCATATGCAATTCTTGCATTCAAATTCGTTAAAAATCGATATGGCTTCCAACTAATTTTTAAAAATTCATATGCAGAATTTGCGTAAACATGAAACTTCTTTTCAGATATAACAAACTCATTTCCTTTCAAATTAATGTCTAATATCCACAATTTTTTATAATGAAAACTCGAAGGTTTTTTAAAGTTCAATGTTTACTTAATCATATTCCAAAACGAAAGTAACTTATAAAAATAAGAAATGAGTTTTTAATTATAATTAACATCAACTTTTACCCGTTAATTGACCACTCAAAATATTAACCATCCGGCTAAGATAAAAATATTCATTTAAAAAGATTGATTAAAAAAAAGCTTATAAAGTTATCAAACACTTTAAAAAAGTTGAAAAACTTCAATTCGGTAGTTTCAATTTCAAAATTCAACAGAATCTGTTATGAATATAAAATAAGTATTGAATCGCATGTTTAGCATGCATAGTATACGTTTGCAGTTCTCAATCTACACTATATCCATAGTCAAGCACTTTAAACAGAAAAAAAATGCATTTTATTTTGGCAAAAACTTTCAAAACATAATGCGCATTTAAATGCAATGAAATGCAATACCGAAATGTAAAAGTCTGATTTCCACCAGATACCATTTCATGTCTTCTACAAATCTAATGCTAAAAAATAATAAAGCTAGCTTTTATGATAAACAAAACTTTTTTTTTCTTTGCCAAAGCATAAAAATGGACTGGGCGAAAAGGCCAAGGCCACTTTGACATTATATAAACATAGTGTAAAAAATGTCGAAAATGCTGTATTTGTAACAGTGTAAACTGATAAAACAAGAATGTGTTTTCAGTAAAACACGGACAGAATCTAAAATATCACGTCTCTTAAAACTCAATCTCTCTAGCGAATAACAATTTATCATATGGTAAGTTACAAAACAAACACGGCACCATGTGATGACAGTAATGTTATTACGTAATTTCAAGCTAATTCAAATATTGTGATAACTTCCAGACACCATAAACGTCTAAACGCACTTAAAATATCATTATTCAACAAGGAAATACATTAATGTTTACGACTTTTTTGTGTATGGTTAATCCATTTTGTTAAATTCCAATGAATTCCGCATCATTCAACAGCAATCACTATGATTATGAATAACATATTCATACTAACTTTGTTACTATTATTGCTAAGTCTTAAGTTACGTTCCTTAATCTTACTTTACCAAAATGCAGATCATTAATAAAGCGTGAGAAAAAACAATTATTGTTGTTAAACAGCGTCAAATAACCGTAATTGACTCTAAACAAAGCAGTCATAGTCATACAAACAATTTTAAAATTAAATCTGGTATCCCAATTACAGGGTGTAAAGAAAGAACATAACCAATTTTAACTTTACAGAAAATTCTAATAAAATAATAAATACAGTGTTGTTGGGATTAACACAACTATTTAAAAAATAAGAAATAAAGTTTTATTTTCCATCTCTAAAGTTTGTTATTTTGAGACAAACCGCCATTGCAACTAACAATATTTAGCCCCGCTTTTTTTTATTGACACCCGCTATTTAATCACTCGATACATGTCACCATTATTAAATTATAACAGTTACTATTAAGTGTTCAAATTTTATACTATAAATCACGCCAGTTTTAAGAAAACTATCAAAATAATCCCCATTAAAAATTTATTAGTTTAAAGTCAATGATATTTATTCAATAAAAAAATTCCTTAGGAAAGCCGACTT
>JAAFCF010006680.1:6663745-6893840 GCA_013389785.1 Helicorthomorpha holstii | reverse complement strand
CTTAACCTAAGTCTCTTAACCTAAGTCTCTTAACCTAAGTCTCTTAACCTAAGTCTCTTAACCTAAGTCTCTTAACCTAAGTCTCTTAACTTAAGTTGCCTAACTTAAGCCGGCTAATCTAGGTTGGCTGTATTAGGCCGGCTAATCTAAGTTAGCTAATTTATGTCGGCTAACTTAAGCCGGCTTATCGAAGCCGGAAGTCCTAACTACGAGTATGTATCTCTTTTATTTGAATTTTAAAGACAAAATTTAACATTTATAAAAACAAACTATAGTGGGTGTGGTAATACTTGAAAATTTTATAAACGCTGACTTTTTAAATAAATAACTGGTTGAATAAGCCTGAATAACTTCTGCGACAATGCAACAAAATTAATCACAATCTGTGTAATACAATATGGTATAAACATTTACAAAAGCCAAAAATAACTTGTAGGAGATTAATTTTCCTATATGCTTCTTCATATTTCTAAATCAATTTCACCTGTTCCTGATTTCAGTTTTTTCCTCTTAGACTCAAAGTATACACACACTTAAAAAGTGTATTACACTTCAATTTTTCATGTAACTTATCCGTCATGTTTGATAGGTGAGCATCATTACAGAAAAGCTTAAAGAAAAACACGGATCTCTTTTTTATTATCAGAAATAATATGTTGATATTTTATCGTCGATGCAACCACGCTTTACATTATACATATTAAAGCCGCTTTTTATTTATAAAACGGCATACTAAAATTTCCCCTATATACAGTATAAAAAAAACATGAGATAGAAAAAGAAAAACAGTGTTAAAATAAACGAGAGTCTTTTTATGTGTCACAAGGCGGGTCCAAGCGGATCTTCTTCAAAGAAAAACCCTTAGAAAACAATGTTACAGTAGAAAAGTCTGTTGTATTGTGTTGTTGCTGTCGTTTCCATCACCAGAATCAAACATAATGGCGTGAATTTACCGACTGTTACGTGAACAGTTGATCGAATGCAATTGGCCCCACCCTTTTACTAAAAACTCTTATTGTCTATAAAAGCCCATCTATTGAAATGGCGGCATATAAAACTATAACCGGAAATCAAAAGCACTATTTCCAGTAACATTGAGAGCGAAAAAAAAGAAATGCAATAAAATGAACATCGTTAAGCTACGGGGCCTATAGCCATAATATTTTTTTTTTCGGCAACTTGTACTGTAGTAACTTGTGAAAACTAATGTACTACTAAAAATCGATACATTGAACTTGTGATTTGCTTTATAGAACTTAACTTAGTTTATATCATTCGGAAGTTTATGACTGAACGAAAACATCATTTTCTATAATTGATCTTTTACGAAACTCAAAAGTAAATTAGCCATAAACATAATAGGAATTAAAAACCACCCAAAAACAATGTTTAGCTTAAGATGTCACAACATGTCAATTACTTATTTTGAAATAAAAAAAAGTTCACTTAGTCAATTAAATGACAATTGCACAAGTACTGTAAATAAAAACAGTATCAAGTATTACTCTATTTTTAGTTGTGTAGAAATAAACACACCTATTTTTTTATTAATTTTTGAAATGTTTTATGACAAAAGTCCATGTAATGCTACTTAACATCGGTTGGAATTTGTGTTTTTAATAATATTTGTTATTTACCGGTACTAACGACTTGATAAGTAATTTAAATTTATACACGTTCAAAAGACGATAATAACTTATAAACTAACTAGAAAAAACCCCCCAAAATTCGAAGTATTTCGATTATGCTACTAACGTCATTAATTCTACAAAGTAGGTTAACATTAAGCATAATTTACAACCGTTTTATTCCCATTTCCTCCAAACGATGAAAATAAAATTTGGATTTTTTTACAAACTTTTACACAAACCGTTAGCGTATCAATGCCATCTAACGTTAAGTCAATGTACTTCCTTTAAATGCCACATGCCGGGTTTCTTGATTTATATAAAAATAAGTTACATTCGTTGATAAATAAACAATAATTTTAAATTTCCCAATTGCACATTTAGTCAGTGTGCAATTAAGTTATGTAGACTTGGACTAAACGACTTAGGTTGTGAGCCTTAACCTAGTACTTTTAATTTTAACTAAAATTTATTTTAAATCTTATTTATCAATACTTTGCAAATTAGAGAAAAGTAAAAAAGTATTTTAGACAATAATTTTTGAAGTTCTCTAAAGATATTAACTCATTTTTCTATGATCCTAACATCACTAAACTATTTTTACTCGGAATTACTGCATCATTTTTTGAGAATTGCTACTTATATGATCGCCATCTACTGGTAAATCTCTACACTAACGTTTAAAATGATTTCATCCCGCCAGTTCCACTTATCGATTCTCTCTCTAGATGGCAGCACGTTTTTCTTTTTGAAAGTTTTATACAATTTTGCAATTTCAGCAATTATTTTTATATGCCAATAAATTATAAATGATGTAATTATTAATGCTGTAATTTATAACACCTAATTAATGTTTTGTATTGTCCATTTGTACTCTTCCAAGTTTCAAAGTCTAAATTGCTAAAACTAAATAGTTAAACTATAAGGTCCCAATAGTAAAAAACTATAAGGCTAAATAGTAAAAAACTATAAGGCCCCAATTGAAACCCCCAACTACTTTTCTTCAAATGTAAATTTGTAAAGAAAAAAAATAAAAAATTAAATAGAGTAGTTCAAGATTTTTACTAATGGCGATATTTTTTTAATAATAATATGCAATTACATATTTATATTAATTATAAGGTAAATGAACAAAACGTAAATTTAAATTAGCCAAAAAGTGACAAAACCGAAATTAAAACGTTTAATAAGGTTAACAACGCCCAAACTAAATTCAAACGTAAATTATTTGCTTTTAGCTAACTGTATAAATTATGTCGTAATTAAACAGTTTATTCGCACATGTATTTCCTTATAACACTGATTTCTTACTGTATAATTTCAGTTTAAATCTTGTTGACTTTAATCCAAATTAATTAGAATCGACTTGCAACATCAATTAAGACCGTCTATTGAGCATTGATACGTCAGGTTCATTATAATCACTGCCGTCTTATTAGCATAATATTGCATAAATTCCAATAAACCTGACACAAATTTCAAAACTGACAAAACACTAATCTCATTAAGTTTCGAAACAAAAAAAAATCATATTAATCAGCAGTTTTTCACAGATAACAAACTTTTCTCACTTTTATCCTAAAAAAAAATACAGTATCTCAACCCTCTATTGAATAAATTTTGTTATCTTTAAAAACATCTTTTAACACTAAAAAAACAAACTTTATACAAGATACACTCATTTTTAATTCAATGTAAACACCATGTTGATCAAAATTAAATTTTGTGTTCGCATTGTATTAGAATTAGCAGTGTAAAAAGAAATGTCTTTGTTGTTGAATAAATAATGCGTAGAAACTAAACAAAGCCAAAAACAAATTTTCTTATTTAATAAAAAAAATGCCCATTATTACGAAGAAGATATTTGAATTGGCAATAGCGTTACATCAGCTGTAAAACTAAGTGAACAAAAATTCTGTATAACACAGGAGTAACCATTCATGTTTAAAATCTCATTACGCAACTACATCATCTCACAAACAGTTTTTATTGTCAGACACAAAAGTTCCGCATTGTAATACTATTTATAGTAAACTTCATTTATAAAATAAAAATTTTACGATAAGCTTAGTGTATCTCGTAAATTACTTGATTACATCGAAGCATCTACAGAGCTATTTCTTATTCTTTTGAGGTTAAACTTTGCCATGTTCTCTAAAAGCTATTGTAGTGAAATATAGTTATAAAAACTTAGATAATAGCGACAACCGATCGTTATAACGTTATAATATACAGCACGTTAACGTTATTACGATAGAAAAACTCAGATCTCTACTGAAGAAGCTACCGTTGGTCCACGGGCCGTCTTTAGACTATCATGAATAGTCTACAAAATAAATTACAGTGAAATTCCATTAATACAAAATCGCTTAATACAAAACTCTGTTCAATTCAAAACAACATTGTGGTCCCGAACATGCATTTCCATACATTTGTTTCCTTTTAATATGAAACAAAACTCGCTTAACACAAAAACATTTTGCTTCTCCAAATGAAAAATTGCATATACTGTATCGCCGGCGAAAATCGAAATTTTTACAAGTTTTAAAGTTTTTGTAAAAACAAATAAAAAATATATTTATTTTGGATTTGTTTTTATTTAAAAAAAATAAAATTCCATTGTTTTTTCTTAAATGTATACATGCACAAAATGCATCATATTTTGAAATGTAAATTTTGTATCTTTTATGATGTAAATAATGATTCTCTTATGATGTGAATAGTGAATTTAATATGATCTACTTTTTAAAAAATGATATTTTAGTAAGAATATTTATATTTTTGCATGTTTCGGTTAAAACAAAATTCGTTTAATACAAAAAAAAAATTTCGGTCTCGAGCATTTCATATTAACGGGGATTACACTGTATATAAACGTCACTTATAGTAACTTCCTTAAATTGTAATGACTTTACATTTTAAAATTCGTAAAAATCCATAAAAATAATCATGGTTTTTGATTAATGACCATTTTTGTTCTAAATTTCAGCCGTTTCTTTTATTAAACTTTAATTAAATAAAACTTTTATAAGACTTTGAACGACACAGTCTAAATAGTTAATTACCATTGCATAATTTGTCTGCATAATTTTCTCATTTACTATTGAAAATTGTTACCTTATCAAACTATAATGACTTGTTTATTAACTTATGACGAATCTTCAATTGAAATTTACCAATAAAATTGCCTCATAATACGTAATATAATTTGCATGAATTTCATGATCAACATCTGCCCACCACTTCTGTCACCATACATGGCAACATTTTCATAATTAAAATTTAATTGTTTCGTAATTAACAGAAAAGCACTCATCACTTGATTTTAAAGTAAACAAGACATGAGACACCGTCATCTGCGCACGTTTCAGCAATAATAAGAATTGCCTGTTTAATTTGTCTGTTTCTTTTATCTTCACAGTCATTTCTACAGCATAAATTTCTACACAGCTAGGTGTCACTCACTTGTTGACAATGAAGCTCTCCTCAATCTCCACCCTCAACCCTTTAGTCACCTTTCTCAAAAATAACAATGAAGTGCTATCAAAACAGAATCACCCTTCTTTACTGTTGAAAAAATTATTCATAATTGAGTGACAAAGTCAGAGTAAACACAACTTAACGAGTTAAATAGTGGCTCTTGATTTTAGCTTGTTTAAAAATAACATTGACATCGTCACACAGCTAAGATCACAGTTTAGTGCTAAAAAAAAATTCTTTTATTACTATCTTTGAGCTTCTAGAAATTTTAGGTGACGTAGTACTTACTGTATTCTACTGGCTTAATGGCAATAAACTGTCATCTTAATTGTTTATCTTTCTCTTCAAAAATCTTTAAAGTTTTCACACACCCACCCACTTTCAAACGATTAAAATTTACTATATAAAGTACCTGAGTTTCTATTGTCGAGCATACAACATTTCAAACTTAATCGCAACATCTGCTCTAATCTTGTTCAAAGTCGTTCAAGAAAAAAAAAATCCACAATGAAGGTTTTCTGCTTCATGATGATCATGGGATTTATTTTCGCCAGTTTATACGTGAGTAAAAATAATTAAAAATCAAAAAATCCAAAAAAAAAAAAAAAAAACCTCATTGATAAATAATGCTGAATATAATTGAATACAGATGGCGTCTTGTGATGGCTTAGCACTCCAAGGTCCAGGAGGTGGCGCATTTCCAGCGTTTTTTTACCAAAAAGTAAGTAAACTATTCAATAAATAAGATTTACTAAAAATTGAAGAAAATTCACTATATAAATTATATATTAATCGCTATTTTATTTGTGATTTTCAGTTTGCAAACAACAAATTTGGCCAAGCTCAGATTCCAGGCCCAAGCAATGACCAGCCATGTTTTTACAACCCAGCAGCTTGCAAATAAATTCATGGAACTCCACCCACTATGATGACGTTTTGATGACAACAATTTTATCTATCAAAACCCAACTTAACTTTCATTTCAAATATTTAAATATCTTTTTTTTTCTTTTTCGTTATTTAAACATCCTTAATTTAAATATAAACTCGCACTACATCCTTATTATTTATCGTTTCATGTAGTTGCATTTCATTTCGTTTAATTTATTATCTTTTTTTATCTATTATAAATGTAACGAGTTTGGCTATTAAAAAAAACCTTTGTGAATTTTAACCATGTTTTTAACTATTTCTAACTACTATAAGTTACGTCTGGCCGCATTTTATTTACAAATTCTATGTCTATTTTTATTTTAAGACTTAGTAAGTCTTAGTTGAAAAACTATTTTAATTTTCCAATTTTTTCTCTTAAAAAAAATAAAAAGAGAACTCATGATGCAAAATTAAACAATCTTATCGTCTAGTGTAACTCCTTCTTATTCTGCTGCAAATGTTGTTGCTCCACCTGGCGACAACACTTGCAGTAAAAGGTCACTAGAGTTTATATAGAAAGAATATATAGACCGAAGCGCTAGCTGAAATACAAACACAAATTTTGGCGTTCGGCGTCTTCAAAGCTGCGTTTACCGGAAGTCTCGAATATGATAACAAAACCGTCTTCCAGCGAATATTTCAATAAATTAAGTTGCTTTTGTTTTATCGCATAAAAATAAGTTTTTCACAAACAAATTCAGCCGCTTATTGTGTTTTATTTCATATTTGTTTCTTTTTTTTTCCTCAATTTTGTTTGCGCAAAATGAAAAAATTAAACTCACGCACGCAATTTTCGGCTTTTACTTGTGTTTTCTTCATTAATAAATCATGAAGTGGGAAAGTTACATGGATATCATTTCCACTTCAGTTTTACTCTTCAAAACTTTTACTATTTCTTTTCAAAAACAATTTCAAAAAAAGTTTTTACTTCAAAAATTATTGCTCACTGCAAAGTTTTTCTTTTAAATAAAATCGAAATTCAAATAAAAAGATGGACTCGCTGTCTTCAACGGAACTTCTAATCCACATAATTCCACATGTTCTTACGGAAAACATTAGCAGTGGAAATGGAAATCGTTTGCTATTAAATGATGATAAAGACCAACTACGACTGTCTTCAATAAACGAGCCACTTATTCCTGAGAATAATACATTGAACGGCAGCTCACATAATCCCTACGTGCTATCATGGTGGCTACAAGTGACATGGGCCACCACATTTGGTGTAATGATGGCCGTGGCAATCCTCGGCAATGCCATCGTCATATGGGCCGTTTTGTGCCATCGCGTTATGCGGACACCGACCAACTATTTCTTAGTTAATGTTTCGGTTGCTGACTTCATGATGGCTACATTTAATGCCATTTTTAATTTCATCTTTATGATTAATAGCGACTGGCCTTTTGGAAGCACTTATTGTACTTTTAATAATTTTATGGCCACAGTTACAGTGTCCGCAAGTGTTCTCAGTCTTACAGCTATCAGTGTCGATAGGTAAGAAAAAAAATACATAAAAAAATCCTTTTAAATATCAAACAATTAATTATAATGACAAAGGCGATTTTCCTAACATCTAAAATCCTCTTGAGAACAATATTTTATTTTTCTTCCCCAAAACAAATGATGAAATTGTTTGTTTAAAAGACATAACTTATTGTTGCCATAGCAAGAAATGTAATAATACACAATGTAACATTAAATACCAAAATAAAAAAAGCAAGTTATATTAACCGTATAAAATTGATCCGAATTATAACCAAAAAAAATAATGAAGCATCACTCAAACAAGGTCGATTTTAAAAATGAGCAAGAAATGCTAAACTATAAGCTTATAACTTACTGATAGGACATATCAATAATGTCATTGGACCCTGGATTATAGCAATATCAAATTCTGATAATAGTTGCTATTTCTGGATACAAAGCTAACAGAATCCTTTCAACCTCCACTAATCTAATTTGAAATACATGCTGGTACTTCAATAACAATTGGACACAAACTGTACACGTTAACATAAAGAGAAATATAATTTTCTATACCATCCCTATCACGTTATTCCAACAAAAACCAATTTATACCGTATACTAAAGCAGAAATTATCCAGTCACGCGTATTCACATATAACACGGTATGTAAACCATAATTATTTAATTATGACATCCATAAAACTAAAATTGCTCCAAAATTCCTAATGGAGTGATCATTACTAAGTCGTAAAACTAAAATATTTCTAATTTTAGCAATGTACAAAATCTCAGTCTGGTGGATGTTCAAATACCTATCAAATTAAAAATAAATAAAGAAAACATTTTCAGGCATAAATCTACAGGGAAAAGAATCCGAATATTTTAAATATAGAAACCACGCTATTTTCTAACAATCAAGACGATAATGTAACATAATTTTGCCGTTTCAACATTTCCCCAGTGTCAAATGCACTGTGCACATTTACAATCTGCTTACGGTTACGTTAACAATTAAGTCGCATTGCACCGGTATTAAGTTTCAAGCAATGCAAAAAAAAAATGTCAACGTTGGGGAATTAAATATTATTGTGTGTTAAATTATTTTTGAGCACGCAAATGCTTTGCACTTTATTTAATCAAAAGCCAATGACTGTTTATGACTTTCAATGTCAAGTAACGCCTTTATAGCACAAATACAGTCAATTGTCAATTGCAAAAATAAAATCCATAAAATTCTTTCAAGACATTTTAAATTAACTTTTAAAATCTAATTCGGTGTATTAGATACTTGATACAGAAACCTAATGATCGATATACTGTAAAGCAATGAAAAAGTAGAGAAAAAAATTACTAATAAGACTTAAATGTCACAAATAATAATCCAACGCCCTTTAATTTCAACTTTCAAATAATAAATCAATAAGTTTTGATTAATTTTCAGCAATACCTATATTGACATAACATACTTTCACCATTTTTAATGCAAGTTTGTATGTCGAATGAGTTTCATGTGAACACATTTTTATTTAATGATCAATTACACAACATACTGTTTCGCCACTTTATAATAAAAATAACCAGTTAATAGCCACAACTATAAATCCACAGTGCTTAAGGACTTTGCTTTGCGTGTAGTCTACAAGTTCCTAACCACTAAGTTCAGTATTTAACGCTACAAATCCCGTCACCCATCATAACACCGTACAATATATTTATTTTATAACGAGGATAATTGATACTCAACAGTAAAAAAAATCGATAACAAAAACCCTAAATCGATGCATGTAATAAATCAGATTATGTTGAAATTATATACTAAAAACTAGATTAAGAAACTAGATTGCAGGATTAAATGATGCAGCAACCAATTATTTTAATTAGTATTTAACACTAGCATAAAAACTCTATACTCAAAAGTGTTATAAAGAAACCATGCTAAACAAATAATTAATCAACTGAATATTTAACAGCTGCAAAATGCGCAAGGAGTTCAAAATTGAAATTTCTAGCCTTACTAAACGTTCCTTGTCTAAATTGGCATTGACCCCGAATCCCCAATCGCATCAACGCTAAAAAATGTGTCAAAATTTGCTGATAGCACGATAGGGATAAATTCTTTGCCGTTTAATATACCGTAAGTACATTTACTTGCGGTTTGTGTTGACCAATCGTTTCCAACCTGTGATTATTTTTCTCACCAACAACTAAAACTGGCCTTAAGAAGCATTTTTCGCTATTCTTACTCCATTTCTCCGGGTGTTTTTTTTTATTACATCGTAAATTTACGGCTCGGTTAACTGAGCAACAGTAGCAACTAGCAATAGCGGAGAAGTTTTTCATTAAATCCACAGAGCAACTAAGAACGGCGTCAACATTAAATTTAAAACAATGCCAGTCTTTTATACAGTATCCAGTTGTTGTCAGCAGAGGCACATAATATAAAACACTTATGCGAACAATATGGGGTTCACGCAAATTAATTACGGCTCAATATATCTAAGTATACACAGTACTAACCCCTTCTCATCATGCTATGAAGAAAAATAAAACGGATCACTTGAATAAGATTAGCTCTGCTTTTCTAAACCTCAATTTTAATCATCACCAGAGGAGGACTTTACCACCTGAACCAAACCCAGCATTCTCCTCCGTAAAGTTTATGTTACATAAAAACGGCCATTTACTCAAGCACCTCGTAATAGTAACTGCTTCAACATTCCACCACACTAATCCTAATTGATAAAGAAATCCTTTACTACTAGATTTGATTCTCATTAATTAAGAGCAACATAACATTGCTATGTACATCACTGATCGTTTCTGTTAACCGAACCACTAGTTCTCGTAAAAACAAGATTCAATACAAACATTAACTGGGCTGTAAGACTTGTAGAAGTGAAATAAAGCTGAAAAAAACCATAAACAGTAACTAAAACTCGATTTACTAAACTATTTTCTGTTTTGGAATTAGCTTTGTGATATTATTTTTCTCCTACAGTTCTTATTGATATAGCGTAACCTCTAAATATTCATCAAATAAATCCTCATATGCATACAGTAACTCTATGTAAATAAAGCGTAATGGAAATGAAAATCTTAATCTCGTTATAGTAAGCTTATACCAATCATTCAAAAAGTGACGAAATTTAATAATGGATGTTTATGAAGCCAATGTCAAAGTCAATGTTGCTTATTGTACTGTAAATCCAGATGATGTAATGATTTAACTGACGGATATTGGTCCATAATATAAACTAAACAGTCCAAACGGCAGCTAAATTACGTCGTACTGTATGTAACAACTGGTGACAATAACAGTTAATCACAATTAACTGTCTGCTATTTTTTTCCAAAGAAAACTACTGAGTTTGTCTCGTAAGTTCATTCGGTTTATTCACCTACTTTACCACTAAAGAAGCGAATGAACTTATGCAACAACCTAAAACTTCTCTTTTAATATAAATAAATGGGAAGTGTTTTAATGGCTATTATAAGTCCTAATTATTTAACATTAAGTAGCTGTGTCGTCAAAGGTGATTATTTAATTCATTCATTTCCTACAGTAAATCAGTCTTTCTGTACGACCTTGACCGTTAAAGTGCATTAACTATACAGTTACAATAAGTTAGCAACGTTCATTTCCTAGTTTATTTCTTGGAAGCTTTTTTATTGGTTTTTCCACTAATTTTCAAAGCAGTCAGTACAAGTAAATCCAGCACGTCGCGCCGTAGTGTCAAAACATTTATCGAAACTTAATATTGCGTTTTATCGTTAATTGCTCAATGTCTACGACAATATAAATCTTAACGTTTTATCAAGCTTTTAGTCAATAAAACGGCAACTTCCTATTTCTTTTATTTATGTTTTGCTCAAACCATCAAATGGCTTAATAAAACAGCCATACCTTTAAATACAGTTCAAAACCGTACATACTGTATACTGAAATGAAAAATTTTGTATGACATCATAAAATTCTTGCAGTAATTTATATTTTATGCCACGACAATATTAAAGAATGCAAGAGCACAGATTTGAAAAACCTTATAATATGCATCTGCTAAATTTATATTCTGCTCGCCAAAATAATTCGTCCCTAATGCATAATAAACTGAAATTCAAAATACCTAATGTATACCAGCTCTGTCGACATCATCGTTTCTTTCCCAAAAATAAACTACCGCAAAAATAAATATTAAACCAGTATACTGCATACAAGAAAACACAGCAAACATAAAGCATATCAAAATCACAACAACTAACTTACATGTTATCACATTTAACTCAGTGTTATATTCATTGACTGTGTCAAGATACAGTATATTATGATGATATGAATTTACACACACATGCATAACAAATATGCACACGAATATTTACGCAGAGAGGTGTGAAAAATATTCATATGTCAAAATTTAAACAGCAACACTTTTTCATTTTATAGTTAATGGAAAATCGCAGTTACGCATATTAAAAATGAAAATTAGTAATACAATTTCCGTTAAATTGCCGTTAATTCCAGTTAGCAATCAAATATCAACAATGTTTGTGTAACCAAATGCAATTTTTGAAAGCTTAAAAGGTGCAGATTTTTTGTGAAAATAATTAGCCATTTGTCAAAAATCTCAATTTATTGCTCTTTCACGAATTTCATTAATTACAGGCTTCTACGGTTTATGTAGTTTGCACCACGATTACTGTAAGCTTTTCATATAGTTTAGTATTGACAGAAAACCTCTTAGTAATAAAATATTGTTTATGCCAAGCTAAGAAAAAAAATAATGGCTAACTTTAAATGGTCGACCAGTTGGCGACTTTCTGTCAAAGTAGCCAATGAAAAAAGTTGCAAGAAAATTGAAATTTATTGCTAAATCTAAATTTATAATATCGGCTAGCTTCAAAAGCGGACGTAGATCAAAATAATATTTTCCCGTCAACTTTAAAGATCAGAGTATAAATTTATTAAAAACCCATATCCGGTAAGTATAATTTTTTAAAGAAAAAAATAAGAAAAAAAGACAGATACAGTAGCAACGAGCACAATAAAATTAATGCTTCCTAAAAGTGCAGACAGCAAGTAATTTTTCATTAAATGTGACAAATTTCTAATAATAAATAACGAAGTAAATAAAGCAATTTAATCAAGCAGATTTCAGGAAGCTCCTTACTTATTTACTTCTTACAGTATATACCGCATATAAATATAAATTATGATAATAATTTTTCTGCTTATACAGTATGTATTTTTTAGTTTTTGAAACCTTGTATAGACAAAATTTGATTACCAAAAAAAAATAGTTAAAACTTGCATTTTTTACCTAAAGTAGAGAAAATTCTATTAAAATTCTCTTTAAAATCGCTTCATCCACAGCATAGAATGCAATAACGCAGAATGAGAATGTAACAAAGAATTAGGATCGATATGCAATCCTCCCACTCATCTTATAAATATAAAACAAAGAAAAAAACCTAAACCCTGTTTAAAGAAAGTCGTATTCCTTTAAAAAAAAACATACACACATTTAGCCGTCTTTATTAAATAGAAATCTCATCATGTTGTCAGGCTAAAAAAGTTTCCAAAACAAAAAGAATTCAATAAAAAGCAATACTGTATTTTCCTTTTAATTAAATATAAATAACTACTCAGTAAATAAATTAATAAGACACAAACCGCAAATTATAAAAATTAAAAATTCTCAACAAAAAAAGTTTCCTTTATATTAATTTTTGTTTCCCACAAATCCGCTTTGATACCAAAAAGCAATAATTTCATCAAAAAAAATAAATTTATATGAATTTCAACGCTCATGTATTTGCCACACGAGTAAGAAAAAACCGTTTGCACTTAAAGGAAAAACATAGAATTTAGATTTTTAAAAAACTAACAGATTAATAGCTAAATGTCACTTTTTCGTTGTCAAAAAACGCCTAAGCGCAACATTAATCTTTGCAATTCTAACCACGTTTTTCAACCCTCAACTCCATCCATATTCTCCTCCCCTACAATTCCCACCGAAAATAACATAAAAATATAAAAATAAAACGAGAGTACCCGTTGAAAGTGACACGACTATGCTCGTGTATAAATAACATCATTTTCTACTGCTAAAAAAATGCGAGTTTATGTAAGAATCCATAGTTACACTTAACGTCATCCATCTCAAAACGTTTCAAAGTTAATGTGAACCAATATAACTAAAAATATTTCAGCATTTTTTTCCGCTTCTTTTTCTTGAAAATACATCATCCCTTCTTCTTAAGTATTTCATCAACTTTAATTTACGTATACATTGAACGTAAATAATAATCTGCCCCAATTGCATTCTTATTTGCATCTACTTGTAGATTTTCGAGTAATTTCCAAGACATTTTGAAAGCAGGGATCGTAATACGCACGCTCAATTGTTCGTAAAAAAAAACGGTTTTCACGGCTTCCCGACACTACAACTTCTTAACTATCATCTTCCCGATAGTACTGATTACCCAAGTCCACTATAAATTAAATAAATAATCCACTTGTCCAATCTGGCCTGTTTTTACTTTTAAGTTAGCTTGACAATGGGTGGTACTGTCGGTAAAATGGGAAGTTGATTCGCAGAAAATTGTAGTCGGAAAGTTGAATGATTCTCTTGTAAATTAGTATGTATCGTACAAATACAACTGGCAAAATCGATTAATTCTCCAGAGAATTTACGAGATCTTTTCTCAATCTTACCAGAAATTATAATATATTTCCAGAATATTTATTTTAAAAATTGCATTTGTAAATTATTTCTATTCTATAACATATTTGAAGAAAGAAAACTAAAGCTACATTTCATCGCTATTTCGTCACTTTTTCTTAGTCAGGGTGTGAAATTCAATGCCAAAATTGGAGTAGGCCTCTATATTAAAATATCATAATACCAGAAGTTACAAAAAAAAAAAATACGTTACTTGTATAGTAACCGCAAAGTAGCCTACATTTTGACATTTATCAACGATTGTTATTGCTTCAAAACCAAGAAAGAAATCACAACTAAAAAACCATAAATCATTTTGTAGACACAATACCAACAGAAACAACCCAATTCTCGACTTATAAAACTGTATACATATATTATGTTGACTAAAAACGTCAGTCAACTTCTAATTGTTCGCCTTAATGTCTAAGAAAAATAAACTTTAATTTCGATTTTTATATAGATTGACAGATTTTTCTTGATTAGATCGGAGCGCAGTAATTACATCAAAATATAACATAATTCCTTTAAAAAAAACTCGACAACACATTAAAAATCTACCGTTTCAAAATTCCAAGCGTATTTTTCAGCGTAAAATGTAAACATCGCTTTTATATTGTACTCTCAAACATTACAACTATATAGTTCATTTTTTATTATAGTCTTACGCTATACACATTCTCCAATTTTATATTACGCTATTCCCTGCATTATAAGCTAAGCCGTCTACTATACATAGTACTAGTGTTTATACATAGTACTACTATTACAGTCAGGGCGTTGAAAAGCCATTCATGTTGTGCACTCTTAGAAAACGAAGAATGAAGCAACGTGTAATAATTTGGTTGTTATTGTCAATCCATAAAACTTAAAAACCGACTCAGTCCGGTACCAAATGCAGTAATGTTTGTATTCTCAATGGGCCATTACTCTGTGTTCTAACAACTGGAATTAAGTTTGTAATGTAATAAAAACGATATTAAGCTTCAGAAAAAAATACAAAACAGGATAATGGTATATGCAAGTAAGCTTACTTTTTTCTAAAAAAAAAAAAAAAAAGGAATGTAGCTTACGTGCATAATTTTAGAGAAAAAACTACGTAGTAAGTTATAATATAGGGCTTACATGTTGTTTGCCTAATAGGTTCCGAGTATAGCCGTGCCACAAGCGCCACTTGAAACCGAATCACTTTTAGACACTAGAATTATTACTACTTTAACCCCAACCATTAACATCCCTTCCACATTTGAGGGAAACAAAGTCAGCTGATTTGTTTCAATGACATGTACTGTAATTGAACTTGACACTGCATATAAAGTTTAGGGGACAATCCCCACAGCCCACGCTCACACTGCAATGAATTTAATTCGGGTATTACTTGACTAACTGCAGCAAGAAGCTAATCAAATGAACATACAATTCCAATAGTAAGTCTTAATTGCAGTGTAAAAGCATATGTTAATTTTAGCATTTGCTTTTCGTGTTAGAAGCTTTATAGAGTAAACATATTCAATGATGCCATGATACGTTTTTCATCAACAATACAGTAATCTTGCCATATCTTGAAGCGTCACGTCGGTTGTGGTCAGCAAAAGAGACATATTACTTGAAACACAGCTATGTACATAATGGATAAAAAAAACTTTATAAGGATTAAGGAGGCACTAGAACTGACCATCAGCTATTTGCCTCAGAATACAATCTAATGCCAATGACCGCAAAGTTTATAGAACTTATTATTTTTCCACTAACAAAAATAATGTCCATTTGTAATTGAATGTACTGTATCTGATATAAAATAAAAATGTGAACCAAAAAGAAGTCCAACTCGATATCTTGGGAGTCTCATCAACGATTAATCATTAATTATATAATAAATTCATCGTCTGTTATCAACTACATACTAATCTCAAAATAATAAAATGCATTTTAAGACATTGAATTTAAATAATGGCCACTAAAATTTAGCTATTTTATTCCTACACAAAGGAGCTATACTGGTATTTGTACTGTACATTTATCATTTCAGACACAATAGATTGCATTTTTGTCGATTTTAAAGTACCATGTGTTTAAACATAGTTACAATTTCGGTGCCTGACGTGACAACTTCAACCCTCATGGTCTAATATATTGAAAAACTCGTAAATACAGTATTTCTATTGAAAAATTGGTCAATTGAAATCGATTTTAACAAACAGTTGCGTTGCCAACATTGCCTATTTGTGATTATACAGTATTTTTCCTTTAAAAGCATTTCAACAAATTATCCCTTAAATCTTTCAGCTCTTAAAACTCAAGAAAATGTAAATAAAAAAACTATTTTTGACCTGCAAACACATGATTATACATTTAACGATAAGCTTTACTTTATTTAATGACTACCATGGTAGCAGTTGTAAAGCAACAAACAAATGAAACTACACTATTCAATCGACATTCAAAACTACCGGTATAACGAATGCAACTCTAAAAAGAAAGTCTAAGAAAACATTCAATGTCAAATCCATAATGCCATATCCAGTACATGTTTATATCTTAAATAAAACCACGAGTTTACAGTAGTTATTCATAGTCACTGTTTGTAGCTACACCAAATCCCTTTACAAGATACGAAATTACAAATAAGATATATGACGCGCCACAGTTGCATAAACAACAACACTTAGGTTTTCTTTTTCTAAAAAAATATTGTAGCATAAAATTTAAATTTAGTTTAACAAGCCACTTCCAACACGTACTGTACGTTAATTTTTAAGGTCGATGCATTTACGATCGAAAGCATCGACCACATCATTAACTAACTGAATATTCTTTATATTAAAAAATGAAACGCAAACGCCCATAAAAATTAATCATTTTAAACATGTGGTCGCCAGAATAGTAACGAAACATCTGCGCTCTACAAACGACAAAGCAGTGTTAAATCAGGCCATACAGTCTCAAGACGTTTATGTGGCTTTTTTTTCATTTTAAAATACCGCTCTACAAAACTAAGACACCACACCAGAGCATCAAATTTATCAGCCATTATTAAGAAAGCCTAGTAATACAGTATTTCAAGTATTCAAAGGAAGAGCTACAGTAACTTACTTGCTAGTCTAGACAGCAAAAAATAAAAAAAAAATACTGTTAAATAAAAGTGCAAAGTAAGCTACGTGTTCAATACTGAATATAGTTGAGTCAGACAGTACTGTTAACTTTAGATAAGCCGTACACCAACAAGAAAAAGCACACAGCAACGCTTTGGATTACACAAATGCACGATTTCAGCCTAGAGTGATAATCTCATACACAAAATGTCACAAAGTACATTGCCAATAACTATAATATTACGATATCACAACACAATGACTACTCCCCCGTACCATAACAAAATCCATTGAATTCAAAAGAAATAATGCATTTATAGATTTATTTTCAATTGATTATTGGTGCTAATGCCAAAGTTCATACTAAATGAAATTTCGCAGTTTTATACTGAAAATACAATCCTATTTCATGAGTTATTTCACCTTGCAAAATGTAATTATTAATGATTACCCAACTCATCATAAAGTTTGACATGCTTGCAAAAAAAAAATAAACAAGTTTAATACATATTCAAACTCGTTTATTTTTAATAAATAAATAAACAAAAAAACATCACCTTAGACTTTTCTTAGACGCCCAACAAAGCTATTAACTAATGAAACGTCTGAAGAAAGATGTTTTACTATTATAATGTACAAATGCAGTACAGTACATTGAAAAGCCCTTGATGATACATTTTATTGCTGCACAGTATTAAATCAATTAAGCTTCTAACAAGCGAATGTATGAAGAAAATAATTAAAAGTATGGAGAGGATAATAAATTATTCTTCTCACGACTTTTTTAAATATTCACGAGACTTTTACGCTTCTCCATTAATCGTGGCTCCAAAACGTAATGCCACCAATTACCTAATGCGAGACATACTTTCACTTAAATTGCAAGTGCTATCAGTAAATAAATCTTTTTAATTTTATTAAATCTTTTACTTTTAAACCATCAAAGGTCTTCAGCTTCAAACATAACAATAGCTGGCGGTTAATCAAATCAACAGCTCTCAAATCAAATACAGCAAACAGTCTATTCACTACAACTTCCTGTATACCAACTATCGAATAAATTTGTGACCATGCTGTATAAAATGTAAACAAACATTTTGCAGATCGCCAGGACATAACCTAATACTGCTTTAAAATTCACTATGCGTCATTGTAAATCGCATGTCATCAGTGAAATATATGATCCCTAATATTACTTGAATAAATAACCCAATACTTTGCAGTTTGCAGCCAAAACGCATTTGAAATCAGAATAAACCTAGATTATTAAAGTCAAGAGTTGAGAAATATCAAGAAAAAAATCCATCTGTAACTTAAATCATTCTATCTACTTTATCAAGCAATATTTAAATCTCAACGGAATTCAATCAGATAAAGAAAACAAGTGAATGAAGTCGACAAGTACAAGATAAATATTTGAATTACAGTCCCAAACAATTCTCGTCAAATAAAGAACTTGGAATAACTTAAAAACTTTAAAATACATTATATTCCATACACCCCAGTTAATAAAACATTGTCTTTGTTGCAATTCTAGGCAACTGGTGGCCAAAAACACAATTGGTGGTATTAGCTACAAGTTTTCCTACAGTAAATTAATTACAAACACTAATGTAGCACGAAATTATCACGCTACGGATAATAAGATTATCATACATAAATTTCAAATGAGAACTTTTAAATACGACAACACTAGCAAAAAAGTTATATCACTGTATCAACTAAGCGAAGAATCTTCTTACAATAATCACTTCGGCAAAAGCATAATGTCTGATACTTAACAGGTGGTCTTTCTCAAGCATTTAATAAAGAGCAATAGCAAATACTGGATAAAACAGTTTCAATGTACTATCATCGAGTTACTTCTCTGCTGGAAGTGAACAATTTGCGCTTCCATCATGTTAAAACAGACATTAAAGATAGAAGGAAAAAAAACACACTTATTTTTTATAATTACATACAATATCTTAGTTAATTAACCACACGTCGATATTAATCGCAAAATAATTGCAGTACTTTCCCTCCCTCCATCAAATATCAATTCCTATTATTAAGAATTACAGCTACAGTGTGAAGAATATCTTTTTGTGATGCTATACAAATAAAGGAGGCATCTTTGCAAACAAATATTTGCAATTTCAACCAAAAAAAACCCTAAGCTATTAATCTTTCCATTATTACTGTAAGTGATATGAATTCAAGGGTAAAATTCGCCAGGGAAATTAGTCTACAATGTTATCGCTGCCCTTGATATTTTGTCAACAGTCAAAAAGACAAACGCCATCGTGTAATCCTACTTGAAAATTGCTCGCTACACTTTCTATTGTTATTATTACATTTTAAAGCTACACTTTTTATGCTGCAGGTCAAGCGAAAAGATTCTTTAGTAAATTTTCTATCCTTTTCTTTTTCTCATTTCATCACTCTGGCTTCTTTCACGGTGCGGTAATAACAATAGCAAACTACAGCTCATTCGTTTAAAATGCACTGTACTTCTCATTTATTTATGTACAGTAATAATCTAGTGAATGTCTCTTAAAATTTTCGCTTCGTTGAATTACTATGACTGGGGTTTACTTCCTATTCATCTATTCCCACATTAAAAATCGTTTTGTTTTGATAATACGCCAAGTTATTGATTACCAAAAAAAAAATTGAGAAAAAAAAATCTTTAAAAAAATTGATTAATTTTTTACATACCGGTACTTTATATTTTTTGAAATTCATTATAAACAATCAAAATAACAATGGCATTCAGCCAAGTCTTATTTAAGGAGATTTATATTCTTCGATAAAATAGTAAAAACTTCTTACCGTCATTAAAATTTCCGTAATGACTCAACAATCATCACCAATTGTGTTTTCATGAATAAGTTGTGTAGTTGCTCTATTTCTTCTCTTCTCCATTTTAAGTAACTAAACAAAAAAAGAAAAAAAAAATATTTTTATTTTGTACTTGTAACATTAGATGTGTAGCAATAACATTTATTTTCACAACAATTGCAGCCTAAAGTATTTGCTTAAAGAATACAAAAGAAAATGAAAGCATTTTTCACACTTGCGTTCCCAATAAATAACTTAGTACTCGTTTGTAAGGAAAAACTCACTAGTTTATGTCAAAAATATTTAAATGTACAGTCAGTCGGTTTTGGCATCAAATCTGAATAACTTTGCTACATGAAGTGAAAAATTAAAGCTAAGGGATATGAACCGAAACAGTTTGATTTTATCTCAATTTTTATTGCAATTAAAGCGATATTGTAATTTATCCGAAGCCATGGTCTCTAAGAAAAGGTCGTTTTCTATTTCATTAGCTCCAAACATAACAACAATACCGTTTGTATGTGAAGTTAAGAGTGATTATATAATCAATTTACACTTTATTACATAAATAACAGCATTAAGCTTCATAATTGCTCAAGTGCATACACACAGTGTAAGCCTTTGACTAAATAATATTCCTAACATGATCAAGTAACTTTTACTTGTCAAGGTAATTGCAGATGTTTTACATACTTCTAGCATTTTAACATTATGTAAAATTCAGAGTATCTAATAAAATTCATTTTAAAAAAAGCAAATTTTTCACTTTGTAACAAATGCTCTGCCATTTCAACTGCCATGATTTCTGATTATAAGTGTCATCAAATAACACGGTTACAAATTTAAAATATTTTTTTCAATTATAGACAACTCTTCGTCTTAATGATTATTAATGATGTCATATCGAATGCAGTAGAAAAGAAGTAGACGTAGTAATGCCGCATAATTGCCCGTTTAAAAAGCACCGTACAGTACGGTGGGCTAACGTCATCGTCACGTGACTTACATAAAAATCACATGCAGACAAAACATTGTAATCCCATAAAAGAGAAGCATGTTGCTCCCTCAGGGGACGTCAAACGTCTTCCAACCACCATCGTTCACCCACCCACAAAACCGACACCAAAAAAGCTGTTATCGATGACGTCACAACTCTTTTCATCAAGATTCATCGACGGATAAAAGAAAAAAAAACCATACCATCCATCTAAATAGCTTTCGTTTAACACGAAAGATAAAGATACCAATACGTGACATCGCGTTATACGACAACCACAATACTTTTCCATTTTGCAAAACCAACCACAATACAATGCATTTAACAACAGCAAGAAAAACAATTACAGTTATTTTTAACTTTAATTTAAAAAATTTGCAATCAAAAAAAAAAAATGTTTTTATATATTGCTTGCTGCTTAATTTGATTTTTGCATAATTGTTTGCATAAAACGAGTTATACGCGTTGCAATCTGTTTTAATCGCGCTGCACCAGTAATCGCGTAATACGGAAAAACGTGCAACAATAACAAAAACGTTGGAGCGCAAATTTTCTATATTTCTAATCTTAATATTATGAAGACCTTGTGTTTCATTTTGAAGCAAAGCGTACTTCCTATTTTAGCAACACTTTAATACAAAACTCACATCTGCAATATAAAATAACAGCAAAACTATCCAGAGAGAACAACACACAAAAAAAAAACAAATAAATAAAAGTTTAAATTTGACTTGCAGCTAACCAACCCCCAACTTCAGTACCGAGTATGACAGTACCGAAATCCTTCTCAAAAAGATGAAAAGTTTTTAGTTTTATCCTGAGACAATGCTTTCATTCGACCGTAAAAGTTCTTAACGCGCAAGTAGTCGAGTATTTACTGGCTCCGAATCCCCACTGGATCGATATTCTCACTCCAAC
Source organism: Helicorthomorpha holstii (assembly GCA_013389785.1). Lineage (NCBI taxonomy): Eukaryota > Metazoa > Arthropoda > Diplopoda > Polydesmida > Paradoxosomatidae > Helicorthomorpha > Helicorthomorpha holstii. The sequence goes on along the minus strand of JAAFCF010006680.1, from coordinate 6,871,783 downwards.
GTTTAAATAAGCATATACTGTACTTCTTCTTAAAAGAAAAACCAAACTCGACATTGAACTACTGTGCAATGCGCAATTGGCCAACTTAACTTGTAAATGCACATAATACGCAAAAAGTGCAATTATATGCAAACTCGCTACTTGGAGAAAACACTTCTGTATTAAAATGAAAACTATTTACTGGCCCATGAACGAATCATTCATGTGTACAATGACTTTGCAGCAAATAATAATTAGTAATAAAGAGCTTATTTACTACGTCATTTGTGTCTTCAATTATCACGGCAAACACTTACCATAAGGATCAAACTTATTACTTAATTCAAATTTCTAAATGCGTTAATTATTCAAACCATACACTTCATTAATACTGCTATAATTATAAGCGTTAACGCTTCTGCAAATAACGAATTAATGGTTTCATTATCATCTTAAGCACAAATACAAAAAAACAGTATTTTTTTTATATACAGTGTATTTTCAGACATACAGTAGAAAATAACTTAAAAGAAATCTAATTTTAACATTGCAGACTTAAAAACACACAACGACTATTTGCTAAATAAATAAACTACTGCTTAATCGTTTAATCTTTAGCGTTAAACGTTTAAACTATTTTAAATTTACGAAGTGTAAACACTAATGGTAATTAAACTACAACAGTGAACATTCTTTGTAAAGAGCTCTAACATATTTTTAATAGTATTAAAATTTTTTAGTCTGGGTTTAAAATGCAATTATTTAACGTTATTTAATTTACAGGGTGATTTTACAAATTGAAAAACTGTCAAGTTATAGAGCTAGTAAAGAAACAAGACTAAATCTCATCAGTTTCCATAGCGACTTAAATAAAGAAAAAGTTCCAACTCAGAAAATCATCCGGCATACGTGCGATAATAAACTCTATATTACACTAAATAAGTTAGTGTAAAGTTACATTATGTACTGCAAATTTAAATTTTAATATAACTCTTTTTTGATGTTCTCTAAGAAATACTTAATAACGCATAAATAAAAAGTATCATAAAAATTTTATAATAAAAATCCTATGAATTCGGAGCACGTTTATATTAATATTTTATTCGTACACCTAACTGAATGTCATAAGACACTAAAAGTTTTAGATTTTAATGTCAAACTGTTCAAACTTGTCCTATAATTTTCAATTGCAAATGCAGTGTGGCGTTTCTCACATAGATGTTGTTTAAATGATGACATGAGCTTTTCTTTCTTAATATAACATCCTTAGAAAGCCCAACCTGTAATTGTATTCAGCAGGAATAAGCAAACGACGGCCCACCAGACTTTAATGTGTGGCCCGTGGGCTCAAGCATGTTGCCATCCTAATTTTTACTTTATTTTTTAAATTTCCACAGTTCAAAACATTATTTAAAACAGTTAACAGATACATACTTCACATTAATTATAACAGTACTCTGTGATTAACTTATTTTTTCTTCATAATTATAAAGCTGGGTAACACTAAATTTTCCAAATTGGTCCTTCGCTGTAAAACTTTGCCCACTCCTGATATACAGTATTATGATATAAGCAAAAAAAAATAAACTTAAGCAAATTTTAAAATCGGATTTATATCCCTTTTTCTGATGGCATGATAAAAATACTTGAACTCTTCAAAAACTAAAAATAGATACCACTTTCCATCATTTTCAAAACAAAGTACTGCAATTTGCTAAAAACTACCTACAAATCAACGTTAAAATTACCATAAATCAAAAACAAAATTCAATATTCCAATAAATATTCCCTCATAAAACTGGGAGGAAGTGTAGAGTGGGGATAAATCCTTTCTAAAGCTCGCACTCGTTCACCATATACAGCATTAGATAAATCTTCAAACAGCTCAATAAATCCTTATTTGCCATAAATTCCCTCACCCATCCACAAACGAACAAGTTACTGCAATAATAATCATTTCAAACAATATCAGATGCAATGGGATTTCCCACATCACATAATATCCTCCCTATAATTCATTATTAAAGCACAAAAAATTCTTTAACAATGTTTTAGTTAATTATAAAAGAATTTTTAACCTAATGTGTTGTTTTTCTAATTTGTAATAGATACACAGCTATAATGCAGCCATTAAAACCGCGGATGTCGAAGAAAATGGCTGGATTGATCATTGTCATAATATGGGTCACCGGATGTCTGCTATCATTACCCAATCTTATATTTTCAACAACACAAAATTACTTGTACTACGATGGCTCGCTCAGAACTTTGTGCTTTTTGCAATGGCCGGATGGACCCAGCTTCGATAGTACATCGGATTACATGTCAGTATATTTGCCTTTTAACAAAATTGTCAATTCAATGGTGCATGATATCATCCATATACACTTTACGTACAAAGATACGTTCATACCGATGTCCGTTACGTAAGAGCTACTGTATACAGTTATGTATTAACGTTTCCACCGCAATAATTCCCACAGCATACATCACCATATTGTTAGAAAAAGAATTTTTCATCCTTATCAGCTGCATACAATATTATTCCGAAATGTGTCTCGGGGAGAAATACGGTTTTAAAGAGACACTTTATTTCCACCAAAAAATAAAAAAAAAATTCAATAAAAACTATACCTTCTCGCCACATTTCTTACATCATGTGTTTGCAGTCGTAAATTTATCGAGTTTAAAATTCATGTTGACACATTGGATGTTTATTAGATTTTTATATGCCTCTCAACTTTTCATAGAATCGAAACAGAAAAAAATATTCAAATCTCAGTATGCAAAAAAAGCGTGGAGTATTTGCAATATCGTTTTCATCACTTTGCACCCCATGCCATCCCATTACAAAAAAAACCCATATTCAAAATAGCAAAACAAAAAAAAATATTACTCGTAGAAATGGAAGAAGCGTTTTAACCACAAAAAATTCACGTCATTGCTTGACATGTCATTTGCTAAAACCACTCTTACCATGTCACATCATGTTATTATTTTTTGTATAAAAAAGTATTCATTATTATAAGATTAAGAAAATGCATAAGAGAATGGGGGCTTTAGTGTCCTTAGAAAACGTTAATAGAATGTTAATATAAGCTTTTTGTTAAGTCTTATCTTTTATTAAACTCTAAATACCCAATAGAATCCATTTTATAATATTTTTTGGGAGGAGTTGAAATGGCTTTTATCGCACTAAAGAGTCTGTCAGTTAATTTGACAAACTCAATATCTGATTTCAGATAGTAAGTAAAAAAAATAGTAAGAAGAAATTCGAGCTTAATAAAATAAAGTACACGTAACAACGCATTTTAATAAGAGTAAAATAATCAGCTAAGATAAAATTTCCAAAAGCTAAAATGAATTACAGTTCTTTGCTATCAAATCTGCAACAATACAGGATGTTTAAAAAGTTATATTTACTTTCTAATTATGAAAACAAATTTTAAATGCAATATCCACTCTAAAAAACCATTGCAAATTTCGTAGTAATTGTCTTAAAAAATGTAATATTTGCAACTTTTCCGGCAAAATGCCAAAATAAATTTCAAAAATCTTTATTAAAATAACGGAAACAAAATGCTTTTTTTGAAATGAGCAAATAGTTATTTTTGTTCACCTTGAAAACATATAAAATAAAGCTAAAGGTTCCATAAAACCATACTGTAGTAATAAAACCCTAAGATGATTATCGTCTTAAAAGATACCTTTGAAGAAAGTAACTTTAAAAATAAACGTTTGGTCTTCCTTAACAAAAATATTTACAGTTTTTCTTCTTTTAATCTTGTAACTATCTCGTAACTTCTCATATTGCCTCCTGGCATGATAATCTAGTAACTTCAAAAGCACTATCTTTATAAATAGAAACGTTTTACGATCAAAAATTATTGTACATAAAAAGCAAATAACGTTTTTTTTTTTTTTGCATTTAAAGCTGTAAACATCGATTTGCAAGCACTTAGAAATATAATCTTTAGCGTATGAACGACTTAATATAGATTACCAATTTTACAGTTGCCTAAACTTGTTCAATATTACGATATAAACAGTCGAGAATTAATTATAAATGCGCTATTACCATCAGTCGCAAATCAAATTACAGTGACACAATTTCCAAGTTGAAATTGCAAATGAGGTATTAAATTTTATTTTAACATCATCTCTCTTTAAAATCGTCTTCAGTTTTTAGTAAAGTTTGTGCAAGACATGAAAAGACGTTGTATGTAAAAGAAATTAAAAGACCTATTACGAGTACTTTCTCAATATTTACATCGTCACTATCTGAAAAGTAGCATACAGTAAGTGCTTATAGTACTACCGATACGCTTTTAATTAATCTTGTAAGCTAATATAAACTTAGAAATAAATTACGATTTATAATAAGGGAAACCGTCAGTTGAGTTATTAAAAATTCAACACAGTGAATACCCTATAACTGAAGTACAGTACCGGTATAGTATCACATTTTTTGTCCCTGTATATTTTTCCATAGAAACTGAAGACGTTTTCTGTCCTGAAAAATTTGTTTCAGTCATTGAATATTATGTCAATTAACATAATTCATGGCTAACATACTAATCAAAAAATGTGAAAGAACCCCATTAATGTCACCAGAAACACACCTGACCGTTTTTAGGTGTCAAAGGGGATAATTACTAGTGACGAGGTCACTAAACCTTAAATCAATTTCGCTTTTTATAGCACGAACTAACTGATTCAATCACATCAAGTCGATCCCCTCTTTCCTTGGCTTAACTTCCGTTAGATAATGAAATTGTGAAGCCATTTTAAATTGTCCTCGTAATCTGTTTTCTATTTTCAGTGTTAATAAAATTCGTAACAATTTGGTTAATGCGAAACAATTAAAACTATTGCAAATTCCTTGAAGTAAATCTTAAAAGCATCCTAGCAAATTTTAACCAACCATAAAGAGAAATCAAGATGCAATTATTGCAATGCTAGAAACTATTTCATGTGACTCTTCCCCCTACCCGGTCATATCCACCATCACATTCCTCTGTTTCTCTCATTCTTCCCCATCCCCCTTCACCAAAAGCTATTTTGCGCCATTTAATGAGCGTTTTCATTATTTAGTGGCACATCAAAGTTGACCAACATGACAACGACATACGGATTTCAATTAGTAGGTTACTGCACAACAATTATACTAATTACAACGCCCCTGCTTTTTGTTCATCCCAAAAGTACGCCACCAACATTTCTAATTATGTCCATTCAAGCCCATTTGTCGCGCATTTGCTTTAGATGCCACCGTAAAACGCTCAAATTACATTACGCATCTATTAACAATAAAGTTTGCATAAAGATGGGATAGAAATGAACATGGAATTTATACATAATCATAACTAAACTACCACAATAAACATTTCTTGACATTTATTTCATTTAAACTCGTGCTATATTGTACGCATTCTAAACTGATAAAAAAATTTGAGTTTTTTGACATGAAGGAATGTTCTATGACATTGAAATGACAACGAAATTTAGGTCAATGTTGTGATTCAATATTTGCTTAAAAATATTTACATTTTGAAGAAAAGAAATTGTATTTACAAGTATAAATAACACATGTACAGTACATTCCGCAAACAAATATTCGTGTCAGTAGTGCAAACTTAATATTATTATTCACTGAATATGAAAATTTAATAATTTTAAAAACAGCGGCTGAAATATTCAAAAGTACAGTATATAATATCTCTTATAAATAAATAAATTTAATTCCCCTTTTTTATAGAAATCAACTAAACTGGCAATTTTGATACTGGAATAAAATTTTAAGCATTTCCTTAAAAAATGCAAAATCCCAAAAATAAAATAAATATTAAAAAATGATGAATACATTAAAATACACAGCTTAAAAACCGGCACTACACATTCTATTGTAAAAAGCTGAGTATCTATTCAATAAAAATAAAGTAGCAATATAAAAAAAACAAACAGCAGTATTATGTCGGTCATGAATCGTGATCATTCCTCATTTCTTCCCTTTTTTGTTTCTTGGAATAAAAATGTATTCTTCCACCGAAAAATGAATGAGTAACATGCCATCGACAGTTCCAGTATTACCGTACAGTAGAAATGGAATGAAGACAGCTTGTCTTTTAGTTTACCAATTGCAAATAAATGTTTTCCCATTTTGATATATAATCGAACCCTAACGTACAGTTACTATAAAAGCTTGGCAATAACAAATAAAATCGTATTTCGGCTATCATTTATTATCAAAACTGAATAGACTTCATGTATCCAAAACAAAAAAAAAGAAATAAAACAGTTCGACTGTACACACTTTATCCATTAGATGAATATAGCATTGTAAAAACAAGAGGATAAAAAGCACTTGAAATTCTTTATTCTCAACACTTGTACTAAAGAAAATTTGTTAACTTCAGTCAGAACTGACAGTCAATGACTGTTACTACAGGTCAGTGTACTTGCCCATTAAAATTACCAACATTGATCAATGTTAACATTTTCAACCAAGTAAGTATCAACAATAAACAAGAAGAAACTACAAATACCACACGTGTTTTTAAATAATTGGCACATCTCAACGTCTTAAACTACTTTTAAAAGGGATTTAAGACATCATTAGAAACGTAGTCAATATACTGTACTTGTTGAAGAACCTAAGCCATCTTTTATTTTTCTCATAGCTAATGTTCATCAATGATCACTGTCTATATTCAAAATTTCAACCATGACAGCGTATTATTGCAAATTTCGACGCATCGATATCATATTAGAATCTAAACAAGCTGTCAAACTCGATTAAGATCATCAGCAATAATCAAATAACTTCATGCTTTAAAATGGCAGCTCCCAGTTCCACTAAATTCATATAAAATGATGGTTGACGAGACACAAAAACAATTACTATCAATCAAGATTCAATATACTGTGTATAAAAAAAATAAAACACTCAAAAATAGATGAGAATCAAAAATCACTGCAATGCAATTTTTTTTGATTTTTACAGTAATCATTTTGCTACTTACTGTCTAATCCAGCCTTAAACTACAGAAGAAAAAGCACTTGATGAGATTTAACAGACCGTAAAAATCAGCCATTTTAAGAACCCTGGCAATTAATAATATGTCTTTTCTTTCACACTACATTTCCACAAATAATTTAATGCATTCATTTCGCTCATCAAAACAAACAGAGATTATTTGTCACAAGTAGCAGTTGACATTTCGGGTAACTATGTTTACTTTTATTATCACTCTTTTGCAACTTTTAATGAGTAAAAAAAAAAAAGAAATTGCGGAAAATAAAAAAAGAATGGCATAGACATTGAATCCACTTTAGAAAACAAAAGGCCAACATAACAGTAATTAAAGCAAACAAAGAGGAAAACGTTGTTTGGTGGTGCAGTGTGCCATTTTGTAATAGAAATCAAATAAACGACTAACATAGTAGTAATTCACGGTCAATTTTGATAATGTTAGTAGGAAAGGTCTTTTTCGCATAGTTGCTGGCGGGTTCTTACGCCCTTATTTCCCCTTGAACGCATTATTTGACGAGCAAGACATCGCAGATAATACAGCATTGATTTTTTTCTTTTTTGCCATCAACGTTAAAGAAGTTGAAGGGAAAAAAAGCATGGAAAGCAACTGATATAACGCTTGAAAAGTGATCCATAGACCAAACGGTCAGTTGTGTTCAATCAGCAGGCGTTTCCTATTAGTTTAAACGTAATTGATGATTTTTATTATATACAACAAATCCGATTTATTTTCAAAGTGGCCGCCAGCAAAACAGTGCCGTATAGTTGATATAAAACTGACCTTCGAGTTAAATATAGAGACAATTAAATGGGTTTTGATGGAAAGAGACCCGGTCAATATACAATCATGTCCTTCTATTCAAGCGAAACAAAGTATTATGAGCAAACGAAAGATAATTCAAGTAGTTTTTGCTGATCCAACAAACACAACGACTCGCTCACTTTTTCTAAAACTCTTCAACCCCATCTTGCACCACTGCTCACAACACTTACGACCACTAATTTGGACGTGTAATCAATTTGCACGACATTTAATTAGTTGTCCCATCTAACTCAAACACCCCCCTTTCTCATTCCCTTTTCGTGTTATTTTTCTGCTCTTATTCATAATAAAAATCTTAAAATCGTAACCGAAAATCATTTTTTTCTTTTACAATTCATGTAAAGTCGTTGCCTTATGAAATTTAGTTTTTGCATGTACTGTAGATAAAAAAAACCTCAATAGGAAAACCATTGACAGCCGGAACTCAACAGGACCAATCATTTTTTCCCTCAGGATTTCCGATTTTGATATTTGTACACCAAATAAAAAAGAAAAATCTAACAAATACAGTATATTTTTTACAAATAACTTACTACAATAATATTCACTTTTTAGTTTGGTTTTGTAGTGCAAAAATATGACATCAATTTTAAAAGTTTGTTTAGCAAAGAAGATATAAACTACTATATATTGAATCCATCAAGTATTTTTCGTAAACTTAATTACACTCGCAAAATTCCAGAAAGAAGTACTACGAAAGTACAGCTAATTAACTTAAACTATAAAGAAATTTCTTTAATGCAAAAACAAAATTTATTCAAATTTCCTACAAGTTTTAATTAATGTTTGTCACTAACATGTTTACAACCCTAGTTTGATCATTAAGATTTTGGAAAGTAATTACTAAGTTATAGACAAATTCCTAGCGAAATTTGATGTCATCTACACATTGACCACAGCCTATAATTTAATATAATTAATGGGCACATATTCCATCATCACAAAAGAGCTTTTCAACATTCGACAAGCCACCACAAATGACATGAAAACTTTATAGATTTTCAGAAAACTGTCAAGAATTTGACGCATGTCTAAGACATTCAAAAAGAAAGAAAAAAAACTCTGCTCGATTGAAATTCTTCCTAGAAAATTTATTACTAAGTTTCTGACCTTTAGAAAATCTCTAACGTAAATGGCTTTATAATGTACAAGTATAAAAATAGAGCAAAGTCGTCCATCAACAACACAAATAAAAATATCCCAGACTCCATTTTACTTTTATTTATCGAAAGATCGCAATTTCTAAAATTTAACTAATTTGATTGTTTTTTATTTTTTTTCTATTTCAGTTACAACGTAGCCATACTTGCGATGACCTATCTACTTCCAGTGACAGCCATGTCAATTGCCTATCTTCGAATGGGAAGAGAGCTATGGGGGAGCAAAGGCATCGGTGAATGCTGTGATAGTCAAGTTAAAAACCTCAAGTCAAAACGCAGGGTAAGAAAAAAACTATCAACAATTTTTCTTCCTATAGCAATTTTTCAATCTAATGTAATTGATTTCAACGAGCCAACAAACTATAATTATTTTCCCCTCAAATAACATTGATGTCAACCGCCATTTCCAATCTAAACAAAGTGTAGTTCCTATATTAAAAGCTTACAAGAAGGAAGATAAACAGAAATACATCAAATACCAAATATGTAGCTGATGATTCAATTAAGCCATTAGAGTTTAATGACTTTTTTAATTTAAATATTCAATGGTTGCTTATGGAAGAAGCACCCCCTATCTTTAAGCTTCTCTGCTGAAAAACAGGTCAAAAACACCTAATAAAATATTTTACTAAAAATACTTGTATAAAATATTTAATAAATTAACTTTTACAAAAACTACTTGTAAATATACTCTCTTAAATACTACAATACAGTAGTAGCATCTGATATTCTTATTGATCTCTTATCGTTTTCAAAAACAAATCTCACCTAAGATCACACCCTGTATAGTTGAAGATGCTCATTTAACACTCGTATAATACTGTAGTACCACATGTATCCCTGCCAACGCCTTCTGGTACTAATATTATCACCTAAACAACTGTTATCACGCGATAACGCCAGTAGAAAACACGGACGTAAAACAACAGAACTGTATTTTATGAACGTTAATGTCGCTGACCACAACCAGATGTTGGTGATACAATACCACAAAGTAATTTATTGATTAGCCAAAGCAAATAACCAAAAACTGTCAACCATTTGATTATAAAACACCCAAAAACATATACAGTATGTACGGTATAATGTCATGTAAAACATTGCACGTCAAATAAGTAAGCAAACAAGGCCACGTTATGTATAATTTATAAATCAGCTTAGTACCAGTAAGGTAAATTCATGAATTCTTTCTTGTCTTGGGAGGAGAAAGAAGATTGAAACTGCATTTTAAAATGTAATAATACTTTCGTACAAGTGCTGTAATGCACGTTATCTGACAATAATGCAAATAGAATCATAAGCAACAAAGCTTGAGTAGATTTTACTATTTTGCATAATGACATTTGAGCACTGAAACTGCTGCAGCAATAAAATGCGTAAAGCGTTTTGTGCTTTGCGAAAACCTTAATGTCTTTTCATCTAATACTGTACAGTATGCGGCCCAGCAAGAGCTAGAAAGATACTATACCTAGAAATAGAAAACCCATCGTCAAATGTATAGGTTACTGTTTTTAAAATTGCTGTTTTCGATGATAGATGCAATCGTGAAAAGTGAAAACTGTTTAAAAATTTAGCTCTCAATATAAATTGGATAGCATTGTTTATTCACACCCTGTAAAGAAGCAATAACTTATTCTTATGTCATCCTAGCAACAAAAGCATCCAAAAAAAGAAACTTAAAGGCGATTTATGAGCGACAAGACCTACTTTTTCAGGAGAAAGAGAAAAAAAATAAAAATAAGTAAAGTGTATACCTAAACACATAAGGTCATACGTAACTGTAATGGCAACCGTTTGATTCAAAATACCGTAGATATAAAATGTAAAGATCAATCGATAAAAACCGCATTTTTGTACAAAACGGTGCTACTTAAAAGTCCACTCAGAAACCGACCTCCGGAATGGCTATTTCCAAAACAGGAAATGACTCATTTTGCACAGAAATAAACAAAAAAACACAGGTGTGGCATCGATGTATTCTTTATAGTTAACTAAAGAAAGCAAACCAAACATTTAGTGGCATTTTATCAACCGCATTTTACTCGTATCTTATTCAGTAAACGACTGTTTTATTCACTACTATTTTTATTTCAATTTTATTACCGCTCAATCCAATAACAATCATCTTAACCTGGTAAACAAACTATTTGACTCAAACAGCAATATAACGAAAACACATCCGAGATTGCATCAAGTAGGAAACTACTCCATAAGCAATTCCCAGCCTCACTATCTCTCTAACTGTAAATTTTATATGATGCAATTTCTTCAACTTTCAACACTTCACAAATCAAATAACAGCATTCGTACAGAGTTGAACATAAAAACTTATGTTTAAACGTCATGCTTAATTTAAACCATCTAACCACAAACAGTATTACATATTCAACCTTAAATATTAAAAATAAATTACTTGAAATAAATTGCAAGAATTTTTTAAGAAAATAGAAAATTGTCTTGACAAGCGATTCTGACATGTGTTATACCGTACCCACAGATGGCTAATATTAGACAGCAGCCGGAGTAACATTTAATAATCACCCGTGGGCCATCACCGATTTTCACTAGACCTGTCATTGCCACTAGTATCACTCAAACAGTTGTACTCCAATTAATATTTGCTAAGATATTGTTTGTAGGCGATTTCTTACGACTTTCACGATACTCTTAATTTAGCATCAACTTGCAGTTCAAAAATAATCATCAGCAATAAAAGTTCGGTTCGCTGAGTAAATACCCTATAGCAAGAGTAATCAATAATTTTATAAATAGTCGATGTTTACGTCAATGGAGCACTGTAAACTAAAATTTCGAAATAAAATTTAATTTATCTAATGCATTTACATACTGTAATACCACTTTCCCTTTCAAACTTTTAAAGCCATTTACCTTGAATCTTGAATTACAACTTTTTGTGCTTCACTCTGTAGAAAATAATAGGGGTATCCACATTACATTTGATGAAATGTAAAACTCTGTAATATTTGATTCCCATCCATTGAAATTTAAGCCAAAAATATCATTCGCTGACTTATCAAGTAAGAAATACATTTATTTCAAAGTGAAGTACTGTACTGTTATACTGTAGTAGCAATTCATTTTTTAAGTATTGGATTGAGAGAAACCCTTTAAATGACTTTCAATTCCATCGCCAATAAAAAGGCAAGGCGCTAGAAGAAAACGCAGTACTGTATAAAGTAGATTATGTGGCAATCATCGGCTTAAAATGCCTGGGAGAATTGCTTGTCTAAATTTGAAACCAATTCGATCAATAAATAATGACCCTCAAACCGATTTTAATATCCCTAAATTACATTCCCAAACCAAGCAGTGCCCAGCAACCCAAAATCCAAATCACAATAAATCAAAACAATCAGATAAAAAAAACTTTCATGGGATTTAAATTAATTAACAAAATTTACCTCGTAATATTTCTAATCACGTAACCGTATTATCAACATTGAAAAAGTTAGTTTAATAAACTACGTGCATCCAAAAGTCGATTAATTAAGTCTTTTGGTAAACATTTCCCTGCAAAATACATAATTCACATCCAAACAGATCTACAATGCTATCTTTGCTATTTATAACGCCACAAGATCAAGGGCACAAGTCTTAAGATTGGATGAATGTATCTACCAAACTCTCTCACTAACTTTAATCTTACAGCTGTCTAACTTCCACGAGGGAAAAAGGAAGCAAAATTTTCCAGACGAAATGTGCAGTCATCCAATTTACAAATAAATCCCTTCAGGTTTCCTTTGCACACCACTTGCATTTTCCCTGACTCGTACAGGTTTTAGCAATGTGACGGCCACGTACTGTATATTTCTAAAGAAAATGTCTCACGAAGAATATGTCTCACTTTATACATTATAAGCGTTAAGTATGTAAATTTGTGCATACCATTAATATTGCGTTAGACTAAATTCATTACGCAACATTACTTCCATCAAAGTACAAGGGTTGAAAACAGAGCAAGAGGTCGTGTTGACGTAACATGCACTAGCGTGACAAACGATGAATATGCTGCTTTTTTTCCCTAACTCTTTTACATGTGAATAACTTTACGACTTCCAGAAAACTTGAAAATGATGGCCGTCGTAAAGCAGGAGATCCCTCAAGGATATTTGATCTACTTCTTCCGAATTTCATTACTTTTATTACCAAAAATCCGACTTTTTCAAGCTGGTGTGTTTGACCTACACATTTGACATCAAATGTTGTACCAAATAAACTTTCACAAGCAAATTTTCGTAAAAAAAAAGTTATTTAACGATAGATTTAAAAATATAATGTGTACAATTTCTAAACGCACAGCAATGTTATTGTCACAATTACCAGTTAATTATATTTTATAAGTCCTTCAATATTTCTAATCGTATAATTTCATCGAATTTGGATTAAACAAATTACGATAATAAAATAATTTTCTTTGTAGCATTTTTGTAAAAATAGTGCATGTTTAGTTACCTTTTCTTAAAATTACAAAAATAGCATCAAAGTAATTATTTTTAATGGAGATAAGATTAATTCTGAAAGATTAACTTAATGCACGTTTGATGATTCATTAAGCAAAAGTTTAAATAATCTACTATAAAATTCAAAATTTGTTTTTGAATTATAATGTTTTATCTGCCAACGCAATACGGTATAAGCTATTAATGTATACAGTAAGTAATGTTAAATATTTTAGCATATTGCCTTAAAACTTACTAAATCTTTGAAAAAAATATTATTAATAAGATAAACTTGCACCGATAACAGATAATGGTTTTTAAAAAGATACTCTAACTTATCCATAATCATTAGCCAAACTATTTTCAAAATACAGTATAACTGCGTATAAACATTTAATTATACATTGCGTCAATGTGAAAACAGAACATCAGTTTACCATACTGCATTTCTAACCAGAGCACATCATAAATATTAATAACGCTGCTTATTTACTGAATATATTAAAGAAAACTACATTTAACTTAGATTTTCACTAATCTGGTATACATAAAACCAAATAAATAAATCCTTATATAACCTAAACGACCCAATTGAGAGTCATTACTTTTAACAACGGTAAAATTGCCTCAAATTAGTCATAATTAATTTATATTCATTATTGAGCCATCGTAAGTCTCAGACGAAAACAACTTAAGTAAGTTAACAACAGAAAAATGTATAAAATTGTTTCAGAGTGGTTTTCAAGAGTACGTATTCACTAATGCACAAGTATTAATAGCATCGTATTCAATAATTATAATGTCAATTTTACTGTAATAGTGACAAATAAAGCCGACAAATGACAGACAAATTATAATGTTTCTCCCAGATTAATAATGTGTAAGTGTGCAAAAATGTAATTTATCAAATGCTCATGCTACTGCATATGTTGCTTATTATAATCTGACATTGAGTACTGGAATCACCGCAATTAAGTTTTTTTTATCTCCAAAAAGCTTCATCTAGTCCATAAAGTAATTCGCTTCTGTAAGCCATAAAAGTTAAAAGAAACTAAAAAAGCTATTTAGTCCTAAGTCTTAGATGAGTGACTGTTCACATCCTAATAATAACCTTAATAGATGCCAATTACATTTTTCTATGCTCCTCTTTCTCGTAATAAACATGAATTTATGTTTGACGATTTTTTATTTCCTTGATTACTAATAATAATAAAAAAAACTTACAACAATTTGGTACAAAATAACACAGCGCAATGTCATCAAAAATTTAAAAAAGTAATTAAAATGACATGACGTCAATCCAACATTGAATAGCGCCACGTAACTTATTACAATGCGGATGATTCTTTGAGAATAGTTTTCAAAAGCCGGCATTGCACTTAATGTCAATAACATCCCACATGTTTATGAAAGTTGTATAAAGAATTTTTGTAATACAGTAATTTAATACACTGTACACCATCCAGAGAATCATAAATCACTCTGTAACAGACATGCAAACAAACCCCTATTTTTTTCCATTTCTTATTTTTAATCTCAAACAAATTCCTCTCAATTTCCTTTCAAACCGACAAATAAGGTCAATTGTTCCCTCGGGGGAGAAAACGTTATATGATTGCCACTAAGTTATCTGCTATATCAAGCTATAAAGATAATCCGATGACGCCAACCTATCAAATGTGCAACCTTATATGCTTTAGAAAAATTGGTAACGCATTAGTTCCCCACAAAAAAATAAGAATTGGGGTCGAAAACCTAGTTACAACACCCAATCACAAATTTATAAACAAATATTGAACTTAGTTTAAAAAAATACAAAACACAATGTTGACAGCTGTAAATTATTGCAAGCTGCTGCAAATACATCAAAAAATGTTAATCGATTTGTCAGTATCAAACAAATAAAATACTCACATGTTTTAACTAGGTTAAAAATCCCTAAATGATTGACTAATTAAAAGCACCAATTTAGTTTAAATTTCCGGTGCATGCGTACTACGTTCAACGAAAGAGTTACTTAATAGCAATGTGACAAATTAAATATTTTAAAATCAATAATCATCATCCTAAAACCATTAAACATACAGATGTCTAAGCAATTTGTTCACGACATTAGTGGTTTCTTTTAAAAATATGCATTCTTTACCAAAAAAAAAGTGAAAAGCAACCTAAATTTACATTTGCATATAAACGACTTGCCAGACGGAAGCCATTACGTTAAACGCTGAGAATGACGAAATAAGCAAGCAGTCGTTTTTCAAAACTTTTAGTTATCCAATCACATACAACACGTCTGTGATTACATGTCGGTTAGTAAAAGAAAACTAAAAAAAACCCTATCTGAAATTGCTCCTAGACGGT
Organism: Helicorthomorpha holstii; assembly: GCA_013389785.1. Lineage (NCBI taxonomy): Eukaryota > Metazoa > Arthropoda > Diplopoda > Polydesmida > Paradoxosomatidae > Helicorthomorpha > Helicorthomorpha holstii. The sequence goes on along the minus strand of JAAFCF010006680.1, from coordinate 6,855,967 downwards.
CTTTACGAATATAGTAATGAAAAGCTTCTAAGAAAAACTTTGTAAAAGCCGTTGTAGCAACGTCAGCTAAATACTAATAATAATAAAAAAGGAAGATAAAATTGATTTTTCTCATCACGATATTTATAAAAGATAAAGCTCTCCCTTCCATTGATAGCATACATTTAAATCATTTCAAATTTTAAGCAACGATTTGTACTGCCTAAGAACTTTGCATGATACACGTATATCCCATTAGTGTCATATTCAAAGCTGCAATAATTTTTAATTTCCTTTAGCTAAATAGTTTTTTTTATAAATGTATTAATAAATAATGCATTATCATCACAAATTTACATTGGAAAATACAATTTGTCATCATGTAGTATTTTAATAAATCTATAGCAATGCATAAATAATAGCATGTACATATCTAATGTGGTTAAACATGTCATTATTTATATTTCTGTCAAGAAGAAAAAAATCTACAACTATATATTATGTACGAGTATGTTTTTATCCAACTGTTGATCTCCGTAAATGTCTTCATTGCATAAAAAAAACTACTAAATTATAATTATTCTATCAATAAAAATTGTGTCAAAAAAGTTTTATATGGTTCTATTTAAAGACTATCATTAGGCAACTGTCCAAATAAACAAATTTTCCCATCATTTAAGTATTGCAATGAAATTTTTCTTTATAATTCATCTTCAAAAATTCCGTATTTTATAAATCTTTAGTCACAAAACAACCGCAATGCTAGTTAACAAATCAATTACACAAATTAAGTATTTCTGATGCTCATTTTGTGCCGTTTCAGCCGTATTTCTACATTTCAAGGTTTCAACTCAGTAGGACGTGTTAAAAATTAACTAAACTCATTAATTAAGACCAAAACATGAAAGCTAAAAGTGCGTTAATTCATTCATAAAGAACGTGTACGATATGCAAATTACTCAGATAAAACAGCAGTCTCCAATGTGCTCGAAGATAAGACGACGTAATTTTATCTGTGGTCGTCATTCTGCCAAAACATCATGTAGTTTTTCCTACATTTAAAATCGCAGTAGCAGGACATAATCCACTCCAATTACATGCTGCAGTACGTTCAAAAGGTTATCTTAAGATTTATGAAATTAATGAAAGGTTTGAACGATTTACGCCAGCAAATTTTAACACACGTAAACGCAACATTGGCATTGTGGCGTAACTAAGTTACAGTAAGTCGTCCAACACAACCATAAATCAAGCATTAAATATCCCACCCAAATATCTCCTTTTCCAAAAACAATTCTTTACACAAACCCCTTCCATTTACTATAATACTAACAACAAAGCATCAATCTTTTAATAAATCCATTACAGTGTTGTGCAACAGCAAATTTAAAGGCATTTTATATCCCTAAAAAGCTATTAACAACGCTGTTAAGTCGATTTCCACATTACAAACAAACATAGAAAAAAGTGAGAAACCAGCAATATTTACAAATCAGTTTTAAGCTTTTATTGTTACAGTGTAAACAGCATTTTATTTCCGCATTTAAATGATCTTTTATTTCATTCATTTGCCAGCCCATTTAGCATAATAGTGTTGCATTACAAAACACTTATTTTCCTAGCTAGAATTACATTTTTTCAAAGCATAAAAATTCTGTCTCATGTTTTCCCAGTATGAATGTTTTTCTAAATCTTAGTCAAACCGGAAAATGTCAATTTTCAACAAAAACGAACTCAATTTAACGTATTATTGTGAAAGATGTCGTTGACTTTTAGTATCTAAGATACACAGAGAATGGTATCAGTATCCAACAAAAAAAAAAACAAGAATGGTTAGAGGATACGAAAAATAATTAACCCTTCCACTGATGGCAACAACTGAGTGCAATGCATACAGCGTATTTGCACACCAGAAGAATCGAGCAAGATATAATATTACATGAAAATTCACTCAATATGCTCCTCACTACACACATCATGAGAATCCCCTTAGGAATTAACCGGTTCTTTTTCCGCACGAAATGCGAACGAAAAATTAATGTTTTGTCTACTCCCATTGCTGCCCCTTTGCAATTAGCAATTGGGCAATCACACAATACATTAACGCATGACTACTATGACAACATACAAGGGGTGCACTTGTGCTTCAATTAATACAGCACAATTTACATAAAAACTCAACCTACACACACACAATCAACAACATTATTATTATTATGTAAATGAATAAAATCTAAAATTAATCACATATTCAATGAGACGACTTCATTAAATTTTGTGAGTATTTTTCTTATTATTTACAAATTTTCAAAAGTAAAATAAACACCCGTTATAGCATCATTACCAAATCACACGACCAACCCCAATTTTCAACAGCGGTGAATCACAGGATTAACAACAGTTTAAATAAAAAAGCGGTTTAGATAAAAAAAAACTAACCTTAAATTAACTTTTAATTGTTTCTAAATAAAAATGCAGGGTGTTTATAAAATCTTTTAAATCGAAATGACACCGTGTATAGTGTTAATTCATTTCGCCAATATAACGCTGCAAATCCGAACTAAACATTTTTAAAGCTGAGCTATCGTCATTCACTATTTAAACATCCTAGTAAGATGCTATTAGTAGTTTTACATACCACAAACACGTTTTAAAAAACTATGAATAGCATATTTTTATGTGCTAGTAATGTTTATTTTGTAAGCTATTTTGGTTTAATAAAAAAATGTGTAAGAAAAGTAGGGTTATTAGCGCACAAGTCAACTGACAGAAGTTTATTTAAAGTAAACGACCTGAATTGTTTTAGCACCAAAATTCTTCATTGTTTATTTTAAAAGTGTTGTTTAAAAATGAAGCAAGCCCATTAACACTAATTAACAGTTCAACCTCGCCAATTTATCACAAAATAAACACATTAACAAAAGTCTACAATTATCGGCTATCTATTTTAAACGATAAATGGCCTAAAATAATGTAGCCCACGATACAATTTTGGCACAATTCTGACAAGCACAAAAGCAAAAAGAAATAAAAAAAATCGAAAATATCTTTTTCACCAATTTAGGAATTTATGTCCGTTATAGCCATCAGACCATAAACTTAACTTGCGTTCAGAGTAAATAAAATAAACGGTGCTTCTTCCCCTTCCAAAAACAAACAACTTTTTTTATAACAAAAATGTCGTTAATCAAATTTTACAGGAGAATTATCCTCCAAAGAAACCTAATGACGCGTAATAATCATTTAAAAATTCATGTTATTTTTTTAAAAAACCTTTACGTAATGTAAATTTCTACGTAATAACGTTTATTTTAGAGTTCACAGAGTTCAAAAACACGCTAGAAATTTACAGTGCAGCCACAACAATTTGCAAATAATTTATCAACTAAACACTGAAACTTGGGAGTATTTGGTTTTTCCAAGTTGCCCATCTTTACGTCTGGTAATTGCATAAAAATAATTTATACACTCCATTTTGTCTAAACATCTCATAAACAAGAGTAAACGTCAACTAACTATCCTTAGCTACGTCCATATATAAATCCTAGTATTCATAAATTCTGCATTATTATGCCATCACCGTATAAACATAATAATAAAAACAAAGCACAACTACTACTTAGTATTATGAAAAGTCATCAAAAGCCTCCAAGCAATAAAGCAACGACTTTTTTGTTTTGAAAACAGCAAACTTGTTTTGCAATATCATTTTCCCATTGATCCCATTGACGGTCGATCATCATTAAATCATTTCATAAAATTCCCTTCCAATTCAATTCTTATGAGTATAAAGCTTTTTTTTTTTGATGTGATCAATGAGACAAGTCCTTAAGTAGATTGTCAGCGAAATTGTGAACAAGGTTAGCAGAATTCATCGGTGACTTATTACTTCATTGTCAATTGATTCGGTCTGCGTGCTGATAACATCGAAACCTTTATAATAATAATAATGCTAGCAACAACAAAAAAATAACAAAATAGAAATACTTCGATAAACGTTAAAAAAATCGTCCATTCATATTGTATGTTGTTAAAAAAATACTCGAAATACATTTCCTATTCTTATGAAAATGGACTTGGTAATAAAACAGTGGAATGTGATATGTCCACTATGTCAAGAAAGCTCCAGTCCAAAATGACCTCCAGACTCGAAAGAAATATTTTTTGTTCAAATGTTAAAAGAAACTGAATTTGACACTAGGCACGTAAACTCAGCATATGACATAGTGTCTATTTCCAAAAACAGTAAAAAAAAATGTCAAACTGCACCAAAGTCGAATAATAAAAATCGATTTTAAAAACTGATATAGACATGGACCAACTTTTTTAAAAAAAAAATAATAAAAGCGCTGAATTGCTAACGATTTTTATATGGAAATCCATTGAATCTGAATTGGAAAAAGGTTACACCAATGACATCTATTATTGCCCGTGCACACTGGGTTGAAAATCAAACTCAAATGACATAAACCTGCATTAAAAACAGCCATATTGGTTTGTTGTTCGGACGATTTTAATCTCTATATATTATGTCAGAATGCACTTCAGACATAAAACGTCGATTTGCCATCTAATACACAAATAAAATCGTAAAAATTGCTCTGCAGCGACAATATGAGCAACAACAAACCGCATGTTACTACAGGGTACTCATAAAATCTTCAGACAAAATTCGCAAAAAATTCTAAATCTAAATTCAATATCTAAATTACTTCAAATTAAATCCAAAATGCAATACCCATTTATCGTTCAGCCATTCATAAACATGATAAGCTTCACAGACTTTTGCTGGAACTGCAAATTTTGAATTTTTCTTTAAGTCATGCCGATGAAATTGTACGCAAGTTAAGGTTTGTAAAAAAAATTAACGCTTACTGTGTAAATTCAGCAATTTATCTTTCTATTTGACTTTAAAGACACCTTGTATATTTACCGTTTAATCATAATTGATTTTGCATGGGGGGAAAAACTCTTCTTTCTAAATCGACAGTACAGAGTGATGTGTGAAAAGTAAAATCCCTCTCAGTATCTACATCGACACCATTAATACCGTGTCAATGGTTGGCTAGGCCCCAACTGAGGGATTTTCGAGTCAAATCGCATTAGCACCTAGGAAACAATGACAAATATTTGAAGGATGTCGTTATTTCTAAGACAAAAGTGACGTTCTAGAAGTAGACCACCCATAAAGTTCAAACCCACAAGTCAATTCCATCTACAATCTATATACGTGTGAAGTGAAATGATCGACCTTTAGTCAACCAAACACTACACATACACAGTACACATCGACTCCCAGAAGGCCTTTAAACAACATTTTTTAAACAGAAACAAACAAATACAAACAAAAAACAACTGCGAATAAAACAGAAAAAAAAATAATCTTCTGTACCACAACTTGTATAACTTTACGCAAGATGATTTGTTGCAAAAAAGCGCTGTAAGAAGAGTAGGAAGAAATATAAAGACATCGATTTGCACTTGGCCTGGTATTCCTACACTTCCAGCAACACAGCCAAGTTCAACTTCACTTGCTTGACAAGTGAAATGTTGTACGGCAAACGTAAATCAGTCCTCACTAAAAGCTAATTCTTTGCACACCAAAAAACAACATATATAAAAAAAACAGATTTTCCTCGAGCGAGTGACGAAATTGCATCCAGTACCTTGGCACAATCACAAACTTTTTATGAAAAATGTGACATTTTTATGGGGATGCTAAACTTTATTTATAACGCAAATAAAATCCAATATACGCCGCATGAATTAATAGGTTCTCCCTATGAAAATTTTCATATTTACTTTTGAAAAGCTTCAGATACTTTAGAGAGCAATCTCATCATAAAAAATCAATTTCCTGTTCAGAATAACTTCAATTATGTAACCAATTCAAATAAAAATAACAGCGGTCAACATTTATCAAACTTACAAAAAAATAGTAATGAAACAGCAGCAACTTCACATATTGAATAGTACTTATTGCCTATGCTTAAATACAGAGATTTCAATCAATAATTATACGTAATGATTTTTGAGATCATGCAACTTGAGTTTCATTTTGTGAATTAGATTGCATATGATTTAATTTTATCGTTATTGCCATAACTGAAGCCTCTACAACCATTTTTGCTTATCAATGGTATAAGCTTTTTATGGCCTAAAAATCATTCTTAAAGTTTTCGATGACAAGCCAAAAATAAAATTCAGTTTTCAAACTTATGCCTATTACAGTAAGTTTAAACTTAGTTACCAGTACGTCATTTATTATTATTGACATTATTAATAGAAAATTCTGCAACAGCAGCAGAGTCGCAGGTGTAAACATGACGTTTTACGAATTACATTTTGATCGTCAAGAACATTGCGGATATGTAAACAATTTACTTTGGAACTTGCTCAAACAGAAAATGTAGATCAATGTTATCAAGATTTTTGTTTTTAAAGCTTGTAACAACAAAACCTTACAATCAAACGTTAAATCCAATCATGTTATTACAAATAACTTAGTAACAAACAAATAAAAAAAGACTTTTTTGTCTCTACTTCTTTTTAACTTTAGCTTGAAAATATAAAAAGTTTAAAAAGTAATTAAATATCCTTCACCACATATTTCAGAGATCAAAAAATATAGTGTTTTAATATGTCATCGATTTTCAAACTAACTACCCTATAGCAGTATTACTCTACTATGAACTAAAACAAAAAATTCTAAGTAAGAATAAAAATAGTGCTACTTCAACGTCTAGAAAGTATAAAGACAAGCGCAAAAATTGAACTTGTAATTCAAATAAGGCAAAAAAAATCAATTTGTGTTGAAGTTGATATAAATCTTTATACCGAATCTACCGGGGTCCTTAACAATTTAAAAGAAATCCATGCTAAAAATAGAAAGTAAGACTTCAACCCAACCGGTTTTAAGACTCATAAAACGCGATCGACAACCTCCAAAACTTTATTGTAGCCAAATAAAATAAAAAGTGAAGAAAATGAACAGAAATAAAAGGTTGTCGACTTCTTTCTTATTACCTTTCTTCATAATAATATACGGTACAACACCAAAAAAGTATTATTAAAAATTTAGGTTACAATCACATGCAGTAACATCGCGGAGACATTTATTTGCACCTCAAAAAAAAAAATAATAACTTTTCTATTACATTCAACTAAAAAACCCAATTCGCAAAACAGCCATATAACAGTATAATACACTCTGTAGCAAATAGCAATATGCATTCTTGGTATAATAGACACTGTCACACATGTATACGAGGAAGCGCATAAAATGTTTTCAACTTTTAAAGCCAAAATGAAGAAATCACGTAATCTGCAGTGTAGTAAATTGCCAGTCTGAAGTTTTTTCTAAGCATAGAACGGGTTTACGAGCGTAACCAGCAGTCAACAACCGCATAGCACAAAGAACTCAATCAGGAAAGATGAAACTAAAAGAAAGAAATAAAACTAAAGAAACTGCTGTGCTATAAATCTTAAACAATAAAAAGGACTCTTCTGGAGAGAACATATAGCGCTTACGTATAATGTATAAAAAAAGGGACAAAAATTCTTATGTTACAAATACAGAGATCACAATTTCTCTAACAACAAAAGGTTTCTTTGACGTTTAATCACTAATACCACTACAACAACAACAAAAAATTTCATAGCCTTTTGATGTACAATCAAAAGATGCCCATTACTATCTCATAAAAGCTTCTGAATATTTTTTCATCAAAACACTACCATTCCCCACTGTTTGATCCAAGGTTACTAATCATTTAAATGCCAGAATAACACGATATTATCTTACAATAATAAAACGTTTTTGTGTCTCATTTTTCTCTCTGGCAATAAAGAAACGGGACAAATCGTTATTGAAACTTATAAGATTTAGTCTCGTTTCTTTATTGGCAACCACACTATGTTTTCTCAAAAATTTTCTAATATTCTTTCTTGTCAAATTATAAACTGTCGTTAGAAATGTTTTTGACTGTATTTTTTTGATTTTTTTACAGGTAGTTCGGATGTTCATTGTAGTGGTTACAATTTTCGTCTTTTGCTGGCTTCCATATCATCTGTACTTTCTCTATGTCCCTTTGAACAAGGAGGTGGTTAACACTGATTACATACAGCACGTCTTTTTGGCGTTCTATTGGTTGGCAATGAGCAACGCTATGTACAATCCCATCATCTACTTTAAGATGAATGCCAGGTCAGAACATTCACATTTTTTTCATCTTATATTTTTTTCTTTCTGCACGACTGTAGTTCATTCATTTCACCAATCAAACTCCTTACACCTATACAAATGATAATATACGACACAAGACTTTTTCTAAATTAGTTCCTAACGGCTACAAAAATAGGCTACAATTTCATCAACTTCCGCGACAGAAAGCATTAGAAACGTCAAAAAAACACCATAGTCACTACCAGATTATAACCCTTCAACCTAGTTTATCACCGAACATATCGCAGTCACGTACCAAAATAAATACAATTTTTCCCAGTGATTAGCTTCTAATCTAAAGTCTCCCCTTTATTCATTCTTTTGGCACCAAATTAAACGGCATTTCCTACTTCCATAAACTAGTTAATGCTTTTTTTCGTTTGCTTTACTTCCGCAACCATTTTAATCATTTTTACTTTTTTATTTTTGGATTGAAATGTCACAAAAATACTTTATTGACATTTTCATCAACGGATTTAACTTTAAACTGTGCGATCCACATTCTCATTCTTTCTCACTTTCAAATAATCAAACAGACGCCAAAAACGAAAATAAACTAAAAGATAATCGCCGAAGATTTAATCTCGTACTGTGCAAGTCATTCGACATTCTTGCAGGAAATTGAACACCATACACGCTTCATTTAACTAAAAAATCTATGACTAGTTCCATGCAAATAGGTAATCAAGCCCTAATGTAGTAACATAAAAAACACTGTAAGACGTTTCAGTTACAGTAAATTATAAAAGTACATTTCCTCCCATTACTGGTGAAAACTTTTCAAACCAAATCTACATTCAAATACATTTTCTATGAAATAAATTCGCATTTCGTAATACTGCAATTCATAAAATAAAAGCCTTAATTTAATCTCATTTGTCAAAAAAGAAGAAAAATAACGCCCCAGTTCCATATAAAATATAAAGAAACTACTAAAAAATACGAGGTGATATGTAAACATCATAAGCCACTCAATTGTTAGCTTTCCGAGAGAAAAAAACACGAAGATAAAGAATATCTTCTGTGATGCAAAATACATGAAACATAATCGTTATTCAAACTGACGTGATCCATACTGATCTACTTTTCTTTTTCATTTTTTACACCTACATTTCATTGAAGGTCGAGTGAATATTAAGGCCACACAGTGAAGACAACAATACACTTATTAAAGTACAACTATAACAAAAATGTCCGGCGTTTCTCGGATTATTAATGTCATTTGTAACCAATTTTACTATCAGCCTTACTGTACATTGTCAATAAAATACTTGCACTGAACAAAAATAAAGTTATGGAAGAAGAGTACAGTACTTTTATATGACATCAATATATTTTAAGTAGCGTAATAAACTCGGAATAATAAAATTCAGATGAGACATTGTGTTATGTTGATACACAGGGTGATTTTCTAAACTGGAACTATCTTCAATCGTGGCAAAAAAAAAAAAACGGAAAACATTACCATTGGAATTGACAAGATTTAGTCTCATATTCGATTTTTTAGATGACTCTACAGTTCCACCTACTATTTCTATCGTCACTGGGTCGAGTCAAAGGAGAATCATGATTCTCAATCCACGTTTATACCAACCGAGCAAAAGGACTGCTACTTAGTTTCACTTGTTTATTAGCTCTGTAAAAAAGTTCTAATTAAGAAAATCACCCAGTACACTATATTATTCACTTAGTCCAACAGTTTTACACGTATAATGTTGTACCCAGTATACCTTAAGGCCAAAGTCATAACCTATTAGCTTATTAAGCTGATGTCAAAATTAACGCCTGACTTTAATATTAACAACTCTTGAGTTTAAGGGAAAACGTTGTTGACTTTGCCGCTTATAATTCACACTCGAAAATGGACAAGTAGAGAATACCACACTATAAACAAAAGATAACTTTTATAAAGCTAAAATATATATTAAAAAATATTTGATTTAGAGTTTCACTAATATCGCATACCGTAATACTGTCACCACTTCACAGCCATTCGTTTTTGCTTGTTTATTCGTGTACATGACAAATATTTGCACCCTTTCTCATCTTTACAACAGCAAAAAAAATATGTTTTACTATCCAACATCAGCACTTTACTAAAACACCGAACATATGTCACACAGTGTGAATGTACGAAGTTGCGATTCAATAATAACCTCTAGTACAACAAAAAAAAAATCAAATAAAAAAATATGCTTTCACATTTTCACAGCTGATACTACAAGTTTGTGCAACTAAGGCCCCAAGGGTCACAATATTATATGACGTATGTCCATCAAAAATAGTTGAAGACAACATGATATGGAACTAAAATCTTTACTAAAGACAGTTAAATTGAAGTGTCAAGACTTGCATTACAAACCTAACAAAAAAATTTCCAAAAAGAGAAAAAATAATAATCTACTTTAAAAAATAATAGAGGAAGTGCTACTGCGTTTACGAACAATTTATACGAAATATAGCTGTAGTATAAAGCAACTTAAACCAAAAAGATAATTACAACTCCAACACAACAAAGCTTAAATTACAACGAAGCTTATAAAAGTAATTATACCGTTATGTTCGGGTAATTTCATTAATTCCATAACTATGATTAGATTCCCCATGATTAGCAGCTTATTATTTTGTGAGGACAAAAACCTTACCCATAACAATAAAAAAAGTAACTTCAAATTTTATCTTAAAGTCAAAACACTGTAATTTTCTATTCATGTTTTCTAACATATTAATTACCCCATCAGATCTACTCTCTAAATTTTCATGCCATGAAATACTTTTTAAAAAAAAATTCACGCCAAACAACTCCAGTTCATTTCATTCATCTCATGATGTCACAGAAAATAGATTAGCATTTTTAAACTTCATCCAAATCTAAGCTACGACATTTACGAGTCACAAGCTTCATCGAAGACGTATTACATTTCCTAGCTGAAACTAAGATGTTAAATTATAACAACTAAAAAATTCATTAATTAGTGTCAAGAAAATGTCAACTAAACTGACGATACACAGCATAAGTTACTGTTCATTTCCGCGCGGCATCTGCATAAACTTATTAATACTGTACATTCGATGTTTAATTTAGCAAAAGGAAATTGATAAAAAAGGAAATCTAAAAACAATCTTGTAAATTAATTTAATAAAAGAACCCTAATTAAATATCTTACATTGATATACAGTAGACGACTGTTACTGTACATTAACATTTTGCCTTCAAAGATTGTTTTTATTTACAAAGCAACGTCCTCAATGAAACTGAATAGATTCTTGTTCACACTACAGTAGTGCAATTGACTAGAATCTACAGTAATTATCACTTGTCTGCCAAGATTATATACTCTGTACATTGGCACTTTTTCCGGTCACTACATCTGCTCAATAAGCCTTGAAACAAAAACGTCTATACAGTAAACAACAATTTATTTATAACATCACAAGCTACGTGACAGCTCCTGATCACAAGTAAAACTGGTCATCAGCCTACACTAAATAGGACAATTGAATTAAGATTACAACTCCCAACCCAAATTAACACGACCTCACTTCAATTAATTCAACATCAAACACTATCATTAACCAAACACAAAACCAAAAAAGGAAACCCCTAAACTATACAACCACGATACATAAAAGCAGCACATGTGGTTTTTTAATAATACCATACACAGTAATTTTGCTCTAAAAACACCCAAATTGCTTCCTAGACTTAGTAGACTGCATACAGTTTAGTAATAGTACAGTACACTGCACCATTCTATCGGTTACTGACATGCGTTTTACATTTTAACACAACTCGACTGAATTTCAATTCTATAAAAATTTAAATAACAGCCCAATTCCCTAGCAGTATATATATATAATATTACTGTATTTGCAGATTCAGACGGTATTTTATAACGGTCATTCGTTGCTGCCGGCCATCGTTAAGCGGTCAACCAAGCAGTGGCAACAGCTGTATGGGGCATAGCGCTGGTACAACATTAAGTAATCTATTTTTTCTGTATTTCTTATTCCTGGTGAATGGTGATTCCCATAGACATTTTAGCAGTCCACAGACCAAAGTACTGTAAATGTATTTCGAACGGTGCTTCTCTACTATTAGTAAAAATTAACATTTCAATCAGATAAGAAAATGCATAGTTGATTATAAACATTATCTAAGCTTAGACCGCTATTTTGCAATAGCAGCAGAAGCACCACTAAAAAGGGAAAAAAATGAGTAAATTATGTTGATAGGATTTCCATTATTCTTTTATTATATATTTGCCGCATGCTATACTGGGTGATTTTCTAAATTTGAACACTTTACGTACAAGAAAAATCATCACTGAAAATGGTGAGATTTAGTCTCGTTTTTGTTGACAGTATAAAAAACAGTGTTGAAGTTTGTAAGATCACCCGGTATAATCCACATCCGATGTGAAGTATCGCATGTAAAATTATTCGCATAATTTTAACCTTGTTTTTTCTCTCTCTGTGAATATACACAGCTATTCTTCAGCCGAGTATGTGCGAACGAATGGCAACGATTCGCAAGAATGGTGATGGAAGAAAACAGTTGACTGGCAGTGGAGAACAACAATCGCCTAAACCAATTCACCGCAGCCTTATATCATGCGATGCTGTAAAGAAAAATAAAATCGAGGAAAATGGAAATATTGTTCTTCAAGTACCAGTTAGAAAAGGTTTCGGAATTTTCAAGTGGTGGTCGATCAAAAGCAACTCCTCGATCCCACCCAGTGCTGTTTTATAGCGTAACTTCTCAAGTCTAATGAATACTCAAATTCTATTATACACAAGTTCAGTTTTTCTGTGAAGAGTATATAAAATAGTATCGATTCATCATAGACAAAGCTAATTTCAAAGAGAGTGACGGAGGGGGGAAAAAACCGACCAAATTGTGTCATACGTAATGTACACATTCACACAAGAAAACAATAAAATAACGATGTTATATTTTCAAATAAACATTTCATTTCGCCTTATTGCATATCTATTTTTAGGTACAGCCATCATCGCTTTCATAACTTAACGCATCACAATAACTCACCTTATTTTTAACCTTTGCTTCTTTGTTGAATTTGCAGCAGCCTAATTCAATGAAGTCGTAGAACGTCCAAAGCAATTTTTGGATAAGAGGATGATTGATTATACGGCTTATTACTTGGAAGTCAGATGTCATGCGAGTCACAAATCCACACACTGTGAGTTCAACAGCTGAGACAAGTCTCTCAATTATTCAAAATAATACGGTAATTAACTACAGATTTCAAACCACGGTTACGTTTCAGCTATTTTGTCTTCCGTCGTTAACATACAGTACAATACTGTACCTGCAAGGCTTATTATAGTATGCTATAGAATAAGCCTTGTTACCTGACAACTATGAGCTAAATTACACTTATAACTATCTTTTTATCAGTTCGTACATTTTCCACATAAAGTTGATTATAGTTTAACTTAATATTTACAGTACTTTATAACTTTTAAATCATAGTTTTCACGATGCACAAGATTAAATTTGACTTCTTACTCAACCGACATTTTGCACTATTTCGACGCGTCCGTTAGTCTTTTGTGCGCTAAAAATTATAATCTCGGACCCAGGATCATTAGTTTATGCAACGCTCTTTACGTAATCTCGCATACCATACTTAATTATTTTTTTGTAATTTTGCATTTTATTTAACGTGTAATTAAAAATTGAATTATTATGCTTGATAAAATAATAAAAGTGCACCTTGTCATTACATAAATAGGGATCTATAGTGTTAAAATTGCCAGATAATGTGGCAAAAAAATACAAAAATTAATTATAGCAAGGTCTCTTATAAGAACTGTGTAATGTCTAAGGTTAACCCATAAGTAACTGTAAAAATTGTACAGTACCAGCACAGCAGTTTATAATAAATGTGTCAAACACATGGTTAAAATACATGACAAATGCTGTGTTATCGTATTTTAATACGGAGAACAATGTTATTGTTAAGGTGTTTATAATGTGATGCTAAAACTGTCATAACAGTATGCTCCAATAATTTCACTTAGTCGAGATTTTGAAAGCAAAACACTGCTGTAATCCTTTAAGAATCACCCAGATGTTAATTTTATGAAATTATGACATTACACAGCATGTTACACAATGCTAACTTATAATTATAACACGAGATCATATAAATATAATGCGTATTATCTGACTTCACATAACGTAGACAGTACTTGCAATAAAGAAACGAGACAAATATCTTACGTAATGTATGCAATTTATTCCCGTTTCTTTATAGCCAACATATAAAAGTAAGTTATGCGAACACATTGTTATATATTATGATCACCCTGTAGTATTCTGCTGTTATTTTATGCATGATTGAGAAATAGACTATATTTAAAAATTACGTATACACGCTCCATATAAAGTTTTATGGTAAAATATCTGAAAATACAGTGACACAGCATACTTGTACAAATTTAGAATGGGTTAAGGTTAAATAAACCAGAATATCCCTCAATAATGAAATAATTAATAATCCTTTTTATTAAAGAAATGACATTTTAGAAAACCAGTGCAGTATTTTTATGAATCGAATTGGCAACTTAGACCAAATTTTTATAACAAATTGCTGATACACTTATTTATCATGATGTTTGAACTAGAATCTCTTTTATATCAAATCTTATACCAGAAATCCAAATTCGTTACTATACGAGTTTGAAATGCGCATATAATAATGTGAACTTATCGCAAATGCAAGTTTTCGAGTAATAAAGTTCAGAGATAAAATGTCTAGCAAGCTCAAATATTTTCCTATTATGGCAAATACACGTAATAAAATATTGGTGCGCATCAACTTTTATTCAAAAGGGGTTTATCTCTTTTCACAACATCATCGAGCTCATAAACAGTACATTTCAAAATCAGCTACCGATAGATGTATTTTAAAAGTTAAATAATATTGATATTGACGTTTAAAGATAACTTTAAAATGATGTATAAAATTTTTACAGAACCGTTTGATATGTTTTATTTACATCGATTTTCATAACATATCATCAATCTAAAAATTGAATAATTTATTCCAAAAAAAATTGTTCAAGTATCATAGAGAGAAAACGTATGAAACAATATTTAATTTGCTTTTATGTAATTCGAAATATGCTAATAAATTGGCCTACAATATTAAATAATAATAAAACATGATGGCTTTTAATTAAATAGATGTACAACTTTAATTAACACGTTTAACAGTTGCGCAGGAAATAATTCTCTGTACACGACGATATAATTCAAGGTTTTAATTCAATTTTACTGGCATGCAGTAACTTAATAATTGCAATTATCAAGTGTAAACTGAGACGCTTGTTTCGATTACGATGATTTTGTTATAAAGAAATAATTGCGCAACATTATTAATTTGACCAAAATTAATTGCTCGTACATCAATTTTTCAACTAAACATGTTAAGTTTGTATGATAATGCAGTCATAAGGAATAATAAGGTATGATAAAGAATTTTTTTTTAATTATTTTTGCTTTTACTAACGTGAAATATCTTTTACACCTAGCCAATCCGGATTGAACAGTCGCGTGAGCAATATTCTCAAGGCTATTAAAAATGCATTACAAGATAAACATTACAAAAAAATATAAACATTAATCTTACTGTAAAAATGGGTGCACCAATTTGCTACATAACAAACTATTTTGACTACAATAATTTTTTTGCATGCTAGTCCTACGCAAATTAGTATGCAGTATTTCGTATAAGCACAAAAAGTTTGATTAAATTCATTTCTGGAAACATCGATATAACTTAATGAAAATGAAGAAATGAATATTGAAGAGTATGTTCTGGGATTTGTCTGGTTTTACAGTAATTATTAACGGTAGAAAACGTCTTATGCAAATAAAATTACTTTCTCATACTGAAAATAAAATTAACAACTTGAGTCATGACATAATGTTATACAAAATCATCTACATTATACAGTATTCCTGAAAGCAAAATTACAGTTCTCATATCTTCAACGTCAATAATGTCATGTCTGACGAAGAAATTAAAATGCTCTACTATAATATCCTGCAGTAAATGAAAATGAAAAAAAATTAAAGTAGAAAATATGATTAAAAACTCATCTTTCTATAGAAAAGTTTTGAAAAACTTTGTATCGATTTTAACTGCAATTCTATAAGGTTCCATAAAAAGAAAAAAAAGGGAAAGCTTGAAATGCTATGCGGCTTAAAATAAATGACATCAGTTTCACTCCTAGTCATGATATCAACGTTAATCATTGGCACAATAAAATATAATATAAACTCCACAGTATACACTATACAACATCTTTAGATAAGCCAACTTATTCAGTCGCGAAAAATGTAACATCATTTATAATCCAGAAGTTTTAAACTAAAAAGGTCAAGGACAACAATTCAAGGAATTCATAAAATTTTGAATCCATCTCGCTATAAACTTAAACTGTATACTATAATAACACAAAGTAATACAAAAGTACTTACAAGTACAGTTACTTTAGGATCAAAACTGTAATTTTCTTGACTATCACAGACATAACAATTGTAACAAACAATTATTTAACTGATTTTTTAGTTGACTTGTATGAGGACTCGCTAGGCATAGTTCCGACACCCTGCAAGAAAATCAAAACACATTAATTACAAAAGACAATTGAATGGTTTTAATTGCTTACTTTAGTTTTTAAACCAACGAGAATATCTTTTATATTTCGAATGGTGTTTGCAGGCACATGTAGCATTAGCAGCCTATCAAATTCTGGATGAGCAAGCAGCATAAAAAATATTTTTCTTCCATAATATCTGTTAACAAACGTTGTTAGATAGTATGAGAAATTCCTGTGTAAAAATTAATACCTGGTCAGAGGTGCGCCATCCATTACAAATTGAGCTGCAGTTGACAAAACTTTGTCTGTGACATCTTTTGCACCACTCATAATTTTATTTGTTCCCATCTTTTCACAAACCGCATAAACAAACTGTGCCGTCATTTTTTTGACAGCTGCATTGCGGTGACTAAACAATATTAATTGAGTTTATAAATAAACAGATTCCTAAATTTAAAGTTAAGATTAATTACTTGCAGCCGCCCAATATTAAAGCTGTTAACGCACGCTGAGGGGCAACGTTCTCAACCATATGAGTCAGCGATTTCTCAACATCTTCTTTAATGAAAACACTACTTTCACCGCATTTGTGAAGCAAAACCTTGCATATATAATCCAAATCCTACAAATAATTTTTTAAATAATTACTAAAGTATTATCATCATTATCTAGTACACAGCTCTTTACCCCTTCCATATTCTTTTTCATAGACACAAAAAATTCTCCAAAACACTGTATAGCATTACGTGACACTGTTGATCTTAAATTTTTTACCTAAATAAATTTAAACATACGCTTATTAAAACGTTTAATGCAGAATAATTATAACGCTATGTCTCACCTCGTTTAATAATGCTAAATTAATATTATGCAAATTGTCTGCAATAATGTGTGGATGCCTTGCACATAATGCGCTCAATGTGTCAATTCCACGGCATTTCGTATTCCTAAAATTTTAAATAAAAATGGCCATTACTAAATTAATTTTAAAAACATTGTTAGTGAAATTTCCCAGAAGATTACCAGTCTTCATTTTCCATATTCGTTAAAGCCGTTTGTAAAGCTTCCATTGGATTTCTTGACAATTTTTCTTCCAAATTAATCGATTTTCGTGTAGCTTCACTCGGCTTATTGATGGCAACTGTACTGTGCCTAAATGATGAAAACAATATTCAAACATTAACATTTAATATCACGCTACCATTAACTAAAATAATAACAAAAGCACCTCATTTATATCAAAAAGGTGTCATTCTGTGTGGACAGTGCAGTGCAGTGCACAGTGCATGAAATGCTATTCTCTCAAGCAAACTCTTGTTAACTTAATACTCATTAAAATTCTACCTAGATGTTCGTCTTGTAATTGTAGGTTTATCTGGTGGAACTCTAGAAAGGTTTCCGTTTTGTATTTCATCTAAAGAAAGTAAAGAACATTATAAATTGTCATCATTCACATACTATATTTCTATTTCGTATTTATGTTACCAGTTATATTTTTGTTCGTTTCGATACGATTCAACTGGGATTTACGATTATCCAAACGTTGATTATAATAATCTGATTGTCGATTATCTACTTCTTCCATCAATTCCAGTTTTTTGTTCATTATTTTATTAAAGGTTGAATGGGATAATGAGAATAAGCCTGAAACCTAAATTAGAAATGTTAAGCTCACAAACAGCAATGCAATGATTTTTAAAAACAAACTTCATTTTCAGAAGTGTTTGAAGAATCGCTTCGTAGCAGAGGAACATTTTTCCCTTGTATTAATGGCAAGTTATTGTCTTCTCTTGAAGGTAATTGAGCGGGTACAGGAGGAGAGGTGGATCGTGCAACATTTTGTTCTTGATTAGAAGATCCGTTTAATGGCAACATTCCTAATATTTAAAATTTATGTAAAGACAGTGTTAAAAGATATTTTAAATATTACATGTACCTTTCCCAACTACATTGAAGTCTTCAAAGTTACCTGACTGATCGATATACTCATCGTTAAAATTCCTTTTACTAATGTTAACATCAGTGTAACTTTGAGAAAGCATGGAATCGTTGCTCTTTACAATCCTGGAATCCTGCTGCTGCAATGCTGAAAACTGTATTTGAGAAGCATCAGATGCAGATGATGATTTGAACTCGTTACTATACTCAACGCAAAATAAACGAAATAAAATCAATAAGTAATCAGAAAAATTTAACGCTTTAAAAATTAACTTACTCTTCTTGAAATTGAGAAGACATAACTGAAGGATTATCTGCACGTTGTAATTGATTCTTTGTTACTTGTAATGAATAAGATAAGTTAGAAAAATCTTGAGACGTATCGCTGAATTTGGGGTCCTCGCTAAATCGGTTATTCATTTTAATGCTGCTATTCTCCTTTGATGGATTGGTCCTTCTCAATTCCAATGGAGATGACAATGATCGACGTTGGTTAGCTATTGTAGGAAAAGTCTCTTCAAACGATGAATTCAGCGACGATATATCAGAAGCAACTTTATTATTGTCGTCATAGTCAGCAAAACTTTCAGACGACGATGAACTAACATTTTTTATAAAATTATGCTTTTCCGAGATTTCCAAACGAGGAGAAGAAAGAATGAGATCCAAGCTTCGAGGTCTTCTTCTAGTTCCAGGTCGCAATGTAGAATCACTAATAATATGAGAGCTGTACTGGCGTCTTCCAGGATTATTATGATGACCTTGACCAGCGCTATTGAGGTCCACCTATACATAAGTAAAGAATGCATTTTAGAATAACCACAAAACATACAACACGCCATTTCTTCGATACCTCGTAACTCTCGTAGGAATCTGTAGATGCATTTTTACGATATGATTTTCCATTATAATACTGATTTGATGAACTTGTGGATAACCCGCTGTCATTGACTAATGAAAGTTGATGACCATCGGTGCTCCAATCAACGTCAGAATCGCTAGACCTGTTCAACAAATTCTGATTACTTTTCCATCCATTTCCACTAGTAATAACGTCATTGTCTTTATTATTCAACTGTGTGATGTCATTTAACTGTAAACTTTTATTTGAATTAGATCGTATTTTTCTGGATCCTGAACTTGAGCGAACCATCGCTGGTTTAATGTGTACAGGAGGTTGATGGGTAAAATCTGTCAAATATTAATAACATCATTATCAAATAATAAATTAAACAACTAAATTCCTATACCAGTTGAATTATTGCGCGTATGATTAATTCCCGATAGTTCAGACACCACTTTAGAGTGAGAAACGGGAAATGCTCCCCCATCATTCAAAGATCGTGAGAATGTTTGTGCATGTGAAGAATTAATTGATGGAAGAACAAATGGTTTTACATCAGTCAGTGAATCGCCTTTAACTCGTTCATCACCAGTAGGCCATGTCTTGTTCGGAAGTATATTACTTCCGAGCATGGCTGCTACTATATAAAAAGAAAAGATTCGATTATAATCATTTTTCCAAAATAATGTTATTTAATGTAACTTCTTACCCTTATCCATTCTTCTGGACAAGGGACGATCCACCGATACTCGACTCTGTTTAGATGACAACTGGCGCCCCCGAATGCCATTATCTAATTAAAAAATACAAAATTAATGAATTACAAGTTGACGTTCACTTTTGCTTTGCAACTTTTATTCACAAAATATTGGAAAATTTAATAACGTAGTTGAACATCAAAATGTATAAAATATCACATGATAACATCAATATAACTCGACAGTAAATTGCTAAACCGATTTCTATCAAATAAATCCTCTACAAAAAATGACATGTTACAACAAGAAAATTAGGATGTGATGAGTCTTTCTTTTATATGCATGTCATCAACGTGATTACATTCAAACATAATAAGCTTTAAAAAGTTACTATGGCAACACAAAACAATATGAAGAACAATCAAGTATGTATGTATTATTGTATATTACGTAAGTCAGCACACAATCATACTGTATTTACAAGATTTTATCGACATTACAGTCAGTAACAATGTTGGACCCTGGATATAAAGCATAGTAAGGATCACGTTACCTTGCAACAGTAATATATCAAAACTTCAGTAAGAAATACACGTAGAGTACCAAATAGAAATGAACTTGAAGCTTATTTGAGGATCATTTAGTAAAGTAACCAAGACAAAACTACCCTGATCAACTTTCACTTATTAAAAAAAATATTTTACGCTAGACATTTCTAAATAATTTTGTAAATAGATTAATACCTGAATTCAGTATTTGCTGCTTTTCAAAGTTGGTTACATCTGAAGTCACTTCTCCAAACGGCCGTTCAACATCCCATATGAATCTTGTGTCTTCCAATTCCTGCACCTAACCAACAAAATTATTGTTAATTATTGATCAATAAGATAATTTAACAAATAGTAACTCTCAATAATGAATGGCTGTACTAAAATATATTTAAACTTTGTTCCAAGGCTAACTTTGCCATAAATAGGGATGATAAAAGCCCTTAATTATTGATCATGTTACATAAAAGAATAATAGTAGGATAATAAATAGCAACTAGATTCGTTTCTCCAAGAACTTCAACTTCATATTCACAATGACATATTGTAAAATTGGTGTATAGAATTATTTAACATTGTAAGTTTCTAGCAATGGGAAACACCTAAAAATAATACAGTTATTATGACTTGCGCAAAGTCTGATTATTTCTAAGCAACCGTTTCTACTGGCATAGAAACGACTTATTTTTTTTGTGTTACAAAAAATGGGTAGTAGCATCAATAAGTGGGATGTAATCAACAGCTGAATGGCTTATGAATGTTACAATGCAAGTGGGAATCCATTAAACTGATGTAAATGTTCACGACTTCACGTACAAAAACAAATCATTCGATAATCATGCATCATGATAATGGTTTAATCGTTAAAGCATCTTAATAATAATATATTAGCAACCAAAATGCCGGATGATTTCTAAATTGAAAAACGTTTTATAAAGTGTCAATAAAAAAAGAGACTAAATACTATCAGTTCAAATAGCAATATTTCCCATTTAGAAAAATAAAAACGAGACTAAATTTCATTATTTGCAAAGACAATTGGTTCTGTACTTTTCGTCAAACTAAGTCAATTACAAGAAATAACTATCATATTTAACTCACATGTTTGACAGTTGGCTGATTTTGCCTAGAAGATGATGCTGAAGGTACTGTAGCAGGAGGAAGCCAATTGCTTCGATTGTGAGGAGCAATTTGCTTGTTTTTATCAGCTGATGTAGGTTGAAGATTGGTAATGCTGACACTTCGAACATTGCCACTGGAGTCATAGTGCGCCCATGACATAATTTCGTTATTCTTTCCGTGTCCAGGGCTTATAATCCTATAATCAAAAAAATAATGATCATGCAATTCATTCAATAAAGTATATTAAAGTATAGAATAATCATACACATACATGACAATATAATAACCACTTTCATTAATATTGGTATTAATGTAATACTTGATGGTAATAAAATGCTGTATTGTTATTTATCTAACTATTCAAATACAGTACTGTAATTGTACAGTTTTAATGATCATACAAAATGCATTTGTAACATATGATATACACTACATTACTTCAACAAACAAACAAAGGATCGTCACAATGTACGGCAAATAAAGTCCAGTTTGATAGATTTGTAAATTTATTTAAATGTTGTTAAAGAGTAAATACTTACCACATTTTAATATACGGTATTACATAACTAAAACAACTTGTAAAGCTGCAATGCAATTAAATCTAACACAGTTTAATGTGTAGTTGATTGATCAAATGTTTCATATGTAATAATATTCTTGAGCGTATGATAAAACAATTAGGTCGCTAATAATAATAACTATCAACATACAGTATAACTTTAGTCAATTGCACATTTCCGTATGTTTAGTGATACAACGGTGGAAATGCCAAATACTCTGCTGCGTAAGGCAGTAAAATATACTGTTTATTAATTTGTTTTCAACTATAAAAAAGTAATTAATTTTTTTAAAAAGTTAATAACTTCATAAAAGAACAAAAACCAAGCAGAGTAGAAGAGAAAAAAATTATTAATGCATGCTACGATCGATATCATCGATTGGTCATTCCAATACTGAAGAATAATATGCTTCTAAGACCATTAAATTAGTTTTACCAACTTCTAAGATCATAACTTGGTCTTTAATACTAGTAAATGTGAGTGCAGTAGATTTCTAATGACAAAGACGTTAAATTAGCAAATCTATGACATGTTTAGTTAAGGTAGCTTTAAGTTTTATTAATAAATTTTTATCTAGCTTAATAATTCGCAAATTAATTAGATAATATTGTGCCTTTTTGTGCATCTTAACCACTCTATTTTATAATTCTTTTTAATCTTACTGTTTTTCTTGATGAGAATTTTGTTGTCATTGAAATAACAATAACAAAAAATAAAAGTGCGTGCATAACAGTAAAGAACCGCATACAGTGGATGACAATATCACTCATTTTTTTTATCGATCGAAAGGACATTTCAATGGAATATAATGAATCACTCGGTTTTTTACATAATGCCGTTGTTGCATAGGTTTAGTCATTTTCAAGTAACTTTTAGAATAACTTTTGTATATATTATTTAATTATTGCACACTTTTTGGCATTAAAACACAACTACTGAATATTTATATGCCGGTATTAAAAACAAACAACTCCCAATCCTTTCTTAGATTATACCCATTTAGAAACCCCTAATCAAAAAATATCATAAATAAATACAAGAACAAAACTAATCTTACCGTCGGGGAGCAGCTGGACTGCTGGGAAATGATGCCGATTGTTCCGATTTTGATTTTAGCGTTGGAGTTCCTGGACCACTTCCAGCCATAACCCAATCTACGTCAGCCCCTCTGGGAAATGACGTGATGCTTCCCTGATTACCGGCAGTTCTTGCTCGTCCACTTGGAATCCGAAGACTGTACTCCAGCTGACCCTCATCATTTGCTCTTGGTAACTGGCGACGGGCTAAACGAGCCAAAACAGCAGCAAGAGCCGCTTCTGTGTTTACACTCGTTTCAGTAGTTTCAGCTGCTGAATCAATTGCCGAAGCCATTACAGCTAATTTTGAGGAACCCATCGACTGTGACAGCACCGCTAAACACTCCAAGGCAGCATGACGTACTCTACGTCTGGGATCCAACACAGTTGGAGCAACAGCTTCACATATGTGACGCAAGTCAAACTCATAATTAGGATAACTTAAAAGAGCTACAATAACTATATTGAGAATTTCTTCTTTCATTTTGCAACTTCTGCGGTGAGAAACTTCCATTAAATTGTCACAGAGGGCAGTTACAACAGGAGATGGTCCTAAGTTTGCCATCAATGCACGAAGAACTTTACTGGTCTGTGTACGTATTACGATCTTATTTTCCCCCAG
This sequence comes from Helicorthomorpha holstii, assembly GCA_013389785.1. Taxonomy (NCBI): domain Eukaryota; kingdom Metazoa; phylum Arthropoda; class Diplopoda; order Polydesmida; family Paradoxosomatidae; genus Helicorthomorpha; species Helicorthomorpha holstii. Next base: position 6,831,719 of record JAAFCF010006680.1, on the reverse strand, counting down.
ATGTTCAACTAAGTCCTCTACAATTCGATTTAAGTGCTTCTTCAAGCGCCATTTAAGTTTATCTACCAGAATACCATAGATTTCCAAAGTCACCAAGTTTACTTTAAAGTCGGAATCGTCCAGCAACTCCGATAGAAACACTAAAAATTCAGGTAACTCGCGAATGACGGAATCGGTGTAGGAAATATCCAGAATGATGCGTTTCAACTCTTCAATCGCTTTTATCCTCATTCTACGATCACTTTTATCCATTAAAAGATCCACGACTACCGAGTCCAGAAACGCGAACTCGTAGATCGCTTCTTGTTCACTATCCTTTATACTTTTAAAATCATTCATCTCAAATGTATACAGCTGGAATCTTTTCTCCCCAACTAATTCGCGTAATTTATCCAGCGTAACTGAAGCTTCTTCGTGACCAATATCGTTGTTGACAACCAAACTTTGCAAACTGCGTGCTATTAAATGCCAATCTTTGTTAATCAAATCTTTGGTAAACAGCAGAGGAATATTTTCAATTATTAATCGTTTCTGCTCCGAAAACTGCGACGTGTTGTCGAGTAACCCAGTGTAAATAATTTGTTGGAACACATTATCAATATCTGGAGTAAGTCTGGCATAAACTGCGAGCGTATTTGCCGCCGAAACACGAACTTCTTCATCTTGGTGACCCAAATTCCGTACCAGCTGAGGGCTAACTATTGACATACATGTGTCAAGATCATGTTTAAGTTGAGGAATAATTCTAGAAATCATATCCGAGCATTCACTTCGCACTCTGGGATGGTCGAAAGAAAGCAACTCTTCAAGTTCACCAAATAACGATAATTTATTAGGAATTCGTGATAAATTCAGAGTTTTTACCTTGCTATATGCATTTTTTCCATTGAAATGAGATTTTTCGTTGGACTTTTCAAATTCACCCAAGACCAAACCTGAACCAGAGTTTGCAACTGAATAAGCATTGCTTATATTGGTTGAAGAAAACACAGTCTCAGAGACATCTTCAGCGCCAGCAGAAGACTCGGCATTATTCACGTGTTCGTGTGCGACCACAAAAACATCAGCCATCCGAATAATTTAGATCATCTTTAAAAACAGCAAATTAACCCAAATGGTTTGTGCCATCGTTCCGATTAGATAGTGTAAAATACAGCACACAATAATAACTCTTCGCAGTTAGTACTGGGAGATTTTATTCCATTTTTAGGATTGTTTTGGAAATCCTCTTGTCTAGATCGGCCATTAAGATACAGCACTGTACATTCCACACAAAAACAAAATAAAAAAGATACAATCTTCCGCATATAAAATGCACCCACGCGTCGACTCACACAGTAAAGTATTATTGTACAACGCCCACAGACTGCAGTAACACAAAAATCAATCCATCCGCGTAACTTTTATGGAATGAAATGATGAGGCAGTATAAGAAGAATTAGGTTGAAATAGATGTGCGTCAAACCCACAGAAAATCAATGAGTTTTATTGACCGACCAACCAAACGTTCCTCTGGGAACACTTTTCGAGAAACTTCTAGTACTACATCTGAGAAAAACATATCATTATAATTTGCCAAATATCTTATTAAAAACTTTTAACATTATAATTTAAAGAATCAAAAAAAGCATTTCAAAACATTACCGTGGAACACGTAGAATAGAAGTCATCAACATTTTGGTTTTAAATGAAAAAAATAATGTTGTGTTTACGAAAGTTCAGTGACTTTGTCATGCGACATGGCAAAAAAGTGTCATGGTAGTCAATGTGACAATAACATTGGGAAAGACTAGACTGTCATATGACTAATTGTAGACGGCGTCAAGCAAACATTGTTGTTTCATGAAAGCTGCTTAAAATTAATCCAGGAAACCGTAAGTTGTTTTTTAGAATAAGATCATGAAATTTTTAATTATAGTGGATTGTTTAAGATGGATGTCTTACATATTAATGCGGTTAATATCTGGACACAGGAAAAGACGATCGATTTAATAAAAGCAATGCAATTAAGACCAGCAATCTGGGACGCTAATGTAGAGGAATATAAAAGTAGACGAGCCAGACAAAAATGCTACGAAGAATTGGCAGATATATTTGAATGCTCTAGACAAGATATCGAGAAAAAAATAGCCAATCTAAAGAGTCAGTATAGTCGAGAATTGAAACTCATAAGGAGAGCTACAATCATTGGTAAACAATATGAATCTAAATGGTTTGGGTTTAAACCCATGCGATACCTTTCAGCTGGTAAACTTGGTAATCGATCTGAAGAAAATATCCACGTAAGTTTGACTTTATAAATATGAAATCTTTTGATAAAAACATTACTCTGTGTAATTAGATGGAAGAATCTCTGGAATCACTAGACTTTGTTGAAGAAGATGGGAGCAGCATTGAAGGACAGTTTGATGTCGATTACAATGAAGATGATGCTGAAATGATGTGTTCTTCCCCAGCAAAGAGGCCAAAATCTGATGGGAGAGATGTTTTATATGTTAAAGAACCATATCATAAATCTAACTACAAAGTATCTCCGATTAGGTTCGCAAAAGATGAGCAGGATGAATTAGACATATTTGGTGCCTGTGTAGCAGCACAGTTGCGTAAGTTGCCAAGCGACTACGCTAAATCGGTGGCAAAATTTAACATTCAAAAAGCATTATTCGATGCAGAATTACTTCATCATAAAGTTCCAGCCGCAGATGCTTCACAATCATGGATGACACCAAATAGTCATGCTGATTCGTAACTAGAATTTTTAAAAGTTTTTAATGTGCCAGGTGTTTGGTGGTCCAGCAGCTTAATTGTTGCAAATTTCTACCAGTGGATCGTAGTTTTAATTGTATTGTATAATAATATAATGTTTTCAAAGTGTATAGCAATATTTTTAGTTATAAGAATTACATTAATACATAAATGTAAAAAATATAAAAGCGGAAATAGGTGAGACAAGTCATTAGTTTGATTAATGTAATGCACACCACCGTCGTTTGGTCAGATAAATTATTGAAACAAAATAAACACTGAACGACTTATTTTTGGGTTATAGAGGAAGAAGCACGAATGATAGATACTTCTTCGTTCTGTGATTCTACCTGAATTGTTTACATCTTTTAAATGGCACTCTAAAAACTCTCAGGTCCAAATAAAATGGAAAATTGGTGTTCCCCTCTTGATGAAGTAAAATGTACTGTGTGGTGCTACTTTTTCAGAAAACATTGACTGTATTTCCAGTTGTCGCACTCGCCACACATTGACTTTTTTGATATTTTGTAGCTGCTGAGAAGATGAACCTTGTCATGCATTTGACTGAACACGAGATTTTGAGTACACTATTTAAAACATGTAGTAAAATATTTTGTAGATTGGAGAAGTCGGTATGACTTGTGGTTCTTCTTTGATAATTTAAAAAGTTTCAATATTTCTAACTGGACATACGACGCTGGTGCAATTCAATTGAAACGTCTCACGTAATTATAATCAGCTTTTATTGTGACTGGTGTTGGTTGTTCAGAAATTTAAGTTAGGTTAGGCCTAGGTTATACTGTAATTCAATATTTATGTTTCTTATATCGTCGAACTTCATGTGGTTTACGTGATAATTATTAGAGATTCTGCTTATTAAGCTACATAATTTTGTTTTTCTTGTATTTCGTAAGAATCAATTTTTGATTTTGTGTACTAAGTTATTGAGATCGTGATATTGGCTATCTTTTAAAGAGTTGTATTTATTGTAATGAAATGAACCAATAAACATTATGACAACATAACTAAATTTGTACAAATAATTGTCTGCGAATTTCTCGAAACAACTTATTGGAAGTTACTTTTTTTTAGTACTGTGTCATAAAACCGGTGAGAACGACACAGTAAATTAAAAAGTTAGATGAATGTTACTTTGTTAACTTAGTTATTGTTTGTTAAATTATTATCGGTTATGCAAGGACTTCATGATGGTGGTAACAGCAAACATAAGTTGCAAATATTCGTCAGCTCCATCTGTCAAACGATGTTCACACACAGCCAAACACTCGCAGATTTTTGCTTTCACGTCGTCTTTTAAGTTTTGACTGCTCACAACATAGTCATGAATCTGAATAAACGCCTGATTGGCTGAGAAACCTTCAGATATGAATGACTGAATGAATTTCTCAAGTTTGTCATAACTAGTAGTTTTATCGGCACACAATTGCATTAAATCTTCAAGCCATTGAGCAGAAATGACTCCAGCAATGTCGTAAACGTCCTCCACATTTACTTCTAAATCTTTTCCTTTTAAACTGTAAGCACTTTGAAGAGTGGTGATTGCTCTTCTTAAATCTCCATCTGCAGTATCAATTAAAACTTTTAAAGCCTCGTCTTGACACTTGACGCCTTCTTCATCGCAAATGAATCTCAGTCTATTTAAAATAGCATCATCACTCAGCTGTTTGAAACGAAATTTTGAACATCTTGATGTCAATGGTTCAATGATACGGCTGATGTAGTTACAAATCAAACAAAATCTTGTTGTTTTTGTTTCTTTTTCTATGATGCGACGTAAAGCAGCTTGTGCAGCGCCGGTCATCGAGTCAGCTTCGTCTAAAATAATAATTTTAAGTGCTGGAAGATTTTTGCCATTTACTTTGACGTTAGAAGCCGTTTGCTGGGCAAAGTTTTTCACTTTTTCTCTCACCACTTGAATTCCACGCTCGTCAGAAGCGTTCAATTCCAAAATACGGCTTCGATAAGCATCTCCAAATAACTCTCTGGCCATAGCTAGAATGGTCGATGTTTTACCAGTTCCAGGAGGTCCGTAGAAAAGTAAATTTGGAAGATCAGCACCGCTTAAAACTTTCTTGAGGACGCTTACAACTTCATCTTGTTGAACAACGTCTTCCACTTTAACAGGACGGTATTTTTCCACCCATGGCACTCGTCTTTTCTTTGCTGTACCGCTTAATTCAGCTGCCGATTTGACACTCGATTCTCCATCACTAGATTTGGGCTTCAGCTTTAAAAAGCTCTCCATTTTTAACAAAATTAAATCGAAAAACTGTCAATGATAAAAATTCTACCATACAGTACAAATACAGTATTCATTATCATCACCACGCGGGAAAGTTTTCGCGGGAGAAAATAACACCTTCCACCTTCCTGATTTAAGCGTAACGGCTGATCGCTATTTATTTTATTAAGCCGACTCAAATTGTTATCGAAAACGTGCAAGTCGACGTTTGAGTCGAGTCGCCCATAACCTGTCAGTAGTCACTACTTATTTTAATATTTTAACGAAATGGCGGTTAATAAAAATGATATAAGTTTGCCGTCTTCAGATGAAGTGAAAGAAGTGGAAAATTGTCATTTGATACCATGCCAAATAAATCATACAGGAAAAGCAGAAGTTTCCAAATATTTTCAACCAGTCGTAAGTAAAACAAAAGGTGTATATCGTATTGAAAAGTGTAATATTGTTCCTCATGATGTAATGTAATTAAAGGCTTTGTTTATACACTTTTATAACAGACGGTATCACAGCTTCATTTAGAGGAAGACCATTAATAGGAGATGAAATAAATTTACCTGAGGGTTATTGTGGTGAGAAATTTTAATTGGTTTCCTATTCAAACACTTGTAACTTCGTTCTTTTTTTAACAGGTGTTGTTATTGAGAAATCTTCAAATAAAGACAACTTTACAGCCATAAGCCGATTTGACAAGTTCACTTACTGGAATTGGGACAAACAGACTTCAGATAATGACAAAATCAAGCAAGCTATGTCTTGGCAGACCATTTCACAAGTGGTAGAAAATTGGAATGATCAAATTCAATCATTCTCCCAAGTTATTTCTATACATTTAGATTAATCATTGCTTTTTTTTTATTTTCAGATCAATTCAGATGTTCCCGAAACCGTAGTGGACGATGAATGATAATTTTAATTTCTTCTATAAATTTTAATTGTAAAAAGTCACATTACCATTTCTATGATGGACCTGGTTCATCTGCTTTTAATGTTTGAAACCTGAAAGTTGTTCTAAATCGATGACCAATAAATTCCGATTTCTTTCTTATTTAGAATTACTATTCGTTTTATTAAACAATATTTTGATGTACAGTTTGATCAGTTTAACAATTCATTGTAAAATAATCGGATAGTTGACGTATAAAAAGAATTAAGATATGAACTTATCACCTTGCAACCCAAACAAAAGCAGTTGGCACATATTTTATACCACCAAATCAACCGCACAGTTACTTGTCACATCTTGAAGTAAAAGAAATGTTAGGATTTCTTTAAACTTACAAAACACTACAAATCGGATAAAAATGAAGGCATATGCTGTGAATAGCGGATAAACTTTTAAAAAGTTTTTCAGGCTGTAGTAACGCTAGTTTTTATAATAATAAAAAAAACTAAATACATTAGATACATGTCCATAACTTTCTTTGTACAGTATAACAACACTTGTACATAATTTACATAAGGTGATTAAATATTTTTATAAGTGCTTTTTTCTTCTTTTTGATAAATCTGTCGTATTTCGACCATACGATAACAATTCACATAAAGTCTTTAGTTTTTCTTTCTAAAAAAGCTCAAATTGCACACATGAAAGTTTTATCAATCATTCATCAGAACCATTTGTTCTAACTCGAATTTCATGTAAACAATTGTTTATATAGAATAAAACCAATTCCGTTCTATCTGACCATTCATATCTTTCAGATGCTGGTCTCAAGCGGTTTCTTTCATATGTATAATATACAAATTGTATATGAAAGTATATAAACTGCGCTACCATAAAATGATTGCCAATTTCATAATTTGTAATTTCGCATGCATAAATATGCATTAACTTGATTATTTTTCCTGTATGAACATATAAAAGCGTTATTTCACAGCAACAGAATAATGGAAGCTATACATGATAATATATTACCAAAAAAATAAGACGACTAATTCCTAATTTCTATGACTGCTGTTGAAAACAAATATACAAAAATTAAAACAACACGTTAAAATTAAATATTTGATAGCTCTGCACAGTGCACACCAACAAAAAACCAGCAATATTATCATAAAGAAAACGGATCCAAAATAATAATCTGATAGTTATTATTCACAAAATTCAGTAAATGATGTATGCAAAAACTATATTCGTAAAAATAGGCACATGATATCCCACATTTTGAAAATGACCCTCTATAATTAGTAAATATAAAACGTAAAATCTCTCATTATGACTTAAGTTACGATTTATGAATAAACTTCATCAAAACAAATCTTTCTTTTCGCCAAAAAAGAAATATTAAAGTGAAAAAAATAAAATACATAAAAATCAGTAGCTATAAACTTGATTGCCATTTCTGGTGATAAGATACTTTTATCTGTCTTATATGAACTTATATGTCTAGTAGAAGAATGTAAAAAAATATTAACCACTTGGCTTTCGTCTTTTTATTTCCCCCAGACTATTAACATGTAGTATGAGCAACGTCTGTTAACTCCATTTGAATGAATGGACCAATAATAATTAAACAATCACATTAATTCACGAAAAAAAACAAATGCAATGAGCCAATAGTCAAGCTTTAAAATTTGTTTAAAGCTAATCAAACACAGTGACGTTAATTCCGTACATAAATTTCTGCAACTTAAAAAATTATTAAACAATTAAAAACTTGTTAACAAGACCAAATTTCGACGTTAACGGGGTGTATTTTAAGTTTTGACAAGTAAAATCTTTCAAATAGATACCAAGTAATTTTAAATTAACGTCACTTTGATGATTACTTAACAAGTTAAATAACAAAACTGCGACCAACTGTTTAACTCCATCCCCCAGTTAACTTATGGAAGAGCTCCTCATTCAACGTTTGATTTTGGTCTTTCGAGCGCATTGATAAAAATATGTAACCACCGATAAACTCGTGAACAACTTTACAGTCAGCACTTGAGCAGCTGAAAGAAATATTACCTTCCTCAAACTGAACTACCACATGTTTCACTTCCCAATTTACATTCCAAGATTTCATTGTATTATAACGCCAAGTTTTCAAGTGATCTCCAGAATTAAGTTCCATTCGCATTAATCGATTAAAAGCAACACCAAGAAGTTCCTATGCAAATAAAATAAGAATCAAAATAAATTTTACACAGCAATTTTAAAAATTATCAACAATCGAACATACTTCTTTTTTACTTCCTTCAAACTTCACCACAAACAGAGTGACTCCAAAATCAGGAAGAGCCTGCCATGCCTTGATATAATTCATTTTGGCCTCCAACAGATTCAGTTCCTTAACGTTGGCGTGAGCTTCCAATATTCGAGTTGTAACCTGTCAAATGAAAATTCATTAATCTCTAAATTAGATAGAAGTGATGAACAGTGCGCAACAAAACGGCGTGCATGAACTGCAAAGTTAGTGTATTATCCATCATCGTTATTGCTTTTGTGCAAATCTATCGATAGCCGATGAAAAAAAAAGCTGACGGTGTAACAAAATCGTGTTCGTAACACTTACAAGTGCCACTTCAAAATCAATTAGTAAGTCAAGTGATTCAAAATAAAATGCAACTAATCGCTATCTTCAATTCTAAATAGTGCAATTATTAATAAACATATAATCGGTGGCGTTAACCATGCTATAAACTAACATCTAACTACATCTTGCTTGCTTATCTACGATGCGATTGACTCTTTTCTTCATTACTTATTAGTAAACAAATTTGTAGATATACAGTATCACTCATAAAATTAGTGCAATTTGTCAACATTTTTTTGTTTGACTTTATAAAAAGCTGACACTGTAAAAGATAAATTGTTGACATAAAAATTGTGGTTAGTGCAAACGTGATTAGTGCAAATGACATCTAAAGGGCAACCAAGCTGCACATATTTCGCAGCGTGAGCGAATTAAGAGCCTCCCATGCTATATATATTCACAAATACTTAAAAACGTTGTCACACTAATGAATGGCTTAACAGGACATAATTCACTCGTCTGTTTACCAATTTTTCGGGATAAGGACAGCATGTACAAGTACATCCACATATCTGAAATTATATGAAGAAATAAAAAGATGTTTTCTGTTTACTGAACCAGTTTCGTTCTAAGTTTAAAACTTAATTATAAAACGAAGAAACAAATCTGACTGCAGCAAAATAACTATTAACCCATATTAAATTAAATATAGTTGTGATAATCGTTAGTTCTATAAGTCGTGCGTTAATAGTAACATCATTCTAAATTAAAGATAGTGTATTAATTAATGTTGGTTTCGAATTTTATCTTGAATAATATAAAAAACAACTGTATAAAAAGTAAAAATTATACCTGTCTTCCTTTGATTTTCTTAAGAAATCGGGGAGCAACGTAATCTTCGGGATTAACGTGAACTTCTAAGTTACTGATGTTCATTGAAGCAACAGGAGATGGACGTTGTAAGATTAAAAATTCCTGAATTGAAGCAACTTCTGACTCGTATGAACTATCAGCCATCGTTTTACCTTTGGCCGCTAAACGGCATGCAGCCATCCATTTGGCATATGCATCCTCCTAATTTCATCATAACACTTAATTAGCTTCTTTCTTTATTATATAACTTATTGTCAAACTTACAGATTCGCAGCGCAACCAAAGCTCGCTCATTCCACCATTTGCTGGAACTTCCAGCTTGATACCATATTTACCTTGAGAAATATTTACATCGGGAGTCACCTCGCAACCTGACATAAATTTAAAAAAGTTATTGCTAAAATTTATTTTGCACATAATAGTAAAATTACCTTTCAATTCGATAGTTTGGATTGGTTCAGCACCCAAGTCTTCTTTGCCTCTATAATAAGACAAATGAGTGTCTCTGAATGTGAAGTACTGTCGTTTGAAGCCTTTTAAAGTGAATCTCTTTGGTCTAACAAATTAAGATAAAATTAATATTATAAAAAAACAATATCAAATTTATGTCTTACTTTAAAAACTTCAGATACCCAGCCAATTCAGGTATCTGTGTAATGTCGTTGTGATTGTTGCTAATAATTGAACCTTCCAAAGTCACTTGCAAATCAGTCAGAGCAGCATCGATATCGTCATCTTTAGTAGTATCTAAATTAGGTTGAGGAATACCACTTTGAAGATTCACTTGAAGCTGAAAAACAAAAAAAAGTCAACGTGGTCCACGTCATACTGTAAATGCAGAAAAATCATTTTAACTAAGTAATAGTTACCTGTAAAGCAGCAAACATCATCATTTCTTCTTCTGTACAATCTAATTCCTCAGATAATAAAGACCATTTAGCTTGTTCAAAAATCTGATTTATTCTAATGGCATCATACTATATTAAAACCAAATCAAATTTAATTAGAAAAAAAATTCAAAAAACTATTTTAATTTAAATAACGTCTACTTTAGGATTTAAATCATAGAAGTTGAAGAATTTAAATCGAAGAAGAATTGTGTCAAATTCTTGAATTCCTTGTTCCATTAATGAAAGGGACGAGTCCAGCCAACTAATAATTATTACCAAAAATAATAATTACACAGTAATTCACTTCGTATCAAGTCCTAGCAACACAAATTAAAATGATAAATTACTTACGCTGCATTCATTCTGGCTTTTTCCACCAATGTTTTCGGCCTAATAACTGACAGTTTGGTATCAGTCGCAACTTGCTGTGGACTATTAATTAAAGACGTGTCATGTACGCCGTTCAGACCATCAACCGACAGACTGTGCATTGATGATGGAGAAAGACCTCCATTGTACGACCCGTTGACTGGTGAATAATTATTAACTGCTCTCCAGGTTCCCTAGACATAGAAACACATTATTTGTTTTAATAGATTTTTTTTTTCATTTTAAAACTAAAATACGAGTTGCCTACCGTATTACTGACGGGTGTGCCTGGCTTATGAAGTGTATTGTTTGGGCTGTTTCTGTCTAGACTGTTTATAGACATATTAGTTGTGTCAGGTGATAAGGTGTAGCTTGAATTGTTGGCATCATGATGAGCACGGTTTCGTCGATCAATGCTTCCTTTAAAATTTCGCTTTAACTGATCCTGTGTTAGTTGACGACAAAAAGAAAGTTCCTCTGGGTGTCGAATTCCTTTTTTTTTTTTTATAAAAAAAAAACATTTTAGTAACTGAATTAACCATAGTTATAATAATTATTGTTTTTCATAATAAAAAGACTGCTTACCAATTTCTTTGCACAATTTAATAATTGTGTTAAAAACTTTAACAGAAAAATCTACTTTGTAATCTCTAAACTGTAAATCGGGCATTTGAACTCGTAGAATTTTGTGCATTGGAGTGAAATGAAGAATAGCATCAGCTTGAACTCCACACTGATCTATAGTTGATCTGGTTCGCAACAACCACATATTCTTAACGGGCCACCAGAGAGCATGATCTGACCAGTCAACTGCAATGTCTAAAGAAAAAATAGTAATTAGTTGTGAATTAATTTGTTTTAAATTTATTATAAGTTTTGCAATTAAATCTAATAACCTAAATTTAAAACTAATAGGACAATGGCACAGCTTTTAAAAATAATCGATATAAAATATTTAAATTCAACATAAAAACAGAAAAAAAAACACAGTAAACGAACATTCTTAACATAATTGCATCCAATTTCAAAATAACTTATTTTTAAAGCCTATTTAAACAATTATTTAATCATGATAATGGAGCTTAATAATGTGCACGAGTTATTTTTGTTATTCATTTGGAAATATAATCGTATAAAATGTATTTTAAATATGCTATTTTGCTTGAAATTAAACATCCACCCATTTTAGTTGACAGTTGATTGGTGCATATCAAATTACAAGAATTTATGGCTTTTTGATGTAAGTAGTACCCAAGGACCCATTTCCCATTATCAACATTGCAAACACAGCAGGATTATAATGAATTTTACATATTAAGTTGGCTGCGACCTACATTTATGTTTTTGTCCTTGCAAATCTGTTTAACATCTTGTATCAGATTCCCACCCACTGCATCGCTAACTCGATAAATTCATTAACTTAACAAAAGCAAATTTTACTCCTAAGTGCGACAACCACATTCATCTCTCTGTTATTAATTAATCCAGTTATACCGCCATCAAGAAAGCAGTACAATCAATTATTTCAAAGAATTCGGCCGCAGATGCACGATCGTTTATCTTGCTATTTTAAATAAGAACAGTTATCAACCTGTGTAATTAATTTATAAAATTACCATATCAACGAACCCCCAGATAAAGTCATTAATCTACTGCGTTTTATACTCCAATAACTGAAATTAGATTTCTAATTTTAACGATGGCACATTAGCCATCATTTACATTTAATTATTTTACCAATCAAATTCCCTAAATAAATAACTGCTGTAAAATTTACTTAAAAAAATAAGTTGATAACAAAATTAAAATTTACTGTTGTAAATAATGACATGACCAAGTGACATTTTAATAAAACAGTACTAGAAAGCAGCATTATTGTGAACATCCAATGTACATAAATAAGAGCTTCTCTAGTGGTGACTAAGTCGATCAATGATGTGACCTCATAGGGGATAATCCGAGTGGTCAATTAATTGGACTCGGATATTTACTTTTCCATTAGCTGTCATACTGATGATTGTATTTCTTATATTGTCACATGAGAAAACCCCATCATATTATACCGGTTGATTTTCTAAACCGGGTGTTTCAATTTAGAAAATCACCTAGTATTGTAGGCTACAGTCTAAAATCAGATTAATATTTTTCTACATGCACAAATAAGAATCTTTTTGGCTTTACTATAACATACTATACTGTATGTTTTTGCATAATGTAATTTTCTAAACATACAGTAAATGACAAAGTCCTAATGTAATGATCACTGCAATATAATTGTGCGACATCCAGCATAAATAACGGAAATAGCAAAAATGACTTTATTGTGTCTACATAAAAAAAGTTATTGTTTAATGTCTATTATGCTTTTTATCCATGACTGTCAAAAGCTAGTATAAAAAGCATGTATAGGGTCGTAACCGTATTTATTTGCAGTTTTTGTGATGCAATTGTGTTTTATTTTGATGATGGTTAAAGTGTTATTTTGATTCGTACCATAACATTCGACGTTAATAATTGCATTTCTTATAATTTCGCAATTTTACCGACAAGTTTTCAGACGGCTGTCTAGCTTATAAATTATTATTGTTATAGCAGTATGGTGCTAAAAAATACGAGTCCATGTCATAGAAATATATGAAGTACAGCAAGATTTATGAACAAACTCGTGACCTTTCAAGTTTACAAGAATATAACAGTGACTCTCATGACAACACATGGTACATTGAATACTGTAGTTAAGAGTTTAAAGTTAAACAACATTTTCATTATTCAGACTTTCAAAAAATTAAGTGCAAGCTGAAAATGAGGTTAAAACAATACACACTTTACATCAAAGTTAGTTCAAGTTGCAAACGTGTTCCTTTCTTGGTAAGTTTAGTTTCTTGAATGTGTTATTTTCAAAAACAAAAAAAAATCAACTTCCTTAAGGAAGCTGCGATTCCAAGAAATTCAGTTCCAGCTGCCAACTCTCCCAGGCCACTAGATCAGGGACGGAAACAGGGAGTACAATTTTGCTATATTTCATTTTCAACCAAAAGTTATATAACAGCAAGGAAAAAACATTACTGTATTTGCTTTTTCAAAGTGTGATTATTATCTACAAAGAATACACATCACTATAAAAATCTTCAATCAATAAACAATATTGTATACGATAACACGTCGGCTTTCAAAAACAAAAACGCAACTTACAACTCTTTTATAGGAAAAACCCAAGTTACCGAAAAAAAAGTAGTAAAATGAAATAATCATGATACAGTACTGTTCCGACAATAAGCGTAATACTAACACTACTAATAAAAAATGAATTTATTGTTACAGAACGATTGTGTATCATGTTTTATGGAGTTCTTTCATTATCAGTTCACAAACTGACAAATCCAAAAGTTATAAAATTATTTAAAGCAATAAATGCAGCAGCCAAACAATGCATTATTTACACTCGGCTATACACTACATCTAAAAAATAAAATAAACTACTAATAAAACTAATCGATTTATTACAGTATAGTAGTGTACACTGTACAGTAGCTGCTGTTTTTTTATTATCGAATTCACCGAAGCAACTCTAAACGACATTCCCGTCTTTCAAAGTTATTTTTAAAGCACCTTATGTTCTTCATTAAGAACATACTGTACTGTATCTGCGAAGTAATCTAATATCACAATAAGTCACCTTGGAAACATATTTCTAGTCGAGACTAGTTTATCATAAAATTATAAATACAGTACAGTATTTATTTTGTTAATGTTATATACTGTAGAATTATTAAATCGCCTAGTTACTGTACATTACTGCATTATATTCAACAGCACTGCACAGGCGGTTGCATTACGCAATTGCAATATCATTGTGACATTGCCAAAAGTTATTTTTAATTCAAGTTGCGATGTTAATAATTAGCAGCTTTTCAAATGCAAGTTGTATTGAAATATGAGAACGGAAATCAAAATCGAAAATAAAAAAACCAATACACAAGTCACTTAATGCGTAAGTTATTAATCTTTTTTGACAATTATGTTTCATTGACAAAATTAAATGTACTTAACAACCTTAAGAGCAAAATCTTGCATAACAATCCATTCATTCTTGGTACAAATTTGATACCGTATGACTCAGTGGAATACCGGGTGATTTTCTAAATTAGAACATTCTTTCACCATTACAAGAAAAAATATGATTAAGTCTCTTTTCGTTATCGACACTGTAAAACAAAGCTTTCTAATTTAATTATTAATCTAAACTACACTTGTAATCAAACTAAATTATTATTAATTTATTACCACAAGAAAATAATGTATTATTTCCGTGTTTGATAGATCAGTATATTATTCTGTCTAATCGATAAATTAAAATTCGTTCTACCCCAATGTTGCACTCGATTGATAATAAAAAGCTGCAAAAGTTTACAACTGAATAACCTTCAAATATAATTTTGCTATAAACATGGCATATCGAATTTCATCTCCGGCTGTCAACGTTTCAATTTCCATTACGTTCCATCGATCACGTTATTCGGATTCTTATCGTTGGTGAAGTGATTGAAATTTGTGGAAAAATATTTACCAGCTCAGATATCCCCAACTATAATAATAGTTATTATCAGTATCAATTGGTTATACGTGCCGTTGTTATAGATATCAAGATACAAGTAACTAAAGTACGTAAAAAAACTAAAACCATCTGCTATTTCTGATTTGTATATAAAAATGACCTACTGTACGTCTGGTTTTACCTAATCTCTGGCATCTGTATTTCAGTGTGTTATAACAACCAAAATATAAAAAATATGTTAAATTCGTTTTTGATAAAATTCATATCAATTTTATACACAAAAAAGACAAAGTCATCGGTTAAGTTACTTCTGAATACTTTAGTTAGCTTTTCAAGAAAATATTTTATGCAATGGCAATTCCATAATTTAACCTCAACTTATATCACTGACTTTCTTATTTATGAAACTGGAACCAAATACTGCACTAAAAGAATAAGCCAAAAAAAATAAACAACTGTATTTAGTCAGAGTTCGTGTGTACAATTGCCAAAAAAAAAAAAAAAATTCCAGCAGTTGAGTAAAGAATATAAATTGCCATTAAATTGAAAATGGGGCTGAGAAAGTTCCGCAGTCTGCAGTTACAGTAAATAGGAAGTTTACCCCATAAACGCAGTGTGTGCCATATTTTGTATTTAGGTGTACAGTACCTATTTTTAGATTATGCAAAAACTACTTGTTCCCGAAATTTCCTAAAAATATTTATGTTCATCCGTGTTTCAAAAGTACAGTAGTTTCTTTGGCGCATAAAAACATTTGCCAACGCTAGACAAAGACACTTTATCAACAAGTTAACACATTAAAACTCTAGAAGCAACAAAGCTTTTGAACTTTAAAATTACAGTAAATTCATTATCTTGAATCAATAATTACTGCACTTAACCTAAATGTATTTTCAAGAGCTTGATCCAAAAAAATCTCGATGTTGTTTGCATAACAAATTTGATCTGGTTTTTAAATTAGTCCAAAAATAATGCTCTGAAAACGTTGAGTTAACGCTGTGTCACCTTTTAACATATTGCTTCCAAGAAATTGCAAGTTACAGCTGGGAAATGTCATAATTTCATAATGCAAAGATTACCATTTGTAAAGCCATACACAAATCCGTGCCCCACTTTCTTATTGCAACTTAAACTTCATTATCCTAAATATACAATATGTCATAACGACTCCATACATAAGCTTTCAAAAATTTCACTTATAAAAGCCTTTATGAATAGCAATTTTTACCACAATAAAGCATAAATCACTTAATGTTTATCTATTCAACTCCATGAATTTAATTTGTTTAGTATTATTAAGATTAATGCAAATAATACCGTACTTTTAAGAGCTAACATCATACTGTAAGTACAGCATTGCGTACAAAAATATTTACCTGAGATTTGTAGGCCACCAAGTTCCAACAACGTCAATATAAAGTACTGTATTTATAGAAACAAGTACAGTTCAAAATAAATAGTAAACGAAAAAGTCCACATCTTGCGCAATAACACCATAATGCTTTAGTTTTTAAAGTAAGTTTAAAAATTCCACCATAATAAGTAATTTAAAATGCATTTTTTTACAATAAGTCACAACACTGACTTTATGGGTACCGGCAACAACTAAATAATCGATTTGTAAAACATTTAAAGCTATAATCCATATTTATTAGTGTCAATAAAGTGTTTAATGGGCTGCATAATTCATGATTATTTTAATTCCGCAAAAAAAATTTAAAAAACAGCTGTTTGAAGTTGCTTTGATAAATAACGTTTAAATCCTGTATGCTGCAATGCACGTGATATTCAGTTAAATAATAACAGGTAGGAATGCCCTTTGTATTGTAACTTAATAAAAAAAATCTTAACATCTCCCTTTAATATTGACCCATATAAACGTCTTGAAGCTTCTTAAAAATTCCTCTGCCACCTGATACGAAAACAAAAGTGAGCATAGTGTTAAAATAAGTTCATCGACCAGCATCAAAAAATACTATACCCTCACCCAATGTTACTTTCACAACTTACCAAAAAAAAAAAAAAAACTCCCATTATGAATTATATCCACCCCCGGGGAGCAACCAAACAATGTGATTCTCTAATTCTTCAGTGGGATAAAATTTATATCTCCACTCCTTCCTTCAAGAAAAATGCAAAAAAAAAACAAACCCCCAATCTCTTTCCTCACCGATTTTATTAGTATACCAACACCCAATCTTATAGCCATTATAGTGCTCAGAACGTCAGCTTTAAATTGCGTAAAAACAATTTTGATTTATACACCGCTCAAATACTGTATTTCTAATAAGTATACTTATAAATTTTGCTTAGAAGAAATAGCTTGGTCGTTAAGACGTCGCACTTGTCAAGTAACGCCCAAAACATTACCCGTTTCATAAGTCATTTAGGCTGTATTCAAAATCATAAAGTAATGTGATGAAAAGCAAAAAAAAATGATAAAAAAAGCCGTTTGCCCCTTGCTGTGATATTTTACGTGAACTACTAGTTCTCGTAGTTGGCGCCAACTAATAAATGTTCATCAAAAACTAAAAATTACTGCACATGAAGCTACAACTTAGTTCTTAGTTTCTCATTAAATTGTGCAGCTAAAAATAACTTATCTGCTAAGTTGCTACCCAATCTGGAAACAAGAAAAATTTCAAGTTACACTACATATTGCAATTATCTTATATTTTATCTAAGAAACTTTGTAATATAATAACATTTCCAACTTTAATCACGTTATTACTGTTTCTTGCAAAAAATAAAGTTTCTAAGTTTCAGAAAACTTTTTACAAAGAAAATGACATAAGTGTTTTGGTTAAAATTGGGTAAATGGCAGCAAAATTTTCAACTGCTTTTCTCCCTTACAGCACAGCTGGATCATGTGTAATTGTTGTTGTCAACTAACTTGCAATAATTGGGTAGCCTGCTCATAGCACCAACAGTCAACTCCACTGTCATATTTTCGGTAAATCTCACAGAATAATACTGATCCGTGGGTACGTGATTCAGTTATCGAAATAAGCTATTCAAGCTTATATAAAAGCTTTCCGAATATGAAATTATTGGGTAAACATTTAACCAAAATATGATTTCAAATCCTGGCAATATTTATTCAAAAAATACGATTCAAATCGATTAGTTTATTTCAACCGACGCAGAAAAAGCAAAGTCCGAACACGTATCAGATAGTTTTTCATCATAAAGAATAATAAAACTGGAAAAGTTTACACCTAAACAAGCTCATTTAACACTTTAATGAGGAACTATTTATGCAAGGCGAGTGCGCAATATGTAATAAATACTAAATACGCGCGTAGGCACATTAAAAAACATTTCGAAATAAATGAACCTACACAACAATTTGTGTTCAAAACTTTCAGAATAAAAAAAAAATAAAAAATAATTCATTTATATTCAGCTGGCGTTTCACATAACGTATTAAAGCATAGTTGTAAGTATGGAAACATTTCAGTCGATTGTAAAAATGGAAAAAACCGCATAGCATTTCTTTGGCTTAGTTTTTAAATCAGTACAGTATTAATGTACATCAAAACAAAAACCATTTGAAATTAGATAGACTATGTGTCCACATTATCTCAAGGTACGTAACCCGTCCCACCCACGCCCAGTAAAAAATAAAAATCAACTCGTGCTTGAATCAAATTTACGATGATTTTTCTGCTTGTTAATGTTACCTAATCCTTCCAATTTAAATAAGAAAACCTTGAGAGTAACTTATTAAATATTAACAATGCACTGGCGGTTACGACAGAAGCAATACACGTCGTTTGGTCACACTTTTTATCAAAAAGTCACCTTGAAGTCATAAACTTATTTATATACAATACTGCGGAAGTGTTTGAAGTTTTTCATCAATTTTCAATTACATTAGTCTTGATAAGATTGCATAAACGTGATATCATATAAAAGACAAAGTTGAATAATTCTTTCATAACATAAACATGCACTAAATTTAAGAAACATTGTTACTCAGAAACATAACACCGGATATACTGAAATTCTGATAACAAAATTTCAAATGTACAAAAAAAATTAAAATCGTGTCACTGATGACACTGATGGATACAGAATCATAACAGTCTGGTAGTAAAAAACTGTTGCAAACTAATATTTACAGTAAACAAAAACGCAGAAGCGATTAACCCGTTTTAGCGTAGCTGCTAATGTTAAAAATTGGAATTGCACAAGTCAGCGAAAAATGTGAGTTAACCTCTATTTACAAAATACTAGAGGAAAATGCTGGCCCGTCCTATATTTAATGTCTTATTTTGGGAATGTAGAGCTCCAAAGCTGAGTCGACAGTTAAGTATGAATGTTTCCATGGCTGCTTTTTTGCAACTCCCAGCTGGGAGCAGACACAAGTGCAGCACTGTATAATCAACAATAGAAATACATATCGGAATTTTTTTTATATATATATACACTGCATTTTCTATAAATACAACTGATGCTTTAAAACCGTAAATCGTCGAAAGAAATGTAAACAAGAATTCAATCTCTAAAAGCTCATTCGCTGAAGCCCTGTCGATGAAAATACTGTATTCCCTCACGTAAACACAATCTACCCATTTTGATTTAACTTTGTTGAAAACACTGGCACCAAAAGTTTAAAATAAAAAAAAATAGAAGAAGCTGGAACACTTCTCGACATCTCTGGCCATTGCCAATAAATATACATATATAGTAAATACGCACAAAAACACTCAAGCCTTTGAATTGTACCAGGAAATTGCTCTTAGAAAACGCAAAGAAAAACCACCAAGGAAAAATCGAAAAAATTGTAACCAAAAAAAAAGAAAAGAAAAACCCATAAAAATACTGTCGGGTTTTGCGAAATAAAAATAAACGTCGAATAAACCCTTCAAGTTTATTGCAAGAAAAGCCAATAAAATACCATATTGATTTACAATTAAATTCTTCTTCCCTTCAAAGTTGAATGTTTTTATTTATTTTCATGGATAAAAAGTGCTGTGTTTTACAGTGAATGCAAATAAGCAATTAAAGTGCAATCTAAAGTCTACAGGCATTGGTAAGATGACTGTTGAAATTTTAAAACGAGAACCAATTTCCTTTTAGTCCACAGTCGAACAGCTGATTAAATTTCGTATTTCATAGATAAAATATGACCAACATCATCAACCAACTCTGCAATCGACCAAGATTAAAGGCCATTGTCCTTCCTGTTGAACACTGATTCCTACAGCATTCAACTACTGATACACACAATAATTGACATTTATGACCTATCATTTAAGTAAATGAACAATTTTTTTTGCTCTTCTCATCTACTGACAAAATATCTCTTCAAGAAACTAGGAAGTTTCACGTATACAAATTACATTTTCAGTTTCATAAGATAAAAAAAAAGTTAATTAAGTTGAAACGGTTCCAAACATCCAAACGCCGACTATACATTAAGAAATTAGATTATGAAGTTAAGTATTAAAATAAAATTAAAATTTGAAGATGAAATCGTAATTGATCAAAACAAAATAGGCGTTGCCATAACCGGAAGCAAAAAAATTACTTCTAGTTATCACTAATCAACGAAATGAGAATAAAAAGACGGCGCCTGCCTTTTGAAAAAAATATTTATAGGAATCTTATAAGATGTAACCATTTTGGTATTACTGTACTATTTTTTTCTACGTCTTGTTAAAAGTGCCCAGAGTCTTAAACATCAAATTAAATACAAACACTTATTTTGCATGATCTTATAGTTTGGAATGCAAAAACGTTTTATGAAACAGAATTAGGGCGTTTCCTGTTAAAATATAAAGCTTTTAAAAGTTAAACACTTTCAATAGAGTTAAGTCTGTTAAAGTTTGTGATGTAATACGATTCCACCCTGTATGTTAACCGAGACAACTGATGGGATAAAAGTCTCCATGAGAGGGAATTTACAGTTTCAAACTTTCAACAAGCAAAATAGTTCACCTATAACCTTGAATTATCCATCTCCAGTCTCCCACCTTTAGTTTTTGTTCAGTAAGGTAAAACAATTTGTTTACAAATCTGCATGAATATTCCACAGTATCCTGTGCAGTTGTTCAAGAACAAGTTGAAGAAAAACAGAGACAGTGTAACAAAGGGTAAGCCAAAAAAAAATAAGAGAAAGAAAACACAGTATGTAAACAACATTAAAATTTTATAATACTAAAAAAATATTGTTGTAAAAATGCACGGTGAGAGTGATAACGTTCAGAAATTAAAAGACTCCTCACTCCGGTTAAGTTAATAACAATGAAATGCTGAAATTGTAAACAAATAGATTTCATAAATGCATTCTTTAAATTTTTTTAATTCTTCGCTTACCGTTGAATAAACAACAGTAATGTTAGTGAAGGCAGGAGACAGGCACATCAACATCCCCTTGAAGTATCGTCTGACAGACGCCAATTGTCAAAAATCATATACAATACCAAAAATATAGACACTTAATTTAAAGCCAGTAAGTTGGCTATGTTTTTAAAGATGGGTTTGTTTTAAAGGTCAAAAGCACTAAGAAGCAGACAAAAAACCGATAATCTTGTCTGACACTCGAGTAAACTGGCTTTAATTTATTAGATAAAATGTTAATAACATCAATTATGATCACACCGTTAACCACGAGATAGATTGTCTATGCAGTTAGTCTCCGGTTTTCCTACAGTATTAATTACAGCTGCCACTGCAACAACATTTTGAGCATAACGAATGTCACCAAAGAGTAATTTAAGAACAATCTTTTAATGCTAACATTATTCTGCCAGTTGTTTGTAATATTTTTAATAAAGTTAAATATTAAGTTACATTATAGCAAACTTTCGATATAAATTTAAACATAAGGAGAGAGAAAAAAAAGATAACATTAGCTAAACTTTAAACATTTATCATCTAACACAAGCTTTTTATAAAATAAACAATTTAAATTTTAATCTATCCAAAACAGATGGATAAACCAAAACATAGTTATAATACACAAAAATTAGTTATTAAATATCCTTTCTTTTTCTAAGAACCGATGCATAACAGGAAGTACTTACTGGAGTTACGAAATTGCTATAATTTAACGCAATGGTAATTTCTTTAAGAAAAACAATTTCTTTATCAACGCCATGTAGTATCATCATTTTAATTAAATAAAACACAGTTAAATAAAACATTATCTAAGTTAGATCACGTTTTCCTCTTTAACAATTAACAAACGGACAAATTGCCTTTGAAAGTGACAAGAATTAGTTTCGTTTCTTGATTGGTCTTGTAGTAAAAGTTTTCCACTTGAGAAATTCACCCTGTATATTCAAATACTCTGCATTTGTAAATAAAAAAAGATGCACTCGTAGTCTACCTAGGTTATACAGTAACATACACTTTCCTCTCCAAGTATCATTGCAAAGTGTACATTGAAGATAAAATTAGAGTGTATGTGGCGCCTCAACTATCAGTTTGGCATGCTTGCACTACAAATTTCTTCTAGATGGTTTCCATCACCTAATTAAATTCAAATAGCAAGCAATTTCAGATCTTTTTTTTTATTTTGTTATGGGGAAAACAAGAGATCGCTTTGTGATTATCCCATCACGCCCATCGTCTGTGAATGTGTGCACTCTTTCCTTTTTAAATTTCGAATAGCGAATGTCAAACTATTCTACACGTCCAAAATGTTAATAAAGAAATCATCACACATACTTGCACATAAGCGACATACGAAAATATTTCCTGGGTAATTTTCACAGATCATTTCTCAGTAACTCGGGATACCGGATCTTAATGTCAAGTATCATATTTGGGAGTAGCTAGTGTGTTAGATGTCAAACATTTCGTTTTTAAAGTTATGCCAAAACCAGAAAAAAATGAAATTTAACAACTTGGCTAAAAATATGACTTGAAAACAATTTAAATGCAAATGCAACCTAAACAAATTGATTTCTTTTTATAGAAGTTTTTGCAGATCAGCTAGGCTTACATTAGCTTAACTGTCAGTTTAGACAACAACAAAAAAATAATTTAAAGCAATTTGTATAAGCTTTACGATTGAATGGATGTTACTCAAAAGATTTAATGGACTATAAATATTCTTTTCAATTGTTTCAGTATTACTATAATTTATTCCAAAATAGTAAACGGCGCGTCGTTATCATTAATGTAAAATATGAACGCTTTATGCAATGGGAGTAAAACATTTTTTATCTACAGGAAATTTCTTAAATTTTAACTGATGATATCAATGATTTTATATAATACATAAATCTAGCCATGCTAAGTAATTCCAAATGTCATTTATGGATGTCAAATTTTTCATTTCTCCAAACCCGCCAGGGGATGACAGTTACTTGATATATCAGGATCTCGGTGTGTGGTTGCTTAAAGTTGCTACTAAATCGGATGATTTTATTAGTTGGAACACGTTTTTACAGTGCCAATAAAGAAACGAGGCTAAATCTTATCAGTCCCAATAGGGATTTGCCCCGTTTCTTTCTTGACATAAAGAAAAGAAACTAAAGAGTGTCAGTTCCAATAGCTATTTTCCAGGGTTTTTTCCTACCATAGGGGGAAAAAATAGGTTCCAATTTAGAAACTCATCCCAAAGAGTAGGGAGTTGTAACAGATGATGATAAAATCAAATGACATTCAAATGAAATAAAAGGGGGAAAAAACGAACAAAAAAGAGAAAAGAAGAAGCCCAACCCGTGCTCAATACATCAAATTAAAATGCGAGTTCAATGTTCGACTCCACACACAAATTTCCAAATGTGCCAACCCCTATCAACACGCAGCTACCATTTCTTCATTTTTGGCAACTGTACCTCTACGTTCATTTTCACTTCCCACACACTTTTTACGGAACGCTCGACGTCACACGTGTGGGTAATGTTTAATAAACACACGAGTTTTAATCGATTGCATACCAACATGCTAAATTAAACGAATTTAAAGGCGACGTTTTCTACCTACACAACAAACACGAAATATAAAAAAAAATTACAATCAAAGCGTAGGTGGCACCAATCCTTGTCAATGTTTATTCTACTTTTCACTATAATAATAACGCAATAAAGTGCTTTAAGAATTAATTCATTGGCAAACGGAAACTGTCAAGGCAACTAAAAGGTATAAAAATTAGACCACAAAATAGTTAAATAAAAACCAAGGTTATGTTATTAACTGATGAGAGATTAACAACTTTTAAAAAAGTTCAAAGAAAACAAAAAAAGTAGAAAGATCAAAGCTAATGAATTTTCTTTAAATAGTTCTGCAGATGTCTTAACTAACACAATCCAAATTACTACGAGAATTAATAGCTAGAACTAATTTGCGCTAAAATAAAAACCTTTTATTTTTAGGATAAGATTGGCGGCACTTGCAGACAAAACCGCTGCTCTATTATATCAGCCATACTTATTTTTAAACTGTCACTTTCTATATACTTTCTCGTTGATAATACACTAATACAGTGTATGCGCAAACGTTTTTTAACAGTAAACTGAACCGCACCTAATTTCAATCAGAAGAAGCCAAAGCTGGGAATGGTAAAAAAGTTAATGTGTAATGTTGGCATCAGTCCTACAGTAACAAACCACCAGTGCACCTTAAGTTATAATAGAGGGCGTGAGCAACCCTTCTCTGGCTTCTTTTTTAGTGAATGCCTTACATGTACATACAGTAAAGCCTACACTAGTTACGTATTTATACGTGGCCTCGTTAGACTTGTGTGCCGGAGAGAGAAATCATTCAAAACCGCTGTAGGATCATGTGACGGAAACACGTGTACACCCACTTTACTCGCGCACATGTGAATACGGTATGTTATGGTCGGGTTTTGTGGGTCACCAACACAACATAGTGTTTGGATATTAGAACATCGTTTTTGTCAATAAATCCCCTCCTCAAACAAAACGCTAATATGTTGAAAGTGACGACATACATCAAACCCATGTTTTTCTCACTCTTTACTGCAATTACTTTGTTTCGCCGAAAAAAATAAATTCAAAGTGTTGAAAAGATGCATTGTACTATTTACTAAAATAGTGATTTATACAACACTGTTAATTTATTAATTTCTATTGTGGACCATTTGCAAATCACCGCATAATAGGGATCTCCTGGGAACTACTTTAGATTTTAGCATCCTTTTATTCTGCTATCATTTTGTGCAAAAATTTTCGTGCAAAAACGATACTTAAGACGTTCTTTTGTCAAGAGCTAAACAATACTGAAATTTCCTTTTCACATACGTTAATAAAGCAACTTTATAAACTTTAAAGCTCTTTCCATGTTTATATAAAGAGTACAATTGCCTTTTTATAATGAACCTCTTTGATCTGAAGTGTTGAGATCGCTCAAATCGCCATATAATCTTAAATGTTAAAACCTCGCAAGTCATAATAAATGTAACAGTAACATTTATCTTGGTGTGAGAAAAAACTCACTTAGACCGGCAAATAATTGATATGAGACACCAGCCACTTTCGCTTTCAATGTTCGTTACTTTTTTTAGTACTGTGCCATAGAAAATCGAGCAATAAGAATTCAAGGTTTGTGGTTACTTTTTTACAACGTTAGTCAAGGTCTTGTGCCATCAACATCAAAGTTACTGCTTTGGTTTCAATTTCCAACAACAATAATTTAATTGCTAGAGCGAAACTAAAATGTACTGCAGCTTAAATGACTATTTCAACCAATCAGAATGGACGCCAATCAAAGTGCACATTATGTAGAATCCTTTCACATTCACACAATGAATAATCTCTACTCATTTCCTTTGGGGTTCCTCTAAACATGATCCAGTATCATCAGGGTTTCCTAACTTTCCACATCATCGGCTTACAGATGTGCTCGCTCCCTTCCTATTTTCAGTCGCAGAAATGCAGTGCATGTTTATCTATTTTTTACTAACACTGAAAAAAAAGTACAGCGCGATAGCAAAAAACCATTACAATAATTATTATTATGACTGGGAGAGAAATGAAAATAAGTGATCTTCCATCAAGCGTAATTCCTCAATTCTAGCATTTTAATGACGCCTGTATAAAGTTAATAGCAGTGAATTATTGCAATAACAAGGTAATTTTCGACGAGCAATGACTACCAGTCTATACGGTATATCAATTATCTAAACTACTGTACAATAATAAAAAAAAATAATTTACAGTAATGCCATGCAACAAATATTTATAAACAAAATATTTTGGCGAACATCTCCTTAAAATTCCCCCTTCAACAGCTGTTGCTACTTTAATTTAATGAGCTGTTAAAAGTAAATTATAACTTATGCAAGTTATGCACAGTAATTTCATTTTAATTATTGCACATGTACATACAAATTTTAGTGTGTTAAATTTCATGAATTCAAGATCAAAGTCTCATATCATGTTATTATGAAAATGTACTCGGCCAAACTGAGATACCAAATTTTGATGTTTATGTTTACTTTCTCATCTTCAAATGCTTATTTTGTGTACTTATAGTGATACGAGGTCAAAAATTCCTTTATAACACTTTTAAGTACACAAACAAGCTTCACAAAGTCAATTTCTAAACTAGAAACCTTAAAAGGCAATTACTCTAAGCGAAATGTTTGAGCTCCAACAGCTTAATTAGAGAAAAAGCAACTAAAAAGTCTAAAAACCCCAGCTTCTAACTTAATCAATGGCAATTCGTATGTGGCCTTCACACAAACACCACTGAGAAGATAGTTCAAAGGTGACTGAAAGAGGTTTAAGCACCTTTAAAGGTCAGTTCACCTGATTTAGCAAACACAACATTCCAAACAATGCGTACATCTAGGGTTCAAAAAGTCATTCAAAAGTAAAGTGGTAAGAATAAGAAAAAAAAGTAGCAGAAAAACTGTGATAGCTACCAAGATTGCACTAAAAGCAACTAACTTATTCTTATAGACTTTCTAGTTGACAATGACAAAATGTACACATTTCCACCCCATGCAATGTAAACAGGTGCTGTGAAGAGAGACGAATCTTTAACATTCAATTCACTAGTGCACCTCAAATTTCAATAGAGGGTCACAAGCATGATGGTGGGTGTTAAACAATTCAGGTCAAAAGGGTGGAGTGGGTGGCAGAAATATTGATGGTAAAATTTTCCAAAAAAAAAAGAACCCTTTAAATATTGTTAAAATAAAATACTCAACTTTCAATCTACACATACAGTATAGTGAAAAAACGATGAAATAAAATTACAGAACACTGTAATTGTTTAACAGAAAAACATCTTTAATAACAGTTGCCGCACCCAAAACAACCAGAAGTTAGATAAAAAATATAAATGCTGAAACAGTATTTAAATACAGTATAACATAGTGTATGCCTTCTCGAAAATTCAAAGGGAACGTGCACTCATTTAATTTTTATGAATTAATATCTATTTTCTTATAACGATTGTAATGTACTTTCGGAAAAATACATTTCCTTCCTTAATCATCTAATTATAGTCGATTCACACACTGTGATTGGGCAACGAAATCTAACAGTCTTTACCGCTACTCAATTAACAACAATGTACATAAAGAAAAGCTTTGCTGACCCAGTAGCATGCTTCAAAATCTCGGTACAGTATTACTCATCGGACTTTTAGTCATGATCAAGATGAGTTGGCAAACAAAATGATTATTGAGGGTGGTATCAGCATTCTTATAACAGTCATCTACGTTATTGCGTCATATAAAAATAAATAACCAAAGGCAACTAAACCAATATTGAAAATATTGGATTACTGTATTTAACTACTGAAGCAATAAACTACAAAATTAGGAAATCATCATATTGAATAACATTTTTAATAAATTAGTACAGTACTGTAAACCTTGAAATATTATTACTGTGCATTACAAAAATTTAATAATTTATTGAAATTATAATGCAGTATGTCATAATACACTTCAGATTAAATCATCTACTTTTAAATACAAATCAAATTTCGGGGAAAGAGATTTCAATATGTACAAGATTTTATTAATCTCGCCAAAACGATCACATCAACAGAGCAATTCCATGATATATCCACGTAATGATGCCATATGTTACAACTTACAGATAATATTCCCTAACATAATTAAAGGAAAGCCCCCTCTCTATCTCCATTACATACTTTCTATCGTATACAGAACAGTACTGTAGCCTTCACACTTTTCAATTCATTCCGTGTAAATATGCAAAATAAGGTTTCTGCAGAGCAATCCCACCCTTCCAATAATAAAAAAAAATGAAGACGGTTTATGTAGGAAACATACAAACACGCAAATACACGTATACCCACTCAGTATCACTACATTCCAGATGTCATAAACGATAAATAAACATTCCGATGCTTTTAGCATGCCAGGTTATGGTACTCTACATCCCTATGAATCCCCACCAATAAACAAGTACTGTACCAGTACAATATGAAAAGATTTCCATCCCATTAACAAACACAATCCTCCATCTACTGTAAATTTCAACCATCCATCTTTCTAAATTATAACTTTTGTATTCCTCACTCTTCAGTTCTACTGTATTTAGTCGTTATCAACAAAATACGGCATCAACTCCAACTCGAAATAAACAAATACCATACTGCTAAATTGTTAATACCAATAAAGTATGTAGGTTCATAAAAAATCAAAATAAACTATGTATTACAAGAATTTCAGTCTTGCATATTAAATAACAAAAATTCCCTTTCAAATCTGCTGTTTACATTCATATTACGATGGCTTATGCTATAATACCGACTGCAAAGACAGTATAATAAAACTTTTGTATGTTTGTACAGAATACTCTTAGTAAAATAAAATATGACACAGTGGTTTTATATTGCACTCTACATATTGTCAGTCTGAGAATTAGCATAATAAAAGTTTTTGCTCACAAATGTTATATGTACAATACACAAGTTTCAAGTTACAAACAGTTTTTTATAAGAAAAAAATTGACTCGCAAGTACTAAATGCAAATGTTTACACGAGATCAAGGCCATGTGTACCATAAAGTGTCACGAACAGTACTCGAGATTTTACGTATTGTGACGCCACAGCTAATGCATGCTTGACAATATTCTAAAGTGGCTAATGCAAAATAATCAGTGGTGCCGACGCTACTTGACATTTTCATTAAAAACCTACTTTTTCGCCAATGCCACTATTTTTTTTTTCCTGTACTTTACGTCCTACCTACCCATTTTCAACCGCTCCTCAATGCAGATGGAGCTATACAATCTACTTGCAAGTCGAACCATATTTGGAGACTACCTACACAGCACACATCTGATATTATGTAAATTAAACCACACCCTTCTTTTTATTTACATTAAACATTTACAACATGATTTCGTCTCATTAATTCTAAAAATTACACAAAAAATCAAAATCAAAAGATATTCAAAATGACAAACTCAAAAGTTGTTTATCCCAATGGAAAAAGAATGTAATGATTTCGGGTCTCAAATCTTTCCACTGTATAAGGACAGTCAATATTACGATAAAAAGTGATTATTTAGCAGCAATTTATTTCACCAAACATGGACATACATTCCAAAAACTGTTTACGTTTTCGGTCACTAACTTGTTTTCAATGGATAAATCAGTGTTTTGATTACTAAGTACTAAATAGCAAAATTTATCTCATTTCAAAGAATAAAAAGATAATTCAATTCAACAAATCCCATTGAATAACACGATTAAATATCTAATTATGTAATGGTTCTGTCACTCTGTGTACCTTTTTGATTAATAATCTTTAACATAAAAATATAAACACTTCTGATTTTAACTAGAATGTTCTTTAACATTACCAGTATATTCAAATTGCTTTAAATCAATTATTGAAATGTATTACTGCTTTGTAATTTGCCAACAAAAAAAGAAGCTTTTTTAATGTTTACTTGTTTGTAACCATTATTTCGATTCCTAAGACAAGTTTTTCCAGAATTACAAAACTTTTAAAAAGTTGGCCATTTCAACAACATTAAGAGTTGCTCTTAAAAGTTAAAACAACGCAACTCAATGATTTCTTCATAATTCATACGAAATTCAATTTCTCCACAAGGCCAAACAAAACATTTCAATAAACAAAACCAGAATCAACCAAAAAATTGTAATAAAAGCGATAGTAGTTTTAAATTTTTTTAGTTAAGTAACAATTCAACTTTAGTAACCTCATTGGAAAAGTTATATTGGCCACAAAACCAATTTTTTAAGCAGAAAAAAATTGATGTCGCCTTTGTAAATAATACCGCAAGTTAATTACGTCAGTTTCTGACGTCACCTGCGTCTGGGGACACATCAAAATCATCCTTTTTGGGTATCGTCAATGAAGAAAATTGAGGTCACGACACAATTCAAGTATAACTCAAGTTATCTAACATTATTAGTACACACGACAAACTATGATTGATATACTTGCACTAACTTGAAAACAACAAATAGATTATTTTGCTCTAAATTCGGCTTTATCAATAAGCAACACAAAAATGTAATCAAGACAAGTAAAGAAGTTACTGTCACTCGCTCAGTCAGCTTATACAGGATGACTTTCCTAAATTAGAACACTGTTTTTGACAGTAGCAATAAAGAAACGGAACTACCAATCTTACCAGTCTTAGTAGAAATTTGTCTTGATTTTTTCTAGCCATGAAAAAAGTTCCAATAACTACAGTATATATTATTAGTTCTAATAGAGATTTTTTCTAACCATCGAATTAAAACTGCCACAGAAATGAGGACTAAATCTTATTAGTTCCAATTTGTTTTTTTCTTGTCATGAGAATAATTAACAGTTCCAATTTAGAAAATCACCCGATATACAATAATTCAATTACGAGTATGATGGATCTTTGACTTCCCAATTTAAGTGATATAAAAATTACGCTAGAATAATTATTTAAGCTACTGATCATTAAAGTTCCTCTTCTTCTTTTAAACTTAATTGAGTCTTACTTAAATTCATAAATTAAAACGGTAACATCTTAAAAGTTTGAAAAGTTAACTATACATGTTCGGTGACCTAGGTTAACTTTTAAATTAAACTTATTAGATTTTATAGACGATAGTTCTTTAAACTTTATCACTGATAATATTTAAAGAATATTTCTTTGAAAGTATGTTTCAAAGTTCAAACCCTTTGTTTACAGATCATAATCCAATTAATTTTTAATAAGGTTTCCCGAATTGTTTTCCCTCCAATATCAGCCATTTCAACCTATAAAACTATTGAGCATATCAACGTAATTTTTATAATTAAGTGATGATCTAATCGATAAATACTTGAAGGTTCCTATTGGTCTGTGAAACATTCCTTTTCAAATTTTTTAAAGTTGCAATGCATGATCAGATTGTAATTGCAAAACTAAGTATGCGTCATTAATTTATTATTACAAATGAATGTTGTATTTACCTAAATCTTCCACAAGTTTCAGCATAACACCTCCAATATGCAGATCTCCTTTGACTCTTAATTTTCTTTCAACTTTTAAGTCTGTTACGTAAATCCGTAACTCCCAAGATCCATCACCGATCAAATAGTCGTCAACAATCATTTTTGCGCTTAAATGTTTATGAAAACTTTTAACAATATAATTTTGTACTGTAGTTCACACAGCGAGATTCAACTCCTCGGGGAAATTTAATGACAATCCTTTTACAGTCTCATTAAGTATTTTTAAGATTAACACTGATGTTCCATATAAACAACTTACTTAGACTTCAGACATGATTTTGACAAAATATTCAGCCGTGGCGTTGTTATTTAGCCAGCGACTTGTGTAATGATTACTGAATGTTGATCCCACTCACGACGGCTGATTCGAAGGAGGACGCCCATTCAGCCACTGAAAGCGAAAACAAATTTGGGCGAGAAAGATTTCAACTTCCCCCGAAGAGTATACCAACAACTGCGGCCTCTGCGATAACTATTACAATTGAAATGCTAATAGCAACCTACTCGAAAAAAGTTGTTTCCCAATTGCGTTGGTCTTGTTTACAAGACTTGAAATAATGCAACAGTCGAAGTTCCTACTCCAACTTTCCACACAACTACCGGTCAATTGATCATCAACCGAAGAAACCAAAACTACCCTTGCTAAGTTTGAACTAAATCTGGCTGACTGGATCTCCTCTGCTTTTGACCAGAAACCACGCGTTATTAATGGCGGTAAAGCCTGGTAAATAAAAACTATCGGTAAACTCCTCCTGGCCTAACATGACGTCATTTGGCGTTATGCGTTAGTTTGCTGTCAAGCCACAGCATGGCGGTAGTGTACATCCTGATTTTTTTGTTAATAAATTCCTGGAAACCTATGAGTCACCAGTTTTCTA
Organism: Helicorthomorpha holstii; assembly: GCA_013389785.1. Taxonomy (NCBI): domain Eukaryota; kingdom Metazoa; phylum Arthropoda; class Diplopoda; order Polydesmida; family Paradoxosomatidae; genus Helicorthomorpha; species Helicorthomorpha holstii. Next base: position 6,799,264 of record JAAFCF010006680.1, on the reverse strand, counting down.
AGTAAAAACACTGAAATTTATTTAAAAAAATAAATTATGCACTGTAGGAAAACTATAATTTGACATCAAATTAATTTTAACTAAATATACTAATCGTAATATTTAACTTTGGGAACTTAATTATAAAGAAGTCAGAAAAGTAATAGTTTTTAATAATTGTTACTTTTAGAAACTATATTTATAAAACCTATAAACGTGAACTTTGGCCCAAAAACTTTTAGTATATTTTTAAATAATTGTCATTTCCGATGATTCACGTTCTTTTTCTGGAGATCTACTGTAATCATGGCCAGGAAACGCTTATGTTCAGCTTTTGGTTACATAAACATGCAATTTCGAAAAATACAGTACAGTACTTCCTCCGAGTTAAGTTGCTTAATTATATTATGACAAACTATAATTGCATCATACGAAAAGGGGAAAACATAAACGTGTCAAACAAATTTTTAAAAATAAATTACTTCAACTTCCTTTATTTTACCTAATCCAACCTAAAAAAAATAAAACTGATGAAATAATTAAAATCTAATACAGTTTACTTTTATTACTATACCGGTATTGAAAATCACAATTTAGAAAGTTTTTCCTGCAATTGATTCAGAATATATCTAGAATCTGAGTGGTTTGGGAATAGCTGCAAAGATTTCTTTGACATCTGAAAACTTGTTTGCAAATCTCCCATCTGTAAAAATGCTTTATATACAGCAAATTTAATTTAAATTATAAATTAAATTCAATTACTTTTTCGCTGAGATAGCTCAAGTTATAAAGAGGTTCGTATAGATGAGATCCCATATTTATTGATGTTTGTAGTAAAGCTTTTGCCTATAAAATAGAAGTAATAACAAAAGTTTAGTCAAATTTAATCATTTACAATTAATAACAATATCAATCCAATTTATTTACCGAGCTAACTTGCTTCTTTCTGTATTCTAAATAAGCCAAATTGTTGTAAGCTTCAGCGTGATCTCCATTCATTACTAGTGTTAATCGCAAGCATTGGTAAGCTAAACTGGTGTCTCCAATACTCTAAAAATATAATATTAGTAATTTCTAGTCCTTTTTTTAAACAAATTAAAGAACTTACTAAAGCAATGTGGCTAAGATTGTACCAAATTTCAGCTCGAGTAATGTCATTATCACTGAGAGACAAAGCTCGTTCAAAACATGTCAGTGACAAATCAAATTGCTGTGCATAAAAACAGCATAAACCCAAATTTGTAAAAACTTCACTGTTAAAAACCCCCATTTGCAATAATCTTCTGTAAAATCGCATTGCAACTTCGGGTTGGTCACTATAAAAATGATGAGTTGCCAAACACGCAATGGCTTCCACGTTAGTAGCATCATTTAACAGGACAAACTTATAAGTATTAACAGAAGTCAAAAGATCATCGAGGGCCTCGTAAATTCTTGCTAACCCAATCAGTAACGTTGTTTCTCCTGGAAACGTCTCCAAAGCAGCATTGTACAATTCTACCACGGTTAACGGTTGATCCATACGTCTATACACCTATTACCAAAACCTTTAATAACTAAATAATATACTTTCTTATATGTTAAAAACCGTTAATTATTATCAACAACCTTTGCTAAATGCAAGTAGCATTCTACGGTCGCCTGTTGTTTAAGTGCTGATAAAAACTGCTTTTCAGCATCCCTCAAAGATCCCAATCTATAAATTTATAATTATTACCGGTATATAGATATTAAGTAATGCTTCTTTTATTTTTGCGAGCAAACTAACTTGTAATAACATTTTCCAACCTGAACTTTCCACCACCAATCTTTGAATTGGCATTGCTGAGTTGCTTCCGCTGCCAGTCTCAAAGCCTATTTTTAAAAATTGTTATCAGTTAAAGTTAATAACAATTATATACAACAATTAAACAATGCTACATTCAATTACCATTCGAATATCATTTTCGTGATAATAAATGTATTCAAACAACGGTTTAGCGATGAAAACATTACTTGCATATTTACTTATGTTTAGTCTGGCTAAATTAATAAACGGTCCGCCGGGAGATGTCAATGTTGATGCCTGCAAATTAAAATCGATATAAGAATTCGTAAATATTTATTCAATTCATTTAAACTAAAGACTACTTTACAGTTCTCAATCGTATAAATCGTCCAGAAGCTGAGGTGACAGGTCTAGCTGTATGAGCTGTACGTGGTGCTTGAATTGCTTGTTCAAGTGAAGATGATCGACCACTTCTGGTTCCAGGATGAACGACACCACTTAGAGGGCGACCAGATGTTGTAACAGGTCTGCATAGTCAGTAGTCACAACAATGTCAACTAACTCGTGTCATTAGCAAAATAACTCACCTGAAAGACTGTATGTGGCTACTTTGAGAGGTTTTCGGTGTATTTAAAGAAGTTCCAGGTCTAGGCATTTGAGCAATTGTGTTGTCATCTAGTAAGGAATCAGCCATTCCATCTTCGTCCAGCTCAGAATCGTCAACGTAAACTTGATTTGTTAAAGCTTTCATTTTTAAGACCCATACAGCCTACAGAAAATATTAAAAAATGAATCGGTAATGTTTTGCTGTAAAGAGAAAATATGCCGACCTGGTCCAGCTGATTCCTTTCTAAAAGTTTTGTACAAATTTCTGCACATTTCTCAAATTTTTTTCTTTTAAATAAACTTAAAGCTAAGTAAAATTCATCCATTTTCACGTTGAAACTTTAGTTTGAGTTTGTTATTGTTTGTAAATACAGTTACCATGGCAGCAAAATTTTTTAGTACTGTTATTGATTACTTTGCTGTGTAGTTAAGTTAAACCCCTAGTAAAAAGAAAACGAACTACCGTAACTTAATATTACTGTATAAATAAGCGTTTTAATGGCTTAAATAATTTTCAAAAACGTTAATAGAATTTGTTTCATGTTATGTTCTTCATCGACTCGTAAAATGTAGGCGTCCAATCAATCCATTTTTTCTGCAGCAACGAAATCAGCTGATCGCGCAATCGTAAATAATTGCATTAATTAATATTTTAATCTCATTACGCTATCGGTATCAATAAAAAAATTAATTTTTATAATTACAGTACTTATTATAAAACATGTGTGACTTTTAAGTCGGAGTTGTTTAAGTTATAATAATACTAATTGCTTTAATTCGTCTATTATTGGCGCAAAAAAGAGGGCGGGTAAATTCCAAGGCTAACAAGCAACATGGCATGATCAAACTTCACAGCATTGTTTATTTAGTTCAAGGTCGTTATTAGTTTTAATACTATTTTCTATATCAGCTTAGAACTTTCAAATAAAAGACTTGTAAGATATTGTACATTTAACTTATGGGATATAGTAAGGGCTATACTATAAAGTTACCAACATACAGGAACATATTTAAGTTTGAATTCTTTTATTTATCATCAAAATGATTAGAAGCTCGTCGGTTATACGACAGCAATGTCATTTAAATAAAATTCACAGGAATTCTTGGGTAAAACTTTTAACCGTTACACCTGGGCCAGTAAATTTGTATAAGATTTATGCTCGAGAATATCATCGACTCAGTTCCGTGTATGGTCATTACGTGGTTCCAGAGAGTGACACAGATGCTGTGAAAAGTATACTAAATTAATTTACAGTTGGTTTTGGTGTCTATAATGTACTTATTCGAATTTTTATTTGTACTCAGATGTTCCTACAGAAGTTTTACAAAATCGATCAACAAATGCAAATTTATATCGACTGGTAACTGCATACAGAGAGCATGGGCATCTGTGTGCCCAACTAAATCCTTTATCAACTGGTACCAATAAGTAAGTTATAGATGATTTTCGATGCTAATTTTAATATTAGTAAACTTATTGACAAGTTTTTAACTCAAGATTGGCCCTAAATGAGCTGAAACCATCAACATACTCGTTAACTGCGGAAGATGGAAACTTATATAATATTAAAGGAATCTTAAATTGTGGAAAAGAGGCAGCAAATCTCAAAGAAATTATTTCTATTCTTGAAAATGTATACTGTGGATCTGTCGCAGCTGAATTTACTCATTTAGAGGTATAAAAGACTTAATTTTAAAGCTATTATTTTATAATGCAAAGTTTATTACAGGAAACAGAAAGTGAGTGGTTTGCTGAGAAATTTGAAAGTATGAAATTACAGGATGTCGTAGAAAATAGCGAAAAAATTACAATAGCTACAGAAATGATTAAGTCGCAGGTAATTAAACGTTTTTCTACATTTTTTTTAAACTTTCAATTTAAACTCGGTATTAATTCGAGCAATATGCTATAGGTTTTTGATCATTTTCTTGCGGCGAAATTTGGTACAGTAAAACGCTATGGTGGAGAAGGTGCTGAAAGCATGATGGCATTTTTTACACGTTTATTCGCATCAGCACCGAAATGTATTCGGTTTAGAAATTTAAGATTGTGTTATCTTACAATTAGCTGTTGAGTATTAATGTAGATAAATAATACTATTATGTAGTTGGGATAGAGCAGTTGGTTATGTGCATGCCACATAGAGGCCGTCTTAATTTATTAACTGGAATGCTAAACTATCCAACAGTCAACATGTTTAGAAAGGTAGTGAATTTGACACAAAATAACTTTTGTAATTATCTCTTGGTTTTCAATTTTTAAAATCAGATAAAAGGCTTTTCAGAATTTCCTGAAGATTCAGGAAGTACTGGAGATGTTCTCTCTCATCTAAGTAAATCATTATTTAATTATATTTTTAACTACTTTATTATATCACGTTTATTTTTACTATATGTACAGCAAGTTCGTGTAATTTACCTACACCTGATGGACACAGTCTTCATGTTACAATGATTCCCAATCCATCTCATCTGGAAGTAATTCTACTGACTATAAGCGTGAAAGAGATTGTTTATCAAACTTTATTTTTTTTTCATTGTTAAGGCAGCTAATCCTGTGGCTGTAGGGAAAACAAGAGGAAAGTTGTTGATGCTGCAAGATGGAGGATATGCGCAGAAACACAATCCAAATCCTAGGGTTTTGTGTCTTCAAGTGCATGGCGATGCAGCATTTGAAGCACAGGTGCGATTAATGGAATAAAATTACTATGGATTTTATTGCACATTTAACACCACACATTTATTTAAAACTAGGGAGTTTGCATGGAAACACTAGCTCAGGCAAACGTTCCTCATTTTACAGTAGAAGGATCAATTCATTTAACTGTAAATAATCAAGTGGGATTCACAACTCCCGCTGCGAGGGGACGGTAAATTAATACGAACTACAAATATTTTAGCATTAATTTAATTTCAACTTAATTTATGTTGCAGATCATCACCTTACACTACAGATCTTGCTTTAATGATTAAAGCTCCAATTATTCATGTTAATGGAGATTATCCTGAAGTATTACCATTATTTCATTTTAAAAAATACGATCAACAAGTTACATTTTTTATTATTTTCTTTTAGGAAGTAGTAAAGATAGCTAATTTAGCTTTGGAATACAGGACAACGTTTCATAAAGATATTTTTGTTGATTTATTTTGTTTTCGAAGATGGGGTCATAATGAATTGGATGATCCAACATTCACTAATCCGCAAATGTACAGTGTTATTAACTCTCGCCAAAGTATACCGGATCTCTATGCAAAGAAAATTACGGTAAAAATAATTGTTGTTTATCTAATTAATTGCTGGTAATTAATTAGTTGTCACTGTAGAATGATGGAATCATTAGCTCTGAAGACATTAACAAAATTGCAAGTGATTATAACAAAGAGCTAAGTGGTTACCTTAATCAAATAGATAACTATCAACCAAAGGTATCATTCACTTTAGCAATTTTTTTCTTAAAAGACCATTTAATGGTTATATATTTACAGCAAACGTATAGACTGGGATCGTGGAAAGATATAGTTTCACCTGGACAAAATATAACAACTTGGGATTCTGGTGTAGATGTTGATTTATTAAAGTTTGTTGGTGCCAAATCCGTAGAAATTCCTAGCAACTTTGTAATAAGATTTTACTTTAATAATATGTAATAACGTTTATTAAATTTAGGATTTATTGTAGAATTTACATAAAAACTTGCATAAAACTCACGTTCAAAGTCGTCTGAATAAAATTCTTGACGGCACAAATATTGACTGGGCAACCGCAGAATCCATGGCAATTGGTTCATTATTATATCAAGGTAACTTCAATAAAACTACATTAAAAATCTTTTAATTAAAAGAAATTTAATAGGGTTTAACGTTCGTTTGAGTGGTCAAGATGTAGGACGTGGAACATTTAGTCATCGACATGCAATGCTAGTAGATCAGACAACTGGAAATCAACACATCCCACTAAATCACATCATTCCTGACCAAAGAGGACACTTCGAAGTACACCAGGACCCTTTTTAAGTTGTTCAAAATCCACTTTTAAACTTTTTTTAATAGGTGGCCAATAGCATTTTATCTGAAGAAGCTGTACTTGGTTTTGAATACGGACTTAGCTTAGAGAACCCAAATAACTTGGTCATCTGGGAGGCTCAATTTGGAGATTTCTTTAACGGAGCTCAAATAATAATCGACGTTTTCATTACATCTGGAGAAAGTATCAAAATATACACTTATTATAAATTTTTTGCCTTAAGTAACTTTTCAATTTTATAGCAAAATGGCTGTTACAAAGTGGCTTGGTTATGATGCTCCCGCATGGATATGATGGTGCCGGGCCTGAACATTCGTCATGCAGAATGGAAAGGTTTCTCCAGCAATGCGACAGCAAAGAGCAAGGTGTCGATGCAGACAATGTCAATTATCAAATTGTTCATCCCACAACTCCAGCTCAATACTTTCATTTATTACGCCGACAGGTTTGTAAAACATTTTCTTTCAAATTTTGTCCGTAATGAATTACACTAATAAAATAAATTTTAAGATGTTAAATTTTACAAATATTTATTTAGATGGTAAGAAATTATAGAAAGCCACTAATAATAATAACTCCAAAAACTCTTCTGAGGATGGCAGCAGCAACATCGCCTTTGTCTGAGATGAGTCAGGGAACCACTTTTAAGCCAGTATTAGGCGACCGATCAGTGGAACCATCTCAAGTATCTAAAGTAATTGTGTGTTGTGGAAAACATTACTATGCTCTCGATCAAATGAGGAAGACTTTGAATAAGACTGATACCGCAATCATAAGACTTGAAGTAAAAATACATCATCATTACTATAGTTTATCCAGAATTCGTAGTTAATATTTTTTATATATTTATTGTAGGAGTTATGTCCTTTCCCTACACATTTGTTGCAAAATGAACTTGGAAAATATTCCAAAGCCAAAAGTATTGTCAATTAATTGTGTAAAATTACAAGTTATTAAGTTTTATTGGTTTTCTATAGCTTTTATATGGAGTCAAGAAGAACCTCAAAACATGGGACCCTGGACATTTGTATCTAGCAGATTTCAGAATTTAGTTGGGTATCCGGTAAGAGTTTTAAACGAAAAATATAACGAGTATTAAAAAGTAGAAATATCAATTATTTATTTACAGCTGAATTATGTGGGCCGGAAACCTCTTGCAGCTCCTGCTGTTGGTATTGGCAAATTACACCAAGAAGAGGCTAAATATGTTACTAGTAAACCTTTCGAAATTTCATAAATTCCGATTTTAAAAAGATAGAATAAATATTTTAATATACAGTTTGTTGTTATTATAAAATTATCATTATTAAAATGTTTGATGAAACCGAAGTCATTTGAAGTTTATTAAAAATTGTTCAATACGATTACTCTTCATAGTTTTGTTCTTTTTATTGAAAGTATTTTTTTCCAAATTTCAATTTTATATAATCAACTCAAACTATACACAACCATTTCAGGCAGAGTCGTTGCACGGCAGTGAAATTTACGTAAGAAAAGAGCAAATAATCCTTTCCATGTTAATAACAGGCATCTCATTACAAACGACTCACAAATAAGCGAATGAATATTTTAGTTTACATTAAGACGAACCAGAAATATTCGTGCTTTTTTTGGTACTTAATACATTGACACACAATTGCATTCAACAACAAAAAGCAAATATATTGTACATTATGTAATACCGTACTTCATGGAAAATTAAACACATTACGATTTTTATAAGCCTTCACTTGAAAAAACCAAACTTAACTTGCTAAACCGTTCACCGTAAATCTAGCTTTACTATTACAGTATATTAATGAATTTATGAATCACTGTTCAAATCTACAGTAAATGGCAAACATATTCCAAACACAACACTGGTAAACATAAAACCATGGTGAAACAATTATTATGAACATTTTCACAATTCAAATTGCACTGTTGCCGCAAAAGAAAAATTGCAAAGAAAAAAGTTGCACAGTCTCGTCAAAAATTACCCGTAAATTTTAATTAAACCACTTTGAACTGTTTCACCACGGTTTAGCATATACCAAACATTGAATATAATTTCAAAAAAAACATATAAACGGAAATTGAGCAAAGGCCTCGAAAATAGAAGTGCTTTGGCTAAATATATAGTACTGCATTTATGGAAAAAATATAACATTTGATTTAAACCCACTTTAACAATATGAAAATATTTATAAGTCATCTTTGTTCAAGCTAATCTATATTTGAAACTATAATCAATTTATTAATTTTGTATATTGGATTAATAATGGCGATGATGAAGATATCAAGCAACTCCTCATCAATCATTTTTAGTGAAATAGTCAACATTTTCCGGTTTGAACCGACGGTTTCCTGGATCTTCAATTGACCAAACTTCCCCAGTTACGAAATTAATGCAGTAATCTAAACAGTAACTGGTTATTTTGTGATTTGGTCTACCAGTCTAACCAATTTTGTAATTTAGTTTTATACTTATTTATAAATACGTGAATTGCGCGATGCATAGATAAATGGGTCTACAATAAGCCATCATTATAGAAGTTTTCTTTATATGTTGGTATCATTTTATGAAAATGTGAGGAAGGGGCTTTACAATAATTAAATCATTTTAGTTGTAAGATGCAACATCGTAGTGCCAAACAATATTACAAGTATACATTTGTGTAGGATTATACACCTCGAATAAAAGCGCCAGCACCTTTTGTGTTTTTTTTTCTCAAATTTTTCTTACCAAAAAAGCTAATATTTATACAAGCAGTTGAAAATATTTAAATTTACAATTTTTTAAAAACTATCCGTAACATTAAAGATTTGGAATGTAACTTAGTTTAACGTGAAAACATCCAATGTGGACAATTAATTACTTCTCTTTTTTTATCTTTATGAATATTTCAATCATATTTCAAAGGCAAACCGATTAACAAACGCTTGAGCGAAAGTCGACTACGCGTTTACAGGCAATGGTTTGCTTACTATTACTTAACTGTTAATTTATTTTGATGACGACTATTTTAGTTATACCGTAAATAAAAAAGCTTTTTATATCAAATTACTATACATAAGAATGAATTACACGGTATATATTTTTAACTACTATTTCATTAATAACTGTTACCTAATCACTGTATTCACATAAAAATAATTGCTTTGATTTTTTAATTTAAATTTTTTTTTCTTTTCATTAGAAACCAAAAAAAAGTTATAGCATTATATAGTGTGGAGTTTATCTCCAATAAACCGTAAGTAGAATATTTTCAAGTCAATTAAACGTAACAAGGCATAAATATACAGCATCTTAAATAAATAAACTCCTTCTTGTGCTCAGTTTTAGCCTCCATACATGTATTTTTTTTTTTGTTTTGGAAATTAACATATTTTCCAAATACCAACGGTTAACTATTATTTGATTTTAGGCAAATGACAATAAAAGTTTTATAAAGTGCAACAAAACACCAAACAATTACAAATAAATCTTAATAATGACGACATATATCTCGAAATGCAATTGCTTTTATGTAATAAAGGCGTCACTTAATATGGCAGTTTTACATACGCAGCAAACTTTTTGATATCTTTTTTGTGTTTTTCTTAGATTTTTAAGTCATAACGTTTAAGTACAGTAACGATTAAAAATTTCTCTAATCAATTTACACGATAAAACAGTGATTACAATGTGATTGTTGTAGCTTTGCACCTACTGATGCATTCCCATTTATCCCATCCATTTTTTTGAAAAATATATTTTGCAAAAAAAGTACAGCACTAACGTTTCAATAATGCATACTCAACAATTTACGTTCAAAATTAAACTAAACCGCTTAACTTTGAATAGTAAAAACAATCCTTAATTAGCACCAGTATCCAATGGCTTTACACACAAACAGCTTGGACTCTTTAAATGGGAATATCCATAAACAAAAACTTTTCTAAAACTCTTCAAACAATCACCCTCTCCCAATTTATAAGGCAATTATATCGTCAACCGATTATATTTCTTTTATATTTTAGTTAAAAACATATGTTCACTCCACAATGTTTTTTTTTAAATGACTTACCTAATTTCAAATCAGGTTTACCACGATGCCCGAAATCACAAGAACAGGAGCACTGGGTTAGATCTACGTATGGAAATCATTACCAGTCTTCTTCTTCAAAATTACCCACAATGCGACGAGGATTTTTCTGATCGAAGTATAAAATTCCCGTTGCTTCGCCTACCTTTTTACAAGCCGTTAACGTCTGTCAAAATAACAAAAAAAAAAAAAACATTAAATTTCAAAAGAGTAACAAAAAACGCCCCTGTGTCTCTACTCAGCAGGCTAAACGTTACCTAAAAAAATAACCTAAATGTATTTACCTTGTCGATCATAGCTTTGGTGTGAGCGGCAGAGATGCAAAATCTGATGCGACATTTGTTAAGTGGAGTAGCGGGAAAGCCAACGCCTACAACAGCAACTCCCTCATCTAAGGCAAGTCGAGCAAAACACCTACCGGGTAATACATAAACAATTATTAACAATATGGACACAAAATTAAAATATTCTACAAAATACATACGCAGTTTTCTGGGGCATAAACTGAAGAACAGGCACCACCGGCGAAGTATCATCACCGTAAACAATAAATCCCATTTCATAAAGCTTCTGACGAAAGTAAAGAGTATTCTTGGCAAGCTGTTTAATTCTTCTTTGGCCTTTCAAATTCAACATTGGTATTGTTAATAGCGATTCTAGTGGCTGTTTGCAACGCTCACATTTATTACACAACCGATATACCTTCATTGGTCCCATCTTCTCCGGATATAATTCTCATAGTGTTGAGAATTTGTTTGGCTACCGGTGCTGCCATGCTACTAGCGTAATAAGAAGCATACGAAGTAATTCGAAGATGATCTATAAGTTTCTATAAGCAAATATAAATGCCTTTAGTATACGACCTTTAAAATATAAACGATTCAAGTTAAATTGATTAACCTTAGTCCCAGCAATGTATCCACCAGATGCACCAAAACTTTTTGTAAACGTGCCCATCATGACATCAATGTCTTTCGGATCACAATTGTGCAAATCAACCACACCACGTCCATTTGGTCCCACTGCTCCAATACTGTGTGCTTCGTCCAAATAAAGATATGCTTTGTATTTCTTTTTTAACCGGATAATATCTGGTAACTGTGTAATAGTGCCTTCCATACTAGTCCCAAACGTAAAATTTAATATTTAAACATTATAAAGTAAAAGAGTATTAATAGCATACCTATATACGCCTTCAACAATCACTAAGATTTTTTTCCATGGTCTGCGAGTCCGTGGTTGGCCATAAACAACAGCATCTCTCAACTTTTTTTCTAAATCTTTCATATCTACAAAATCATTAAGAACATGTTGAGCACAAAATTTTACACCAATACTATTTCTTTGGTCGTCTAGCGATAATAATTACCGTTATGCTTGAACACTCGTATCACTGCTCTTGATAAACGTGATCCAAGAATGATAGAAGAATGATTTAACTCATCACTTAAAATTAAACACCCTTTATGAACAAGAGCCTGCAGGTTGACGGAGTTTGTAGCAAAGCCCATTCCAAAAGTTACAGCTTCTTCGACACCCAAAAACTCGGCTAATTTAACTTCCAATTCTCGATGAATATCCAACGTACCTGATCAATAACAATTAAAATTTTATTAAGTACATTATATCCAAAACAATGCTGGCTAAAACCAACCTAATTCCGAGCGTGATGTGCACGTCCCACATGAATACTTCTCAGTAATCACCTGAGCAGAATCTGTACTTGGGCCACTATTTTCAGCAAATCCCAAATAATTGTACGATCCCATGTTTACTACTGTAGACGTTGTACCTGTGAATCTAATCACGGAATTAGTTTCAGTTTGCAATTCCCCTTTTTAAAAAACATTTACTCAAAATTCCAACAGTTATCATATGAAACACGATCCATCAACTCCATCTCTGGTCCAGGCAAACTGCAAATCGGCCGATTCCAACAATCCCGAATACGTCTGTAGAAGTGCCGTTTATAAAAATGTTCAAAACTTTGGTATAAAGGAACGTAATTCTGAAACGAAAACATGGTCAAGTCAATAATTATAAGATTTTCTTTTAAAGTTCTATTTCCAGTTCGTACCTTTCGATTTTCATGTTCTTTATGACCATGAGATTTCAAAATTCCAGTTTCTACTAAAAAGTCGCTAAAATATCCAAACCACATTAATATACATATCCCCAAATAAGTGACTATGGCTGTGATGAGAGGAACTTCCAAATCTGCAGTGCTTTGATATGATTGTGCCGGTTGTGTAACCACTTTCGGTTGCTCTGATTGATAAAATGTCGCTTCGCCCTATCAAAAACAATTAAATCATTAAAACATTTAATTAAGAAAAACACAGATTTGATTAAAATCATCAGACCATGTATTCCAGTCACTTAATTATTTACAGGTACAAAAAAGAGTTAAGTATGCCTGGTCAGTGTGTGTGGCAAACACCCAAAATGAATAAATAAAAGGAATAGTTGACTGACATTGTAAATACGCCACGGATAACACGGAACGTGCTATTCTTAAGTGCATTAAAGCGCATTGTTCCTCCTAAAATTGTGTTTATTTTTTAAGTATGCAACCCTTAAAAGTACTATAACTGTAAACATCAATCACTAACAATACAAGTATAGAGTAGAATGCAACTTTTTAACATGTGCAATGAAGATACATGCCTAAAGCATCGCCCGAAGTGATAAAAAAACAACATTCGCAAAATATTCATCTATACAAGCGCAAGACTATAGAAAACATTATAAACATCATTATTATTTACACAAAGAAACTAAATACGTCATCACACCAACGCCTGCTGTTGTGTAAACATAGATCTTGCAATAAGTAATATTTGACAGGTAAAAATGTGAAGCCAAACCCATATTCCTTAAATAGAAACTATGGCATCCCTTTTTTAAAACAAATGTTAGACTTCGAGGTTCATACACCCAACTAACCCATCCATCCTTTCCCATTTATTTTCCTTCCCACTAATAAACTTGATTATAATGTCGCCGACTGATCTTAGTTTGATACCAATTAGGGACCGACCCAAAAACTGAACCTAATGATAACCTACTGCCGCTTCCGAGGTCGAACCACTATAGTCTCACATTTTATGCAAGCTTAATTGAAATTTGCGTTCAGCTACTGTGTCGACTAATTTGGTTAACGTTGAATACTTTGTAAGACAATTAATAACAATTACTGGTACGATACCCTCCCACTAAATGATTTTAATTATGGAGCTTTAATTCGGTAAGCACGCAATACACGTTTTTAAATAATCCAAATTGTTCACGTGATTAGTACCCATTTGAAATTAGTTAATTGTCCAACTAAGTTTAACATCAAAATTTCAGAAACTCGCTTCAAGGACAAAAGTTTGGATTAGACAATTTATTTCCTTAAACGATTCTCAAAATAAGTTACAGCAAACAAAAAAAATAAAAAAATGTTGCCACTGTAAAATTTAAAAGCATTACCTTAACATTTATTGTCAGATAAATTAAAATCTTTAATAAGTTTACAAGGCTGACAATAAATGCAACACACAAAATGGCATTCCTTTTAAAAGAAAAAAAAACAATGCAACCAATAAGGTTAAACTTAATATTAAACTAAAATGACTTGCCAAATGTATAATACAGTACTAACAATGTTTATAAAATTGGTTTCGTGCAACGAGAAAACATTGAACACCCCAAGATGCATTCAAACAATGCGAAATATACTAATGAACATTTTCCACTGGCACATGACATACATTCGTTCAATAAACTAAACTTGCTTCTAAAATCAAAAGTGAATCCGTGATAGGAAAATTGCTACTAATTGTGTCAAATTACACCATCAACGAATTAATTTAACTGATTTCTAAATTACATATATTAATTATTATAAACTCTATTATTAGATTTAGCTTGCGCCTTCTGAATTTATGACTTGAGAGTGTATACTGTAATTTAAGCAGCTTACATGTCACTCTAAATTTTTATTTTTAGCTTCGAAGAGGACATGGAGGAAGAATACAATGTTGTAATGTACGTAATGATGCAGTAAAACTTTCTATTCACCATTTCACTGAAATAAACGGAAATGATTAGTAAAACCAGTCGCGCATCACTCATTTGAATTCGTGATTGTTAGTTGCGATTATCGTCAAAACAGCCAATCTAATTTTAATTTAAGGGTGACTGTCTTCTGTTAACACGTAATGAAAAATACCGTAAAAATTTCTAAACTGAAACACTGTTTTTATAGAAAAAATAAAGAATGAAAATACATTTTATTTCAAATAGTGATTTGTCTCGTTTATTTCTAGTCATGAATAAGTAAAACAAACGAGACATAATCTCATCATTTGCAATGACGATTTTTTTAGTTTCTTTCTTGCCATGAAAAAAATTCTTCAATTTAGAAAATTACCCGGTACATAGTAGTTACTATATACAGAATATTATAAATATAGTTATATAAATCATGCCTCATAATGTACGTTAATTGATATTGCTTAATCCCTATTTATTCCGTTAACTCTACAAATTTTGCAATAATGCTGACATAATCGTATTCTCAAATACGTTTTAATTATCATTTTTCAAGCGTATAATTTACTGTTTCATAACCAAACATTGCGTATTTTATTTAAGATATAATTGCTAGACAAATGAAACCTCTAAACGCCAGGTGAAAGTAACATACGATACAAGTACACAAACAAGTGTGAATTATTTCATCATCGTTATTAATAGGATGCCAGTCTGTCTATACTTAGTATAACCAAGAAATGAAAAAAAAATGAATACTGTATAAACATTTCACTGTTCATGCTGCTGATAGATATTTACAAAAATTTCTTCTACAGTCAATATTTACAGTATATGATATTAATGGAAAAAATAAAAACTTGAATATTTCACCTATAAGCTAAAACATTGCTTAATAATGAGCTCATTAAAAGTTTGTCAATTTATAGTTTGAACTGTACTGTACGTACTTTAAAGTATTTTTTTTTCATCAATAATAAAGGAAAAATACAATTTTTTGTTGCAAAAAATGATTGGTCCACGTGCATTGATTAAGTATTGTTTTGACTTTTTTTCTGTCTATATCTATGACCTAAAAGGCTTTCCCCCTCCCCACTTTTTAATCGAGTTCGGTGACCACCATTTATTAGAATGATACGTTCAAACAAACAGTGAATCAGGAAGCAACTCTGAACTTGAATACTTAGAAATGCAAGCGACAAACAAAATAATAAACCATTCAAAATTTGTGTTTTAAAGTCATGTACGTCTGGCACTCAGAAAAAAGTGTTACTGCTGGAAAATAACTTCTTAGTCATTTATTATTTTTTTTCCTTTTAATTAAAATCTAAATGTAAACTCACAACTAAAATTACCAAAACAGAAAAAAAGCATGCCACGGAGTGACTTCAATTTTAATGTCCAATTTTACGGTTTATCTGACTTTATAAATCCAACTAACAAAGCAGTTGCATGATCACGAAAATAATATTATCAAAAAATAAACAAATAGTGGGTTATCGTATAAGGTGTGGTCTATCACCTCTCAAAGTACAGTATGTAAAGAGAGAAGACATTAGAATTCCATGAAGTAAAGCAAAAAAAAAAATGCATATATGCAGTATACAGAAGTGTTATCACACAAGATGAAAGGCTAAGCTATACATCCCATATTTCATTATATTTCGCCAGACCCAGCAAAATGTAAAATCCACATAGAAAGACCACACCTTAAGCAAAAGCAACGATGGTGCAAAATGTAATTTAATCCTCTAATTACACTTTTACAATAAACTAAGGTTTGCAATTCCATATTTAATAAGTTAATACTGTACAATTGCCGTGTTTTTATACTAGTTTACAACGATTTTTAAGCAAATAAAAACATGCACGATAAGAACTGGGTTATTATTAGTTTAACATGTTTTCTAAAGCATTAACAGACGATAAACTCATTCTTTTCCAACATTAATAAATGTTGCACGATGTCAGTATCGTATTAGTTTTGTCATTTCACATTCAGTAAATTCAATTGATTGAATTTTTGATTTATAGATTCAAATACTCTACTTATTTTGCCATATTAGTAGAGTTGATGTGAAATCTTATCACAAGTTGAATAGATTTCCACAAATTTGATCGATTCGTTCAATGGTTATAACTTGTATTATGACCAATAAGCTTTATAAAAAAACATTTCCTACGTTTTAGTCTTTTAGATATTATGTTATCGAGTAAAAATAAGAGCAATAAGATCGTTACTTGGTATATGTAAAGGTATAAGAGGCGTGTGGAAACTTGGAAAGTAGAAAATATGGGTCGTTACTGCCATGCATCATTTCCAAAGACAGTTGTTAGTTGCCTAGTCAACTGTAATCGACAAACGACCACAACCCCGTTGAAAGTCACTTTGCAATTTTGACATTGACAATTTATACTGTACGTCGCACAAGCACAATTTTAATCTTAATAATATTTAGCGATTTTGTACTATATAAATAATCGATATCAATTTCATCCCGACTCAATCACTCATTTATTAAATTCGAATATTCCACATTATAGAATAATTAGAACGATTATATTTAAATCAAAATAACAGAAATCGATTCAGAAAATTTAATGTGTTACATTAGCTAATAATAACTTTAAAATCAATGTATAGCAACGCAGAGTTTCATTTCAAAACAATAAAACGCAGTAACTTGGTCATTAAATATACAACATTGATTTTTAAGAAAACACTTTAACATTACTGTATATCAATGTTGCATCTTTTTTATTATTTATACTGATATTGCAATAAAAAATGGCTATATTACCATTGATCTTTCATTGGACATTTTTTATGGCACTTTTAATATCGCATTGTATTGCATTTACAATACTATAAACGTTGACTATACTGGTTCTAACATTATTTTGTACTTTTCTGGTTTGAACTAGTTTATTTTAGCGCTTTACAGCAGTTAAATCTACTCATCCGTCGTTTTCGATGAAATTTAATCAATGCAACCGCGTGAGTTTACTTCTTTTTTTTTTCCCCCAAGTTTACCGGAAATGGAAAATCCCAAAATAGTATCGCTTAAATTCTCCATTATTTGACATATTGTTGTATATTACTGTACCCGTATCCTAAGAAACCCAACTCAAAGACTTAAAACTTGTTTATATTAGCTCATAACTTCACACCCTATTAATAGATATTAATTATAAAACAATAAATTAGGAATATTAGTGATTACACAGAGTGCATCGATAATAATTACTCTAAAATGTACAAGCAAATATCAGTACCATTTAAATTCAAACTTGCAATAAAATGTACCTGTGCGATCATTATTATGCATTTATGTCATGTAAGATGCATTGTTCATACTGTAAATGTCATCTAATGTCGCATTTAAATATTACGTCAAAAAGGGTCGTCAATCCTCAAATTGCTAAGCAACAATAATTATTACTGCTCTATTTTTTCCAACTAAGATTTGGGTAAATTTATAATTGCAAAATTATCACCCCAAAACATATTCAAGCTCGTTAAAATTACACACTATTTAGTACATCCTCCTTGACATAGATAAAACTTTCTACCTATGTAATCATTACTTCATCAACATCCTCCGACATGATTATTAATTTCCCTCTTAAAGTTTACACGCTAACTGTTTATTCATTAGCACGCAAGTCTTATAACTTGCAAATAAAAAATACATCACGAAAAAGCAAAATGAACCTCAGTGTAAATTTGTAAAGTGATCTGTGTCATCAGTTCTTGTCATGAAATGATATACCTTATCAATTAGTTTATTTAAGTAAAGTGATGAAACAAACCGATAATCCAAAAATATTAGATTACA
The DNA here is from genome assembly GCA_013389785.1 of Helicorthomorpha holstii. Lineage (NCBI taxonomy): Eukaryota > Metazoa > Arthropoda > Diplopoda > Polydesmida > Paradoxosomatidae > Helicorthomorpha > Helicorthomorpha holstii. The sequence continues at coordinate 6,780,940 of JAAFCF010006680.1, read as the reverse complement.
TACTACGTCTCTTTATTCATTTAATCACCAAATTATAAAAAGCTGGTTCGACATTATTTCCTAGTCGGTGTAAGTTCCAAGTTTTATTACTGTAGAAACAAGCTCAGTTGGTTTGCAACTAGAATATAAGTGAACTACCTAACCCAAATTTAATCCTAGGTTATAACTTAAGATGTAAATGCAGCAAAATCTTATTACTGCTGAGCAAAAGCTTATTAAAAAATAACAAAGTGAAGGACTCATTTTTATATATGCGATCACAATGCATAACTTAATAAATCACGCAATCTTGTTGCTCTGCAGTCAAGGGCACGTTTCCAACACGGCTGAAACAACAACGATAATCAAAACAAATAATAATGGACGTAACACATAATAAATAAAGTTAAATGGACATGTGTACAACATATTAATTCAAGCATGCGAGCAAGCTCCAGGCCAACTTCTACAGTACGTACTGTATCAACAGTTCAAATAAGCAAATTGGAATGTTTTGAACTGAGCGGTTTTTTTCTCCTCGACACAATCATTTATCTTCAAATAAAAAAAACACAACTTGATGAGAACATGTATCAAGCTGCCAATTTTTACAACAGTTACGGGTGTTGAATGGTTGCCATAATCATACTTTCTCCTATTTTACTTTATGTTGACAGTTGAAAAGAATTCTCGTCGTTTGGGAACTCTATCTACTCGAAGATAAAAAATTATTACCGCGTTACGGCTTTAACATTAGTCATCAAATACCGTATTATTGAAGAATAAGAAATAACTTAGCTTGGTCATTGAAAGATGGAGAGCTGTGTAATCGTGATGCTTGCACCTGCTCCAACAATAAAAGTGGAAACATGTTTCCCGTCTTCTTAAACAATCGACAACCTCAAATGTTCACAATTAGCATTCATTTGCATCCGGGAAATTACTTGTTTCCCCATCTGTAGCGTTTTTATTAAAAAGGAAGTTCAAATAAAGTGTTTATGTGCCTATTCCACCCGACTGTGCAGTAATTGACATAGTCTCAATTATCTTTATTCAAAAATTTAATTAAAACCTCAAGTTCACATTAATCAGTTCATCTAACACTAAACCAAATTTCAAATTAGCGCTTGATACTTCTTATCTAAACTCTTGCAGATAATCGACCGCACTTTTACCGTTGCGTTTCGTCACCACACAGTAACATTCCAAATCCTTGCATGATGCAATGTTTAATTAAATTAAATATGCAATTACGCTATAATTACGAGCCTTTGAAATTCCGAAAATGATGACAATTATTCAATGAATAGAGTAATGGCAATTTAGAAAATAACATATACCAGACATTTTAGTCCAGAATTGAGAATTCTTTAAAGAGAAAAGCCACCCGTATATATTACAGTACTAACATCTAGGTTTGCCCTAAGAATGTCACACAAATTTGACAACCGGATATACAGATTTAACTAAAAACATTAAAAAAAAACAAATATATTCACTGCCATCATTGAAACATCAGTTACTCCAAATATTCTCATTCTTTCGAATTCTACCAGCAAACATTACAACACTTAAAAACACTCGCTCTATAAATTTTATCAGACTTTTATGCAAACTTTTGTAATAAAACACTTCATTGCAAAACACACGATCTGGATGCCACAAGGCATCATATACTTAATGGGAAATTCGTAGTCCGTAAACTGTAAAAATACTGTGCTTCAATGTAATATGATATTAATTATAATGAAATGATGATCTTGACAGTGGAATTACAGCTCAAACTAATTCATTTATTATTTTGTTGAATCTTTAATGCTGTTTGTGCAACCAGACATAATAACATTTTTATTTTGATATTTTCCTGTCTATTTCAACAGAAGCAGTTAAAGTCATCTTCATTTGACTTTCACCCCATTCAATAATAATTGCTGTTTACTGATTTGAAATCACACATTGAGCATGAGTAAGCGTGACAACCAGTTAATGACTTTCGCCAGTTGGTCACGGTCTGGTGTAAATACAATTATTTACTACATTATCGGTCATGTTCGAAAGTCCGCAAAATCATTAACGTCTTAATGAAAAACAAAACTAAAAGAATCGAGTTTCTTTCGGTCCGCACAACATCTCAGTGTGGATCAATGTAATATATTACCTCAAACTGTTGTATAAACTTTAGAAAAGATGCGGTCACTCGAGATACAATACTCGTAATTTCGTCAAATAACAACAGTAAATTGTGAAAAACAAAATCCATGCAAGACAGGTCAAATAACACGTTTCAACCTTCTGGCAGAACATTTTAACTGGTTACTGCCACCAACCCTTAAGGTCAAAAAGTCTTTTTGACATATCGATGACATAAAACGGCTGTCCTCATTCTTTACATTCAAACACCAACTAAATATTTACCACACAAGTATTTTCTAAAAATAAGAGTAAGCACACACGGCATTCTCTTACAGAGAGCATACTGTACGTATTAACGGCAGATTAACCAGATTTCAGCTTTAAACATCCAGGAAATTACACCGTAAACTTTCAGCAAATAGTTTTCACCCCAATTTCCGTTTATTTTAATTTTTTGGGCCAACTAACTTTTCCTTACAAATGACGTTGTTTTGTTATCTTAAATTGATAGGGAAAACAAAGGATGACAAAATTTTAAGAAACGATGAGACACACAGGGAAATTCAATGGAAAATCACGTTCAAGACTGACGAATTCAAGATAACGATTAGTAAACAAATGTCATAATCATCCCATGATTATCTGGCTCTGTCTGACCTATCTACGTCATTTTTTTAACAGATAACCTGTACGTAATTGCTGATTGCAACAAGCATTGTTATTTGCTACCCGAGGCATCTGTTGGTTTTGTTTTACTGCATATACGTCAATAACAGGAAAACAACCCAAAAGGATGCTGGAAAATTCGATAGAAGAAATAATAAACAAACGACTATATGCGAAAGTATCATTAACTAATTACTGTAAGAATTTAAAATGTCGTTGATAACTTCACAAGTAGCACGAAATATCAACAGTAATTTTGCAGTTTTTTTTTCTCGTTTTCATCCAGATAAAGTTTTAAAACCTGCAAACATCCCCCAAGACAGTAATAAAGAAATGAATTTTTCAGCAGAAACTTCCATTAGATTTAATGTAGCCTGGCTATGGTTCTCTTAACTTCTCAGATGAAAACACTGAAGAGAAGAATGTTTCTTCCCACAGAGAATTCAACGCTAGGCTGATAAAATTTAACCTAAATACTCCACATTGTATTCCAAGCAGAAGCCGCGTTACAAATCAGTTCAATTTCTAATATTATATAACATACAGCAACTTAAAAAGCATTATTAAATTCGCAAACAATGGGTTCCCCTATTTTTATTCCCTATATTCATGAACCTGCCAAAATGTCACATTTTATGAGGACAACGGCAGCGTCGAATAACGACTAATTAAACTGCTCATTATATAGAAAATATCAATGTATATAAAAAAAGCTTTCATATTAATTATTATTATAATAAACTTACTACCTGTACTCAATGCTATACCGGTATTTCGGTACTGGATAATTTTCCGATGGAAAGAAAAGAGCGAGACAAATTGTCAGTGGAACTGATAATATTTAATCTCGTTTCTTTATTGTCAACTTAAAAAACAGCGTTCAAACTTCCAATTTAGAGAATCACTAGTTATAACTCATTGTAATACAGTATTAAAGTTATTACGTCAAAATTCTTTCCTATCATTTATTTGTTGTTGACTTTTTTAGTTTTAAAGTATAGGTTATTCTTGTATGAAAGGATTGTTGAGATGCTTTAGCTGTTTTAATAAGACAGTTTGTCTAACTCGTAAACGTTGATGGTTTGATGATACCTTTCGGCTATGATAATATACTCTTAATACTTGAGCAACTGCGTAATAACAAACTTTTTCTTCCGTAAAATTATTTTCCTCTGTTACAGAAAACGTCTGCTTATATTAACTGCACTGCTGAATCAATAGCTAAAAGTTTCACACGAGTTCACGGGTCATTTTACGAAATATTACATCATACAGACTGTAAAATTTGTATTAATCACATAAATCTATTTACTGTACAGCACTTCCTCATAATTGTGACAAATTAAATATTATTTGGAAGGTTTAACCGCAAATTTCCAGACGACACTAGTGGTGTTTCCCCAAAATTCCCACTAATCTTCTGTATTGATTTTTGCAATTAGATTACATCATAAGCTTTATTGTTCATGGGAATTAATTACAATGTTATTTCCGTAATTATGTCAATAGCAAATGTTTACTTGATAAAAACAAATATCAGCATAATGTTTAGCAACAGCTTCCTCAAATAAACCACAGTGTTCATACCTGTCAAGGAGAGATAAACTTTTACAACAGAATTTTACTTCAATAAATCAATGACGTCATGTTTTATACAAAACAAAAACCGCATTATCATCACAAGTCTTAAAACTAAACAAATCTCCTACACCATGTAACAATAATAACTAATTTTAATTCTCGAAAATATTATATACACATCCTAGTTCCGGGATAATCTGGCAACAAGTGGATAAGGAAAAAAAACACGAAGGAATGGGTCTATTCTATGCACTGAAGCAAATAAGTCTCCGAGTAACTTGGTGCCTGTAAATGAGTAACACATTACAACCGTATAATGTCCCTTATTAACCTTACACTGGCTTTCAGGATCAACACAGAGCTTACACAAACTAATTTTAACGTTATCTTATATTGTACACACACACTTTACGAGGTTATCACATTGATTCAGAATAGGTTGAAATAATTTCCCTCCGCCCACATGCCGGCAGATGGGTACAGTAACGGCAATTATCGAGGAGTGTATGAAGCATTTTACTTACATAAAATTGAGTGGGAAATGTATCTGGGTTATGTACCTGTATAACTTTTAACTGACTAGACACAAATAAACATTTCAACTTACATTTTCTTTAGTTTTTCCGTTGCGTTTTCGCATTCCATTATGATATCCATCGCAATTTTGTTTCTGTTCCTCCACACACCCGTTTCTATCCATGGCGGCCGTTAAACATGCACCTCGAGCACCACCCTGAACAGCTCCCAGTTCAACCATTTTGAGAAACAGACTACGCTTACACGCATCTTTATAACTACTGCGCCCCCTCACGTCATCTTGACTCATTAGGATTTTAGTCATCACTTTTTTATAGACTTACTCCATCTATTAAAATATAAACAAACGTGATTACCCCGCCGAATTTTAAATACAGTACAGTATATTGTATATTTTTGAAGATGGAATCGAGTCACTCAAAGCTTCCTCGGACCCTTACCACATCTATCTACTCCAACTTTCCAATGTAAAGTTTTCTTATGAAGTATCCACTTTTCCATTATACTATCAATAAAGAAACGAGACAAATCAGTATTGCAACATATGCCATTTAGTTTCGATTTATTATTGACTACCGGTATTTGTGAAGTAACCTGGTTTTCTTTTGAAGCCTTCAATAGTAAAGTGACATATTCATCTTATCATTTTCGTACAGCTATAGGGTTTAAAAATGTTCTTAAAGTACGGTTTTTTTTGTTGAAATATTGGCACGAATAAGAGTTGTTTAAACATTTATTAATCAATTATTAGTCAATGTTCGTTAACATAACTTGAATCGGTATTTAAAATGCAGTAATTTAAATACAATGTATAAAGCTGCTAAAAGTTGATAATTACATTATTCGCATCTTTTCTTTTCGCCAAATTTAACTTAATAGTTAAAAAGTCCAGCTCCTATCAATCGAACTTCAAATTATGTATACAAAATAAAACTCTTTTCACGAATTCAGTATTATTATAAACTAAAATACATACAGCAACTCTACATGAAAAAAAAGATGTTCTTTTCTTACAACTTGCCCTCATTCTTTAATAAATACATGTATTCGCAAACCAAAATTTGGTCGACCGAAAACATCACTTAAGTTTAAAGTCAAGGACCATTCGTAAATAAAAGACTAGGGTAAAACTTAAAAATTATACATGCTCTTTGGTTAGAACTCAAATCATTATTATAATCCTGAAATTAATTTTAAGCCAATGATTAACTTAGTTTACACATCTTTTCTTCATTAATACAATTATAAATAAAATAGATGACATAATAAACAAGAACCAAGAGCATGACAATTGGTCATATCATCATGATTTAATCATACAAAATTCACAAGGTCAGTCAATCAAGCATTCGGCAACATTACGTTCAGTAGAATAAAATATACGAGATTACATACAGCTGCATATTACGAGGTTAAAGAAATCAAACTATTAGAAATTATTATTTCCATTGTGGCCAGCACTGTGATAGTCTGCGAAGCATCCTATCAAGTCATTTTATCTTGAAGACGATAATTACAATAAGTCTGAACATCGTCCTAGCAAGTGTAACATTTCATAATAATAAATTACATTACTGCCAATAATATCAGTAATACTTTTCGTGTGGGTGATATTACCGGTACGCAGCGTTGAGAATTATTATTCAATATCATTTAACTACGTGCATACGTACAGGTTAAAATTGCAATGTGTAAGTTTTATAACAATATCGCAAAATGTCATGATCTAACAATATGAATACCATAAATGTTATTACAAAACACGCTGTTATTTCAAATGATAAATTGAATATTGCTTCCATTTTCCACACATTGCAATATCCGATCTTCATATATCAGAAAATAACATTACATTACTGCTGCTCCCAATCGCGTCAGATTCTTCACACCAAAAATACTGAATGCAAATATTCGTTTTTGTCTCACAGTTGATCAATTATTAAATTCCCATAAAGTTTCTTGCGTTGTACACTTCCTCAACATGATTTATTTATTTAACACGTTATTAAAAGCTAATAATTAAGGAAGCGTAAAAAATTCTAAAAAATTATGTCTTTCCATAGAAGACAGCCTTGGAAGAACTAAATATTGACTTACAAATTCGGAACAATAATTACTTAACTAGCATGAACACAACACTGATATATTTGGTAAGAAAAATCTGTAAACAGCTATAGTAGGACTGTACAAGTGTTTAGAAATATACACACAATGTACAAATCACAAATTTCTAAACACCAATCATCAGAAATTCAAAATTTACAAACAATATTGATGGAATAGTCCCATATAGACACAGCACTAGTTTAAACATAACGGCAGTTGTCAAAGAAAAAAACACTATGCAAAAATTAATAATAACGTTGGAGTTGAGAAGAACGAAGTAGTTGAGATCGCTTCAGAGTCAATAACTTATAAACACAGTCGAAATAGTGTAATGGTATTTGTTAACAACACTCCTAAAAAATGAAATTTTGTTTATAAATTCTAAGTCTATCAAACCAATAATTCTACAACATAGTTCAGTTGACTTCTTAAATTTAAACATTTTTTAGGGTTGTGTTCAAAAACGTAATGCCAGTTACAACCCAACCCCTGTCCAACTTTCCAACATGAACTTCCTTGCATTTGCAATAAAATGTAATTCTGAGAACATGCTAAAATGAGATTACATGTATGAAAGAGATTTTCTTATTCAAAGATATAAAAGTCGTGAAAGTTGTATACGAAACGTTATCTAACTGTAAGAAAAGCAAGAAAAATCCGCAGTGCGAGTTGGTTGCTTTTCCAGCATTGATTTGTAAATATTTCCTAAAAGGTACCCCCCCAAGACCAAAAAAAAAAATAGAAATTGTTGTGCAATTAAGAATCTACCGGCTGCTTTTTTCCCCCCCATTAAAGAGATTCATTTGCGAGCTTTGTGTTTCGCATACCAAAAACAAAAGTCAGCATTAATCAAAATTTAGTTTCGAGCACAGCAAAAATATAAGTGTTAGTTTTCTTCCCCCAAAACAAACGAATTTGTAGAGAATGCTTATAACCTTGTATTTATCATGACGAACAAACTTACGTCTCTTCATCATTATCGTAGTAATTGACTTTCTTTTCTGTGTTTGGAAGTGTAGAATACAATAACATGATGTGCGAACCTACTTTGTATATTACATCTAAAACCTAATTCGAAAAAAAAAAATCAATTAAAAAAATTTCTTTAATTTGGGAAAATGTATGGAAATTACTTTATCAAGCATTTCTTTGGTATGTGAAGCTGATATACAAAATCGGATTCTTGATTGGTCTATTGGTACAGCTGGAAAGCTTACTCCCACAGTAGCTATTCCATGATCCACAAGCATCTTGGTAAAAACACTAAAAACCATAACCATTATAAAATACGTAACAAAAAATCTAGTTCTGCCCAACTTCTACTTACTACATCTTTGCTGGTATGTAACTTAACAGAGGCACAACTGGAGAATCTGGACTTCCATAGATAATGAACCCCATTTCACGCAGCCTCCTGCGAAAATAACGAGTGTTTCTCGCTAACGATTGTAATCGGGTTTGTCCTATAATATAAAATATGGTAATGCTAAATTGCTTTACGAATGATTAAAATTCTAACCTTCTAATGTGCCATCTTCCCCCATTACAATTTTCATGGAATTTATAATTTGTTGTGCTACAGGAGCTGACATACTTGCAGCGTAACATGAGCTGTGGGATCGTGTTCTTAAATAGTTAATTAAACTCTAGAAAATAAAAGTTCTTGTTAAAAACAAATTCATTAAATTTTTAATTACTAAGTTGAGGTAACCTTAGAACCAGCTATATAACCGCCAACAGCTCCAAAACTTTTAGTAAAAGTACCCATCAATACATCCACATCTTTGGGGTCACACCCATAATGGTCAACAACTCCTCGCCCACTAGGACCAATGGCACCTATACTATGAGCTTCATCCACATACAGATAAGCTTTATATTTCTTTTTTAGCCGGATAACTTCTGGCAATCTGACAATCGTGCCCTCCATGCTAAAAATAATAAAAACTTTCAATATTAATAATATACAGTGCATATAAATGTTTCTGAATATAAACGGATGAACTGTTGCTGACAAAAATGATGAAGAACAGAAGACTAGATAATTTGAGAACACAGCTTGAGGCTAAAACATAACTATAAACAATTTGTTTATCTTTCAAAAAAAAAAAAAAGTATGCCACTGCGCAGATTGAATCTTTGGAAATCTAAAAGCAAGTAAATCCGAAATTCTGTGTATCCTACATACACGGCAACTGTGTTCAGTTTCGCATATCCTAACTCACATAATTATATTGCAAACGTGTCCAGAATGCGTAAAATAATTTTTAAATTACACATCTTCTTAAAGTTTCTTTAAACGATAGTTTCAGACTATAGAAATATAATTCTAGATTCAAGAGAATATGGTTTCATATGTAATATTCTAAGAATAAATTCACAAGGCGTTAAAGCAGTAACATGACTAACTTATTATGAAATCAAGTTTCCCACCTACTGCAACTACAGCAGTAAGGCAATCGTAAAGAAAATTGTCTACTCTCACGACATTTATTATAAGTTCGCACAGAATAAATTTTCTGCCATTATAAACAAAATATGGGTTAAACAAAATCTACTATACCTGTAAACTCCCTCAACGACAACCAGAATTTTCTTCCATGGACGATGTGTGCGGGGTTGTCCATTTATCACTGCATCTTTAAGTCGCTGCTCTAAATGATCCATATCTAAAAACATTTAAAATTTATCAATAAATAAAACTGGCATAATAGTAAATAAAACCAATGATAAAGCATTATAAAGTGAATGCAAAAATAATGATTTAAACAGCCGCAAACCTACTATTATGCTTGAAAACTCTGATGATTGAACCAGAAAGCCGAGATCCAAGAATAAGTGATGTATGATTCAACTCGTCGCTAATGATGAGGCAACCTTTCCCAAGTAGTGCAGGAAGATTAAGGGAATTAGTAGCAAATCCCATTCCAAAAGTAATGGAGTCTTCAACACGCAAAAATCGGGCAACAGTTGCTTCTAACTCGTAATGAACATCATATGTGCCTACATAAAATTTAAACTATTAAATAAAATCGTTATTACAAACATAAAACTTTATCAGTTGCAACCACTTACCTAATTCTTGCCTACTACTACATGTGGCAAGACCATAATCGTAAGTTGCTTTTTCAGCAGCATCAATGCATGGCCCTTCATTCTCAGCAAAACCCAAATAATTATACGATCCCATATTGATTGCTTTAAATTGTCGTCCAGTCAATCTGCCAAACAAGTTATTTTTAAATATTTATCTCATTTATTATAGTTAAATTACCAAAACATTAAACTAAAAGTACTTTTGGTTTTCATTTAAATAAAATAAGGTCAAACTAAAAAAAAACATTTTCGATGTTAATAGTAAAGTAGTTTTTACTTCATGAAATAAAACTCTCTATAAACTAATTTCATATGCAAATTATGCCAACAAGTAAAAGTTATGTAAACGAGGTCAACTGTAAAATATACAGAATTTTTATTTTGTTATAAAAAACATTTCCAGCGAAATTTGATTTGCGGTTAAGATAACTACTTAGCACAACTAATTTAAGTGCCAATCGTATCATTTGCCCAGAAGCAACTTGAACAACGTAGAAAGTCACAAGAAATGAATAACTTAGGTCTTAACTTTCACTGTAAAATTTAATTCCACTTACTCAAAATGCCATCCATAATCTGGCGTAATTCGTTCCATGATCACTACTTCTGCTCCAGGGACGCTGCATATCGGTTGATTAAGAATATCATGACCACGTCGGAATAAATTTCTTTTATAAAATCCTTCAAAACTTGCGTAGAGTGGCGCATAACCCTAAAGTTTTTAAAGTTTTATACTTCAATTTTTAGCATACATTTAATGGAAAAATCAATATTACCTCATGTCCTTTTTCTGTCGTTAGGAACGTTCTTAGAAGACCAAATTTTCTTAAAAAATCGTTCAAGTATCCAAAAAGTATGAGCAAACTAATTCCAAAGTAAGTCACAATCGCCACCAGAAGTGGCGGCTCTTCATTGCATTCATTTTCCCCAGAGTATTCTCCTTTATTCCTTCGAAAATAACGGTGATAGCCGTTCTTGGTCTTTGGCTAAAAAAGAAATTACTCGTTCATTTCAACTAAGTTCAAAATAAAATCACATATGAATTAGTTAATCTTACAAAACCTCAATCTTAAATTTCTTTCTCGCTGCAATTCTCCACAAACTTATACAATAAGACATTACAGCTACGAATATTTGCACTACAATGACTTTCAAACTCATCGGGACAACCATTTTTAACAGCTATTTAAATTATTAAAAATATTCAAATGTTAATTAATATTTAAACACCATAAAACGCTTTGCTTCCCGTCTACAATTACTATAACTTTAAATGTTTTATTAATATTTTACAAACTATAAAACACACTATCCTAATTAAAACATTAAACTTGTACATGTACTGGTATGCCATTTTAAAACTAATCCTATTATACACATTAAAATTGGGTTGGAGAAGAAAAACTAACAGTTAATGCTAAATTAAATCAATAACATTCCATTATCAAATAACTTTACAAACGTAAGCAATAAAATACGAATATGAGTGTTATAAATACACTAATTGATGTTAATTGGATAATAATCCAACCACCAATTACAGTTGTCAAAGCAACAAATTATCGAGCGTTTATTAATTCTCTTGTAAATGGAAATGCACCTGCGGTAGACACTAAACAAAACTTACAAACAATAAATATGATATTTTCATCAACTGTTATTTTTATGCATGAATAAATCAGACGAATATTTAAACTTGTAATTTTTGCAAGTTACTGAAAACCAAGTGTTATAGTTATAGCAAAGTCAAACTTTTAGCTTGTTTTCTAAACAAACCTCGCTATATAAAAAACTGATAATAAAAAAGTACAGTATAACCAGAGATATATAATTATAAGAATGTACATCCCTGATATAATCAAAAGTTCAAACTACAGATGTGTAAAAAATGGCCATTTTACTTGTATCATAAAATTAAATGACTCCACCTACGGTAATGATTCTAGTTAATTGCGATTCGTGCGTGATTCTCGAGCCCAAAATAACACGCTAAAACAACTGCAAACAGCCAAATTAATTGTAATCGATCAGTATAGTATGACGCAATATCAAACATAATGCGCTATAAATACAGATTGCACATACGATACTTGTTAATATAAAAAAACCATACCAAAATGTATTGACCACATCGACAAATACGCTCAAATAACATTGGTAAAGTAATATCAACGTTAAAGCATACTTTTTACAATAAAGTTCTCCTTATAAAATTTATAACTACTGTACTTAACTGAAACTGGTTAACGTAAAGTCAAAACTAGAAGAACAATCAATACACTTTTAATTAATAAATACTAACTCCTTCTTACAAAGTTATTTAAGAGCATTTTTTCTTATTGTTGGTTACAGTGTTCATGAAACTTTTAGGAACTTCAGCATTACATGATGCAATGGTGGAGTATTGTTAAGGAAACGATATCAACGAATGAAAACTCAGTAGTGTTTTAGAGATAGCATAATCGCTCCTAAATAGTCACAAGTTATTTACAAATATCATTCAAATAATTTAATGCGCAATACGACCCATACAAGTTACTATATTTGTGATACTTTTACTGTTATTAATAAATTAATAAAATATTAATCATTTTTAACTGATATAACAATTGTTTTGTGTGATATACAATATTGTTCAACATTGTATTTTACAATTGTTATCAAGATGTCAATTACAATAATTACTACTACGAGTAAGTCTTTACAAGAGCAAATGGAAAGCACTTCAGTTATTCATTCATAACTTTCAAAACTAATTTACTCCCTACCAAATACAGTTTCAATATAACATCAAATATTTACATAGTAAAAAGCTTGCAAGTTGTAACTAGCCGCTATTAATGCCCTGCTATTACTAATTCAATAACCTTTACAGTATATCTACAGCAACAATTTATTTATCAATAATCCATTTAGGAATATACAGTATCTCTAAAGTACAACACAGTACTCCTCAAGTACATGATATTGCCATTTTAAAGAATATTAAATTCCCTTTGCACAAAATTATCTTAATGTGACACTGTCACATACTGTAGCATATTAATTCCTTAAATTATTTGCATCCTGCCATTAAACGTGTATGAAATTTCAAATGGGGGTAGCTATTATTAAAACGAGGAAACAGAATAAACGTCATGTTAGCACTACCACTTCCTATAAATTACAACATCAAGCTGTACAGTGAATTCAGCAATACTAACCCACTCTTAAGAAATACGAAATTATAAATTATAATGACAAAATTAATTCAATCGTAATACAACGTTTAAATGCGTCAGCACTATCAGCATGGTGTCACAGAGATCATTAAAATCATCATGCCAATGTGTCTACATGTAACTGTTAAAAGATAATTAAATTCACTAATTTACTATCACATTAAAAGAACGCACATCATTGAAGTGCACGATACATTTACCTGTTAAGTGAAGGTCATGATACGTTTCTATGAGAAACAAAATCGTTGGTTACATAGATACTTTTTTTTTTACCAACAGTTTCTTCTTCATCTACTATTTAACTTTTATCAATATTATTGATTATACAAGATAATTTATAAGTTGCATTATCGGTGTGTAATACAGTGCATACGGTATAACATTAATGATTAAAGTACTCGATCCATATAACTATTGTATAAACGGCTGGTTTATTACAATATTAAACAATTTACACAGTCAACCGTCAGTATTATATTAATACAGTATCTGTAAAACGTTTCAAAACATACTTAATATTATAATGTATTAGGTTTTACAAAAACTTCGACATAAATATTGCTATTCCTCAATAAAATAGTAGTAAAAATAAGAAAGTGTAGAATTTGTTTAAAAAAATAACCGCAAGATATCTAACAGAATAGCTAAAACAAAAAATGAAATTAATGTAAAATGTAATAAATTTATCTATTCTATCGGAACAGTTCAACAACCTATCGTTCACAATTTTAAAATTTGAAATAATTAAAAGAGACTATAAAACAATCGAAGTAGTCTGTTGTATAAGTGATTCTTCATGATATTCCTAACAGACCACGTTATTCTCCTTTTTTGTTCTGGAAAACACATGTGTTTTTCAAAACAGTATCCCCTATGTTTAACATTTAAAGACACTACATGAAGAGGACATTACTAAGTTATAAGGAATAGATATGTATCACTAAGGTTCACTAGCTCCAACTTTTTTAAACACGGTACTCTGTGGTTAAAATAACCATTGTAAGCAAATGAAGTTAAACCATGTAATGCAATATACAGTATGTAGTCCTGTATCGTATTTTGACAACAACAAAAAAAGTGAAGTCAAAAATATAAATACATACCACATGAAATAAATTTCAATGAAACAAATTGATATAGTAGCGATTTTTGCCCAACAATAAAGAAGTCAGTTATGTTATTTCTATGATACTGTATGTATGTTTGAAATGTTGAATGGACAGAAATGTACCAATAAGCAAACAATTTAAGTAAACTACAACATCTCTAACCTTCAAACGACAATAACAACATCCGGCCTTATGATATCTACTGCAAGTTTAGAATTGCTTTTACAATACAGTAATGCAATAATAGTTTTATTCGTCACGTTACATTTTTAACAATTCATTCACAGGGTGGAGCCGAAAACAGTAAACTACTATTTTAATATATTAATTCATATTTTGTTCATTTCGTCTTCAAAAAATCATATTTTGTTTTGACAATCGATTTTTTTTAAGTGCACACTCAAACTACTTATTACTTACAGTTTCTATCAAGTACCATACAAATAAAGGCGGCGAGTAATATACAGTATAAGAAACGGTAAAAAAATCATGACAATGCTAAAAATCCAAACTTCAGCATAACCGAATACCGTACTCTAGTATTTGATATATCATTTAATTTTGTTTTCACAATACAGTGAAGTAAATTTACTGAATGATAATACAATCATTGTTGACAGTTGAAGAAATCAAAAACACGTTCACTAAACTTTTTGGAGACACGATTCCAGTATTTGAATCAAATAACATTAACATTGAAAAAAATTGTCTTTACCGAAATTAAACCTTCAAAAAATAATTACAATTTAAAAAAAAAAATACCAAAAAAATTTTTTTAAAAGGTTTGAAACGAAGTAATTACAATCAATATTATTTCAATGGAGGGGGTGTCGTTTGTGCAATTTCATTGATATCTTGTTGGAAATTGTTTGAATTTCGGAAGATAAAAGTGCTGCAGATGACGGTGCAAAACAAACGGGAAAGCACGGCCTTGATCCTACCCTTGACTTGTAATAACTTAAGTGTAAAAAAATCACTAGTTACGGGACACGAACCTCATTCTATTACAGCGCAGTGTTTATTTTGAAAGACGAAACCTGGTCTTGTGACCTGGATCCGCCCTAAACAACTGTAAACATGTCGATCGGATAAACAATAGTAATGGTTCTAAAACCGAAAGATAATCCCGTTTTTCTTTCAATCTTTTGTCACAGGAATTGAATAGAAGATACTTAAGTGACAAGTTAAGTAGCTAACTTGACAAAGTAAGTTTCTAGGAACTACAGTACCATTGCAATCGTTATTACTGTACTACAACTGCAAATACTTACATTAATAGTTCTACTATGATTCATTAGATTACTTCAGTCGTATTAATACGATTGATTGATAATTTAAAGTTGCATAACTTGGGTCATTGCCATTTTACAATCTCTTGTAGGATAAACCACAAAAATAATTTAACTGCCATTTTAAATTAATTTAATATTTTTTCTTACTCAGCTGACATTGAGAATATCCGCAAAACACACTTGATCTTGTGTTTTCAATATTCCCACGGCTTTTTAAATTGAAAAAATTAGTCCCATTCGATTAATAACACAAAAAAACATTTACTGTAATTCTCAACTACAAAAATGACGTTAAAACTGGTCATTAAATTTAATTAAATTAAAACCATATGTGTTCTAAATAAAACGACTTGAAAAGAAAAACCTCAACAATTCTCGCCACTTACAAAAGAGAAGATTTCATAACACAGGAAACAAAGCAAGTACAGTAACTGAGATTTACACAGGGATCAAAAGAGGATTATAAAGACGAATTAGTCGCATTAAGAAGAATTTTAGGTATCAACAAGCATAAAAAAATAACCTGACAAAAGATACCACAATGCAATATGTGTAAATAAGAAAACGAAAGCTTTTAACTTTAGGTTAAACGCTTATAACACAAAAGGTGGATTCGTTTTACAATAAATGTACACAATTTCAACTACTGCATGTGTATCGTAATGATATAGCATAAAAATTGTAATTAAAATTTAGGATGAAAGAATATCCAGGTGCACAGACCAAATCAAATGTCAAAATAACATAACTAACCCACTGAAACAACTGACGCACCTCATCAAAACACCTGAAACAAACAGAAAAATTCAAATGACAACATAAAATTGCAATATTAATAATAGTTAATCCAATCAACTGATATCATTTAACATATAGTAAGTTAAACCACGGTAATAACGTGTTTAATTGTGATAGGGATTAATACAAGAATAAATTTGCGTCACAGACTGTCAATTTCACTAATTAGCATTCGAATTGACGGTCAGGTGACGCGAATTTCGAACGTCAATGCGCTAAATATTGAAAATTTTACCATCACTAATGTTGACATAGTACCTTCCACTACTGTACAACATAAACACTAATTGTAACTACTGTAAATCAAATGATTTTATTTACTTAAATAAAGTAAAAAAGTCATAACGTAACCTACGAGTATTACGTGGATAAAACATATGGAATAATATTTTGTTCTACAATTAATGAGTTAAACCACTAAATTTCCACCAGATTTTAAACATTTCTTTTAAAAACAATTATTTTAAACTCTCTGTTGCTACTTGTTACTATAATTAATAATTTTTAAATACCAGTAAATTTATTATTCACATATAATCGCGATAATGCTTCAGGCGTCTGAAATACATTAAAAAATTAAAGCCAAAGATTAAGTTGTAGCTGTACAATCATCGATGACGCTGTTCCACTTATTATGCAATTATCTAACATCAATAATAAGATACTGTATTATCCTTGAAAAATTAAGTTGCTGCAATTAAAATGATATATTACGAACAGTATTCATTTCACTTCATTCCCCATTTCATTTAAAATTATAACTTAAGTGAAGCGTAGTTTCTTTGCCATCTCATTAATTAAAGTTAATTTGAGAAAAAATGAAATCATTAAAGTTACTCAGCATACATGACTCAGAGACAAGATTTTAAGAGCGCCTGTAAATTGTAACCGCTGAAGTTTGGCGTAGTCGAATACTATAGCTGAAAGTCGTTCAAAAGGTCAGAAATTTTTTAAGTTTTTAACTAAATATTGCTAACATTTTTTTTGGTCAGTTATTACAGCCAAATGAATATTTTGTTAGCAACTCCTTGTCCCTGTTTTGTATATTTAATTCCTTTAGTAAAACCCTGCCCTAGTAATTTTATCTTGTCTCGTTGTCAATCATCAGTTCATACATATAAAGTATAGTACTATACAAGTATAAGATCTCGGATTGATTGTTGAATTTCAGACTTTGACGTTCGTCCAATAAACTTCCTAACAGAATATGCCAATAAAGGTCGTAAATTAAAGACAAAATTCAATCTATAAGCTTTCGTGTTCCTTTTGTGAATCCTTGGCACACATATTTGTGTTCCTACATTTATAAATGTCGCCGCCGCCTTGTTTCACACATTGTTACTGGCATCCTAAAATAAATATGACTGAACATTTAGTATACATACGCGGAAAAATTTATTATACATTTTAATATCAGCAGCAGCAATTTCTCTGCTCTTCATTAAACAATCGTTTCGCACTACAAACTGCACAAAGCAGTAGGTGTTTTTTACAAGTGACTCGATCATTTTTGACGGTCAAGACTCAAGATGTTTTTTTTAGCTATATTATCATACCTCCTCATTATTCTCCACGCAAAAGCAAACACACCTTAAATTACTGAGTTATTCGGTAACCTACAAAAATTCTGACCAAACCCAGTTACCATCAATTGCGGTTAATCCAAGCGATTTCCACTTATATTACACACAACATAAGAGTTGAATGGACCTAAACAAAACCCAATTTTTTTAATAGAAATCTTTCATTTTTTTAAATAAAAAAAAGAAGAAATTTGTATTAAATTTTATACAACAACCCTAGTCACACTCTTATTGTCTCATCTCGTAATTATTTTGCTATTGTTACAGTGATTGCATCGTTACTTGTATATATCCACGTTTTCATGAATCTCCGCCAATTTTCCATTTAAGCCTAGTTTTCTCTTGGATTTAATAGTGGCCATACCTCCTACTAAGCTGACTAGTCTCTGTATTGACTTACAAGTATCAGTTTATGGTTAAGTTAGATTGGGCAAGTAATACTAAAAAGCCGGTTATCATCCCCTTCTCTCAATCCATTATCCCAAAAATAATATTGATTTAAACCACATTTGTTTATCCTTACCTGCTTTGATTTACATCCGTTTTTTAATCGGCCACCGTTTTTCTCGTGATAAAGTTTTTCAATTCCATTTGTAGTAGTTTCTATATCCGTAGCCGCTGGTTCGGATGCACATAAACGACTATCTTCCACCATTTTCTTCAAGGCATCACCATTCACCACCACTACGCAGCAAATGGCATCACCTGCACAGTAGACCGTGTGGGGGCTTCGGATTTAACATATGACAAAAAGCGAAAGCCTAGCGCAAAGCAGAAAAGTAACCGCGGATCGCTCTATTTACAAATTTATAACAGGCGGTGGATGAAGGAATTGGAAACGCGGACTTGACAACTCGCTTCTAGACAAATTGCTCTCAGAAACTGACTTTAATATTAACTCGTCCTCTATGTTTACTCTATGGAAATTGTGATTTTGAGAACCAGCTGTTACGAGCATGTTTTAGTGGAACGAGTTGTGATAGGCGGATCCAAATTACATAAACTGTGAATAAGAATAAAAAATAATTTTCTAAACCCACAGAAACACGGTTGAGTCATAATATTTAAATATTAAACGATAGGCGTATATTATTTAAATAAATGTAACATGTAAATTATTGCTTTATTACGTAATTTATATTTTGATCTTCTTTTTTTGCATTGCCGGCCTAAATATAATTTATTTCTCAAATTGCAAGTTTATAACTTAGTAACTTACTAAGATTGTTTTTTTCTTCTTCAAATATTTAAGAATTTATTTATAGTTCATATAAGTTTAAATTTTGCACTTGGAATGACTTGTTTTTCACATGAATCATTTTCAAGGAAATCCAATTAGGTAATTTTAACTTTAACTTGCTATGGTGCTACGATATATCATTGCCAGGAAACATGCTTATTTTTCCATCAACTTGAGAAGATGCTTCTCCATGATTTTAAATGTTACAAACAATGTTTCAATTATACTAATTATACAAAATTGATATTAGCGCTAGTTGAATCAAAAACAATATTCTATTATCATATTTATAAAGGCAAAATAAAAAAAATTACATTACATTTTCATGTAACATTCTGATACATTAAAAATAATAAACTTAATTAAAAAAATATACTATAATAAATTTTAATTTATTTATTAATTTAATGAGGTTATTAGATTTTAAAGATCAGGTAAAGGTTAAGTATTAATCTTATCGTCATCTGCTTCAAAACATAAAACAATATTAATGATGTCAATATCGTCGTTTTTTTATTTCAATAACTTTGGGACAATTATTCTTATGTTTTGTGTAATGGCATCAAACATTGTATGTAAAATTTATTATTAATTTATTTGACTGATATTGTATTTTAAATAAACCAAATTTAAATTGAGCGCTTGAAAGACGTTTTTTGTACAGCTAAATGTATTCATAGATGGCGACTCTTTACAAAACAAAATTTTGAATATGCTGCGTAACTGCGTACTGGCGCATAATATGCAGATTTTATGCATTATCGAGAATTATTATGTAATTCTTATACAATTTCTCTAAATTTAAAGACATAAAAAACCGTAATATATATAAAACATTACAAAAAATAACACATTAATTGTACAAAAAAAACTTGTTTAAATTTATCAAGATTTTAATTTATCATAAAGCATCAAAATTATGAATCTTTAACGCATACCATTTTACAGAATTTCTTCAGCAGAAGATTTACTCTTATGCGTTTTTACGCAAGCGGGACAGCGCATTTGAAAACTATATCAATCAATAAAACCATTGACATTTTGATAAGATAACAAAGTGAAATTAATGTAGGATTTTAATACGAATTATTATTTATTAAATAAGGTAAGGCTGTATGAAGGCGATAGCTTAACTTCTAAAAACTATAATGATTTCATTGCATAAAAGTGCGTAATGCTTGAGTGAATTTGAAAACAAAGGAATTGATTTCCAGTGAATTACAAAGATTTACATGTTATCGCTGTGGATGGTGACTCGCCGGTTAAGAACTGACAGATCCCGATGATTTTTTAAAAAATATGAAGGCGTGGCTTATTCTGTAGACTTGTCTCAGGTGATTGTCTGAAAATTTTCAGGCGTAGAAAATAAATATTTTTAGGAAGGTGTGGGCCAGTGTATTAAAAGCATTTTAGTTTTTGACTGCAACGTGTTTGGAAGCTTTATATTGTAAAAGCCGGATTTAAAGAAAAACAAAAGGGAGAGAAAAAAAATGTCAGATTTTGATAAAACAGAGTTGGGCTATCATCACGAAGGGCTTGATGAAATTGCGTCGGTGCAGAAGAAGCAGGAGGATAACAAGGTATCGGCAAACATTGGAAATTTTGATGATTTTGAAAGATTAGATGGGGCGGCGATAGAAGAAACGCAGCATCAACACCATATCGAACGAGATTTTTTGGAAGAAAAATTTCATCACCAAGGTAAAGGCGATGATTTTGATTTTAGTAGTTTATCTTCTGCCACCCACACGACTACTACGGACGTGGCCTTTTCGGATTTGATTAGCACGGATATTCCGCCATCGTCCACCGCAAATATTTTAGATCTGGACGACGATAAGTTTGCACCCATTCCTATGCAACGGGAAAGTTCTCCATCGAATTTGGAAATAAAATCGGTGCATTCATCGTCAACTGACCGACCTTTAGTAACCCTGCCTAGCGATTCCGATTTCCAAGATAATTATTCGTTTAATTACCAATCCTCTGTCACTACGGTGCCAGAGACCACCGAGTTACATTTGACGCCAGATCCCGATGACAAATTGGGCTTTGGTTTAAATGAACCATTTGTGAACGTCATCGGTGTTGATAAGTTAGAAACCGAGCCAAAATCGCATTCACCCAATATATACCCTGGTAAATTATACGCTCAGGGTGGCTATTCTGTGAACCCAGCCCATTTGGATGAAGACGATGACGAGCAAATTGTTGAGGAGGAAGGGGAAGATAATATTGAATTCAAAGGTCCCAGTCACTTGGGATTGGAATCAGGACCAGACGTATTGCATCCTTCTGCACCCGACTTGATTAGCAATCCGTATCAGGCGCACCAGCAAGAAGAAGAGGAATTTTCCGAATTAAATCGAGAGGACTCTCCCCCACCGAGATACGAATTAACCGAAGATCGATCTAAATTTAGTACGTATATTGATAATGACAAAGAGCAAAGTCACTATTTAGACAAGGAGGAGCATGACGATAAAAAGTTTAGCTCGGCCACAAAAGTTTCAGAAGAAGCAATTGAGACTCTGTCTAAAACTGTGAAGAAAGAGGTAGAAGTTACAGAGAAGGAAAGTTGCATAACAACAACAGCTGTTTCATCGAAAATTGAAGAATTAATTGAAGAGCTTACTCCACCGTTCGCAGCCTGTCCCTCAGCAGCTTGCAAAATGGATCTAGCAAAACGTGAGGAAGCTCACATCTCGGTCACCACTGAAAATGCCTGCATGTTTCATCCACGTAAGTTAGTTAATGATGAAATTAAACTGTTTAATTTTACTGTGCATTATTTTATAGCATTGTGTTGCTTTTTAACATGTGTCAAAATAGTGAATAATCTAATTAGTTTACGATGTCATTGTCGAGTCCACCTTAATATCTGAGTTAATACTGCGACGAAATGGATTTAAATTTCTTAAGTGGCAAGTAGTGTTCTCGTATACCGTACAAGGTTACCGCGTTTTATATTTTTGACGTTTTTATCAGTGTGATGGGTAGTTTCAAGCATTTTGCGTATTGTATTTAAAGAAAAATATATTACTGTTACAGTATATCATGATACTTGAGGTCTATAAATAACAAAGATTTAGTTTGTTTGGCATAATAATTGTGCTATTGAATTTCCAAGTTACGGTTAAGAAAATCTACTTCTCTAAACTTGTTTAACAGTTCTTGATTTTTGACGGCTCGTTTTTATTTCATTCAGAATGAAAAAACATAATTTCTGACTTTAGATTTACAGTAATAATTAATGGCGTTGTTATTACTTTGTAGGTTGTCTAGGTTACGTCATTATATTTTCATAAAATATTATAATGCAGCACAGCAGCTGTACCATTAAGTGAACTGGTTTGATAATTTCATCTGAATTTTTTAAATCTCATTATTACAATGAATGAAATTCTTACGTGCAGGGTAATTAAGAAATTACTTATTTGGCTAGATTACTCTTATTTAAGAGATATTAAGTTAAAATTATTATTCTTGCGTTTTATTTCGACATGAACAATTCCTGTGTGCAGTAGTCTGCTCCAAATAAACACTTTTTTTTTAGAAGAATTCAAAAGGTCAGCTAATTACATTAAATCTTGTAGCAACTGAACCGTTATCATTTTCATTATAATAGTTTATCCAATAGTTGAAATTTCTAGAAAAAAAATTAATGATTGTTGATAAGCGTGTAGTCACTAGTCCCATTGATTAATCTACAGTACACTGCATTTACTGTAATTGTTATGAAAGGCCTTTTTGGTTACATTTTGTTATTTTAGTGGTTAAAGTATTTTTAAAAAGCATTAATATTGCAACATTTTTGCATCATATAACTAGTCATTTGTAAATGGATGGGTGTGATTTAGATTTGATCGATATTGATCAGTATTCCGTACTGTATTCAGTTGTATTTTTTGTTGATACAGTATCTCGACTGCTTCTCCTATCCTGATGTTTTTTAGTAATGCTGTAATAATTGTATATAGACTGTGAACCGTGACTAACCCAACCCTAGCGTTATCCATTGCAGGTGTGTGCGATGTTGTACACACTCCAAATGAAATTATAGACGATCAGCCATTACAGTGTCATTTTCTCATTCCTTCTATAATGGTTATGGTAGCATGGTTGTGTGGAACCAACTGCGCAATTTAATCTTCTGATTCATTCTCTCTACGTTGGATTACGTCATTATGATAAAATAAACAATCCGCGAAAGGGTTGATAGTAAACGTTATTTTAAAACACTGAATGTCGTGTGTTTTTTTTTTGAGCTGTTACACAAGTCTTAAGTAATATCATTAAAAGAAAATTTTACTCTGCAACGTGGCAAATCTATTGAAACGTGAAGTGTAAAACTTGTTCGTCTACGTGGGAAATACTGTATCTTGTATAGAAAAGTCTCTATATTTGAAAAATAATTGTTTGCAGTAAATATTTTTGCCATTGCAGTACTCTATAAAATGAGTGACAATGATAGTATGAATCAGCTTGTTTTTTATGAATTTTTTATTTTGTAACAAAATGTCATACAATAATGTAAATTTTGTTTAATGCAAAAACTTAAATACTTTAATTTATTTTAATATTACTGATAAATTGCAAATTTTTTTTCATAGGAATTTTAGCTATATACATATTGTGTTTAGTAGGTGTTGAAATTGGAAAATTCCAAATTTAGCCAAACCGGAAAGTTTAAAAAGTTTTACTTTGTTTATATTTTCCTGGTTGCGAATAAGATACTGTACTTTTAAACTTCTAAAAGTCAGTCTACACTTAACTTTATTTTTACTTTTTTAAAATATTTTTTTTCATACTTGTTTCAAGTGCCAATTGCATTTTATCAAAAGTGGTGTACAGTGTAATGTAGAAGGCTTTTCGACAAAATTCTTAACTAAAACTTAAATATTATTGATTAGTTTGTTTATGATTTATTAAAGTTAAGTGAGCTTGTCTGCACTGTAAAATATTATTACAGGTTAACGTTACGTATAATAATTGGCTGCTGTAAAGTCGTTGGCCTTGTAAGTTGCAACAGACTGTTTTGTTTAGGACAACTTGTTTACTGATTTCTTGTTATTTTTAAAGATTGAGCTAA
The DNA here is from genome assembly GCA_013389785.1 of Helicorthomorpha holstii. NCBI lineage: Eukaryota > Metazoa > Arthropoda > Diplopoda > Polydesmida > Paradoxosomatidae > Helicorthomorpha > Helicorthomorpha holstii. The sequence goes on along the minus strand of JAAFCF010006680.1, from coordinate 6,756,507 downwards.
CTGATATTTTGTTAGTTAATATTTAAATATGTTTGCAGGTTAGTTTTCCATTAAACCTGTTTCTTTTTTTTTTTTTTTTGCTTAATTTGGTACAAAAATGAAACAAATTAGTAACAAAATTGAAGTTTCATCAATTTTATGACAATCGATTTTTCATAACTGGGTAATTTTTGTATATGAAGCAATAGCACAAAAGTAGAATTTTATGAAATCGAGAATATGAACCGTGGTATTGAGTTGGTTGACCTTAAGTTTTGTAACAATTTTGAAAATGTGAATGGCTACAAGTCTACCAAAATAGCTTTTCATTGAAAATAGCTGCTAATGTAGCATAAGATATAAAATTTTTATGGCTTTAGATGAGTATTTACGAAGTGAAGCGATCAAGTACTGAATGTTGGCTAGTGAAGTTGAACGTGTGTAAAAATAATTTCTTAAATCGATGATTAATATTAATAATTCTTTTGACGCATTGTCTAGTTGTAAGGGAAAAAAATGCGATGTTGAGTCACTAGATAATTTTATAAAAAAAAAAATCATTAAATTGATTATTTCTTCTATATTCTATCCAGTCTCTCGCCAAGCTGTATGCAGTAGTAGTCTTAAATGACTTCATAATGTTTATGCTGTGCTAAATCATGAATGTAACTCATTAATGAACCCGTTGATAATTTTCTACATTTCTTTTTCAGTTGAGTAAGCTTATTTTTTGTTAAACTGGCTGGTTTCTGCATTATTTTTAAGGGTCAGCTGTTTAAGTAGATTTGTATTAAAATTGGAGACTGTTTAGAATTATTAGGGCGTTTTAATATTTATCGAAGTATGCCATAATTAATGATTTGTCTTGTTTTATTGTGTCTGGAGTTACCACATGATTAAGATATTTTGTGCTTCGATGTTACCTTACTCGTATTTGACGTATTGAGTAAATTATGATAGGTTTGTGATTAAGAATTATTTTTATCGTGCAATTTGATGCAAGATATACAAGATGAAATCATTGAAATGTGTACAAACTACTGTACACACTTGACGTGCACAGTATGATGTAATTTTGAGAAAGTTTACTATGTTGCAGCAGTGTGAAATTTATGTTTAAGCACGAATTCGTTCAATACCGCAGCCAGATTTATTTTTATTGCAGATAGAAATGCACTAGATTGTTATTAAATATAAATAAAATATGGAGTAAGTTATGTTAATGTTTTCTTGTACATTAGTACTGTTTTAGTAAATTCTGTATGTTTTTCGACAGTAAAAAGTGCAAACAGGTGCATGTTTACATAGTTTAATAAACAGTTTATTTAGATATAGATATGTATTATAGTTTCCTGTGTCACATATTTGTATCTACAGTAAAATCACCACATAGAAGTTTCTCGAAATAGATTACATCTAAATATTGGTCAGTTACTGTTATTGTTGCTTCGTTTCCGTTGTATACACTGTACTTTGTAAACTCTGTGCTGTTCTTCTGCGGGATATTCATATGTCGATAGACGGCGCCACAATGCGACAATGCTGTTTCGCCAGGGACTAGTATACCGAGATTCTGTTATTGGATGGCGTAATTTTACATTAGATGCTATGTTGTAAGCTGTGCCAGGTTAGGCTGATTGTACGGTGAAAGTGCGTATCACGCCCTTCTCGCTTTCTAGCAAGGGCATATTATACGGTAGTAGTTAAGACTGAAAACATGGCTGACTCTAGTGTTCTAGGATCTGAAAGTCGATCTAATTCGGGATCTAACGGATGCTGTTGTTAGTATATATATGGTTTCTATCTGTATTATATTGTGGTTATGTCAGTGTAATCGTTGAAGGTATTTGGCGTTTGTGAGTTTCTTAACCTTTTAGCGAAAGGTGGGCTCGACTTTGTGATGTCTGATGCAGCTGATTGAAACACTCAAATACGTGCAAATTGACGATGAAAACAAGCCACTATTTATGGGGGTCCTTAAAGGGGCTTTGTTAAAAATGTATGATGCATTTTCGCTACTGGTGGTTGAACATCTCCTTGGTCTGTGCTTAAGTTTGGATATTCTATTGAACAAATATTACAGTATCTGCATTAAGATGCTCTTTTTTTATAAAGAAAAAAAATAATTTCAAAGAACCAACAAAGATCGAGCCCCTGAAATTAATAGCACAACGTTTAATACTGTACTGTAAAATCGAACCTCATTTTGCAGTATTTTCTTTGCTTTAATCTTAAAATGCTGCATGTTTCGATCGATCGCTTTGATGTTTAATTATTACTGGATAGCCAAACACGTTTTCTATTACTACTAACTGCATGATACTGATCTTTTGATTTTGGTGTGTTTGCATTTCAGGTGCATGGTTTAATCCGGAAAAACTTGACCCGAAAGGTAAGTTGACCATTTTTTCTGCTTTGTTTCATTATTATAGCAATACTTTTAGATTTTATGGTGAGCGAAATTCTATAAACTTAAGTTAGGATGCTTTTTCAAGGGTTACTATTTGAGCACTTTCTGATGGGTAGAGTTGTTTAGATTCATGGCTCGAATTTAAACAACAAAAAATAATGTTGATTACGTACTGTATCATATGACTGTACAAATTACATCAAAATCACGAGGTGATTAACACGTAATGAACGACTAGCCATTCAATAGGCACATGTTATACAGTATATTATGAAGGTCGTTTGGTTATTTCTATCTTTCCCGCCCTTGACTTGGCTTGAAGTAGACAGGAATTTATCATTGAAATTGATCAGCCTTGTAATGATAAAGTGAAGTTTATAAATTTAATTTCAATATCATTTCAACTTTCATCAAAATACTAAAGTTCAAAGTCTTGCTTTAAGTTATAATTTTAACTCTACAACGATAAAAAAGTGCAACTTGTAATAAGTACAATCATATAACTTTGCACTTTGGGTTATTTTAAGGCTGGTAATCAATCTATAAATCTGGAAAGATTAATGTACAAGTAAAAGATGTTTAAATTGATCATTATTACGTAATATTTAAATCAGCTTAGACAGTTAATTGTATTAAATATCTTAAAACATAAATGAGCTTTTAGTGTTATTAGTTTTAAAGGGAGTAGAACCATTTTGGGCAATTTAAGTTATTAGATTTTTTGTGGAAGATAGTTTGTAGGATTGTTTGTTAAGTATTATACAGCTTATTATTGGCTGTATGAATTTTCACAAGTTTTTTTTTTAACTTTGCAAACACTTGAAATAATTCAGTTATTGTGCTCAATTTAACGCATGTAGTGAGTGAAATTTATGCACCAAGTGTATTGTCTTAGTAACTTAGTCAAGTTCATTGATAAAGTTAATTACACACGTTTTGGAATATGAAGGATCTAATATTGATTTATTTTTTCAGTCGCCGATCTCATTTACTGGCGAGATGTTAAGAAATCTGGAATTGCATTTGGGGCTGGACTCGTTATCCTCCTCAGTCTCTCATACTTCTCACTCATCAGTGTGGTTGCGTATCTGTTATTGACTGTCATGGGTTTCACCCTTTCATACAGAATCTACAAGAACGTTCTTCAGGCAGTTCAGAAATCATCAGAAGGGCATCCATTCAAGTGAGTAAATTGCATTCAACTAAGTCTCGACTTTTGTTGCTGCCATGCACACAGTATAATGATAGATAGGCATATTACAGTGGATTCTCGTTAACACGAACTCGACGGGACCGAGATTTTTGTTCGTGTTAACGGGGTTTTGTGTTAACGAACACATGCAAAATCTAATATATATTGGCCAAAATGACATTTTTTAGAGTCAATCATATTTAAACTCGCTATTCCCATCATATTTGAAACATTATTCACATCATATTAGATACAAAATTAACATTTCATAATATTATGCATTTTGTGCATTCATATGCATGTATGCATTTCAGAAAAAACAACTCAATTTGAATTTTTTTTTATAAAAACAAACAAAAAATGTATTGAATTTGTATTTGTTTTTATAAAAACATTAAAACTTAACAAAATCCCGATTTTCTATACATTTTCGCCGACGATATATGAAATTTTTCATTTGGAGAAGCAAAATTTGTTCGTGCAAACGGGGTTTTACTTCGTGTTAACGAACAAAAAATGTATGGGAAAGCCTATACTGTAGTTCGGGACCGCAATGTTGCTTCGTGTTAACGAGAAATTCGTGGTAACGGGGTTCGTGTTAACGAGAATCCACTGTATTTAAAGACAATTTATTAGAGAATAATAGTAGCGAAATCATTTGACATGGAATTGTAAAACCTCAAGTTCTTTACTTTGAGTACAATGGTCGTTGACAATTTCGTTTACTCCTGTTGCTTAACAACGTATTGGATTTTAAGAGTAACCTGTGAGTAATGACTTTTGCATGATGGAGTTCACATACATTATAATCAATACCAACACAGTATACTCCCAAAAGTCATGAACATGAGTATATAACATTGCGTGCATAATGGTTTTTTTTTTGCTGAAGTAAGTCCACTTTGTAGTGCAGTAAATGTAAACCTATTCTCATAAGTTTCATTACAAAACTTACTTGGAGTTAAAAATTGCTGCAATTGAATTTTTACATAGCTAAAGAGATTTGAGCACTTATTTTTTTTCCAACAAATTTTCTTGAATAGTTTCTAATATAGTTTATTAATGATTGGATGATAAGTTAAAATAATCATTACTGAAATAACGTATTAAAAATCTAGTTTTTAATGGTTCATTAACGAGTCTATCGAACTTTTTAAGAAAATCGCAAAGCATGTTCATAGAGTATTTTATGTGAAGCGAGACTGCCGAGGTCATCTTTCAGCTAAAAATATCCGGGAAATAAAACGTTTTTAGTCGGAATAAAAGAAAATCCCCTTATCACGCTAGACGAAAGCCACGAGCACATTTATAGACATTGCCAACTTTTTACTAATGCTAGCATGTCAACTCGAGCAATAAATGGAAATGACTGTGCATATAAAGTTATAACTTTGCATGCAAGAATATTCAACTTGCACATTTTCGCCAATACTGTATAGCAATTTTAGTCGTAGACTATCTAAATAATTTATTTGGTAGACCGAGCTGTATTTTGACGAATTCTTAAGTTTTATTACTATTTGCAATAGTTTATAAGTTTATTAAAGAATATTAACTTAATTATTTAACGTTGAATTTAGACAATACTTGGACATTGATCTCACTCTTTCTCGGGAAAAAGTCCGTGATGCATCTGATGTGTTGATAAAACACTTGGAATGTACAGCAAACTCACTGCGACGTCTGTTTCTGGTTGAAGATTTGGTCGATTCTTTGAAGGTATTTGATGACAGAATTTGTTAATACATGACTTGTATTGTAATTTTAACCTCGATCGTTTTTCAAACAGTTTGCAGTCGTACTCTGGTGTTTTACTTATATCGGGTCTTGGTTCAATGGTCTGACGTTGGTTATTTTAGGTAATTTATTGGTATAAATTGTAATCGATAGTAGTCAATAACCGTTCCCATGTTGTATTTCAGCATTTGTCTCAATGTTTACGTTGCCAAAAGTGTACGAAACATACAAGGTAAAACCGTAATTAAAATTAGCAATTGATTTAATTGCTAACTATTGCCAATTAAATTTAGGCTCAGATTGATCATTACCTCCATCTTGTTTGTTCATATATGGAAGATGGGATGAACAAGTAAGTTACAATTATAGATACATTATTTAGTTTCTGTTAATTTTTTTAATTGGGGAATTGTTTCAGGGTGAAAGCAAAAATCCCAATTGGCAAGAAACCCAAGCAACAGTAATGTTACGAGGACACCAGGTTTCTGTCTTGAAGTGCATCGGAAGCCCAATTCTTTAATTTTCTTTTTTTTTTTTTACGTGTTTCTTGTTCATAAATTAAGACACACGAATAATTGAGAGTAATCCCTGTTCATAAATCGGCAACAAAACAATGATCAAAATATGTAAAGGCTGAAGACTGACTTTTAATATTAACTCCCTTCCTCTGTCCGTTCTTAACAGGTAGACAGTTATGTACCTTATAACTAGACATCTGCATTGGCATGAAGCCTTTTATATAAGTTTTATACAAAATCCTTGCAAATGCGTGCTCGTTAGTTTTATGTAATCCTTAAAGTTCAGCTAGGCTTGCATTTTGTAGCTCGTCAACTCTATAGTAATTTTATCCTTGACCTTGTCTATTCTTGATCAACTTGATATTTTCTGTCCAACAGTCTATATGATAAAACCATTTTCTGAACTTTACTAACAGTAACAAAGTTAATTGTAAAGGAAATAAAACACAATCTACCCAACAAATAATCCGTTAATAATTTATAAAATTTGAGATTATTATAGCTTCTAATTGTGAAATAATGCTGTTAATGTAGAACAGATTTATTATTCGTAAGCTACGATATTATACCCATTATATTCAAAGTTGTTTGTTGAAAGCTATTGCTAAGAATGAAATATAAACCATAGTTAGTTCCAACCTTTTCTTTCAAGTTCAGTATTAAATCCACTTATTAATATTTAAATCTATACTAGTCCTAAGTCCAACAATAACATGGAAATTTTTGGCTAACAACTTAGAAAGTTGTAATTTTAAGAAACTCGCAGCTGGGTGAATTGAAGTACCCAGGCAAAATTTGCAAACGGAAAATAACTGAACGAGATGCTATTAATTTATTATCAGCCGTAATAATGGTTTCAGTGTAGTGGAAAAACAATGTACTGTATTGGTGAACAACGAGCATAATATCTTTAAAATGCACTTTTTTGAGATTTAAAGTATTCTTATAACAATATAAACTATTATGAATTTTGTGTGCTTAACGCTGATATAAAAAAGTAAGCAAGAAGCTTTTATACTTGATGTAAAAGAAAAAGCTTAATTAGCCCAATTAAAATTTAAAACTAAAAATAAGCTGGCTGTTCTGACTGCCGCAAATTTCAGCCATTTGTAGGACCCAGTCTTGCATCAAATTTGCTCACAATTTCATCCTTTTGTAAATTGATTTTTTTTTTGGCTGAAAATGTTGGATTGTTGAACAACTAAGTGTATTTGCTTTCTCTTGAAATTTTTCTTCTATCCTTTTACTTAAAAGTTGAGTAGAAACAGAATCCATGTTAATAGTGATTTATTTACTTATTTATTTCAATGATAATTTGCCGTTTTATCATGTGGAAAACTGTATATAATGTTGAAGGTTGATGCAAATACTTATCTTAACAGTTGATGTGTTTACGGAAAAGTGTGTGCAGGGGCAGGAAAGGGGACGTTTGTTTTGTTGGAATATCTCATGAAAAGCTTAATTTTTTTAAAAAATGGTAAAAGTTGTAATGATTATAGTACGACAGTTTTACAAATATAATGTTTAATAATTGTCGGTGCTTAATTTGTGAGCGCTTTATGTAGTTTCCCTGGTGTCTTATTAAACTATTAACCCACCCAATTTCGTTTTAATTATAATTTTGCCAACCACCGCTTTCAATTTATATTAATTTAGATTTATAATTTAAAAAATAATATCTTACGATAAATTATAATTTACTTAGAAAATGATTCGAATGTTATTAAACCATTATTAAATTGCTTCTGCGCCAAAATATCTTCTACTTCCCAATTTCATTTGGTGACGTACATTTATAATTTAGCTCTGGCGTCTAGCCAAATATCTGGAACATCTTTTAGGTAAGGAGTCCCAGACCAACGAGAATATGGAGCTAAAACAAAAGAAAAGTATTTTAGAAGACAAAAAAAAAATAAGTAAAAACGATTTTACTTCTTACCTAGACGTCGTGCTAAAGGAAATAGCTCAGTATAACAAGGAATGTAAAAAAATGTTCCATTTCTGCAATTACGAAAAAATAAATGTCTAGAATCACGTTATATTTTATGTGATATAACTTACTTTAACTCTTTTCTCAAAGCTCCTACAAGAGTTAAGCTTCCAATGGCGTTCATCAATGTGTCCATTGATAATATTGTACACATGTATAAACGTTCTTTAATAAGTAATCGTTCCGCTTCCATTTGAGCGGCTTTAGCTATAGCTTTTGCTGTAAGAGGAGACTGGTGATTTCCTGTGTCAAGCAAAGCATGACAAACTAGCTAAAATAATTAAAAAAAAGTTGATTATTATGAATTTCATTACGGTTAATAAATTAAAAAAAATTACATTGTAGGCAACTAAAAACGGCTCATATAACTGTAACAAAAAATGAATAACTCTGCAGTGAGTAACATAAGAAATCGCTTCATCATCACCACCGATAGCGTCAACTTTACGTAAGAAAGAAACTGCATTTTCAAATTCCTAATAAACATAAAAATTATACTCAAAATATTTTTGAGTAAATTTTCATTAAAACATTTACCTCTCGAGCAGAATCACCTTTTGAAAATATAAAATCCATTTGTAAAACGGTAGTCAGAAATTGATATTCAGAGTAAAGAACATCTAGATATGATAAAAAAACAATAAGTATAATTTTAAAGACACTTAACATTGTAAAATATTACCTTTTGTTACGGCTGTGTCTGGGTTACTTTTAAGTATACACACAATCAACCCCTCAGGAACCATAAGGTGCAACATCTGGTTACTATAATGAGATAACAGAATATTGCTGACACTTCTTTTAAGAGTTTCTTCTTGCAAACCATATTGCTGGCAAACTGCAGTCGATATTTTTGATCGCATCTGTGTAACAATAAAATTACCGTAATGATCAAAACCCAAGCAAAAATATATTTTCAACATTATTATTATTCAAGACTTACATCTAAAATTCCAACTCTGTTATCCATTACGTTGATAACATTGTTATGCACCACACATACATCTTTAATGATCGCTATGGCATCATTTTCGTTGGATGACATTATTTTATCTACCTCTGGTGAAACAACAAATGGACCGTGATTATGTAACAACGTTAATAACCACCTAAACTCTTCTAAAAGTTGCAGCAGTGATATTTCCATGTTGTCCTGCTGCATATTAATGACTAGAATGGTTGAAATGAACACAAACGGCGGTAAAACCAAATTATTTTGCTGGCTTTTGACAACTACTCGACCCAAATCTTCGACAACTTTGTGTTCTTCAGGTGACAGAGGCGACAAATGCCTAAAACAAAACCCTTTATTATTAAATTTCAAGCCACTTTAAAAGATAAAAATGTAAGTTAAAATTACCTGCAAAAGTTATGAATTGATCGATCGATTCTATCTCCACAAAAGTCTCTTAGAGAAAATGGTGTGCCAAATTTTAAGTAAAAGTTTCCATAATCGTTGTTAAAAATCTTTCTGGCTTTAAAAAGTCCCTATATATATATTAACAGATTTTTATTACTTTTACCGAATTTATTTAGTAAAATAGGTGGATTACTTTCGTAGATTCTTTTGGCTTAGGAATTCCAAGTAATTCGTAGGCGTATAGTTCTTCTTCTAAAGTACGATCATATGTAATAGAAACTGGAACAACATGGATGTCAGGGACATCAGCTTTAAAGAATGGTTCCAAAGCAGCAGTTAAAAGGCCTACAAATGCAATATTATAATTATTATTCAGTTCGTATACGTATCAATAAATAATTTAAAATTGTGTCAGGTGTCCCTATTTACCAAATTTTGGTGTTAATGACTTTGCCGTTCGACTTCTAGTTCCCTCAACAAAAAATTCCAATGGAGCATCTCCATTGACCATAATTGATCTCACATACTGAGAAAATATTGCCCAGTAAAGTTTATCTTTTCCAAATGAACGCCGAATAAAAAAAGCGCCACTGTTACGAAGCATAGTTCCAATTACACTCATATTCATAAAATCTTAAATAAACATATCAATTAATGCGTTGAAACAATAATGGTCTTGAACAAAAAGTACAACCTTGACCCCCAGCTATTATTGGTAATGGTATCTCATAATGAAAAAAACAAAATGACATGACAAGAAAATCAATGTAACTGCGATGAGTTGGCATCAGTAAAATTGGATAGTTAGGCACAACATTTCTTACCTAAAAATTAACATATAAAATAATTTATTAACATTTAGTAATTTTTATATGAATAAAAACAACTGTACAGTTTCAATAGAAGCTTTATCTACATAAATGCCTCTGTAGATCTTTTTCCAGCCTTTAGCCAGAAGGTATCCCATTAAACGAGCACTTTTCAAATTAAAATTGTGTCCCATTTGCTCAAGTATATCCAAAGCTTCTTTAACTATTTCTTCCTTTTCTTTGCCAGTTTCATCGATTACCTGCATAATAGAATAAACAATTAGAAAAATTTACTTTCAAGTTCACAAACTTTTGTAATGTTAACATATTGTGATTAAAAATAACGTAAATGTGTCATTTTTAAAAATTGACATTCGACACATAAAAGGAATACAATTTACAAATGATTGCTAATAATGTCGCATTGTTGGCAATGACATCCCTTTTAATTTAATGTCAAATTGAAACGTAACAGCTAAAACAACAGTTTTTAAGTTAACAAGAAATCCCCCCCCCCTTTTTTTTTGAAAAAAAAAAAGTTTTTCGTGTTTAAATATAAAGATAGTTTTCATTGAAAGAATAACAAACTAAATGTCATATAAATTACAATAAATATTTATGAATTATGGAACCTTTTGTCTTAACAATACAAGATTTTTTTATTTTATAGAGAAAAAAAAACCAGCTGTTTTACAATATAACCTTGACAGACATAACCTTCAATAATAAACGAACCTCTAAAGAGGAACATTTTATTTCATAATTATTTTACATTTTTCACATGATTAAGGTAGATAATGTTAATCGGTATTCGACACGGACTTATTCAAATATATTCAAGATTATAACTATGAAGTTCTAGATAATGGAGCGCAAGGCTAGTTAATCAACAAAAATTATACATATATCTAATACATATCTAATGATCTAAACTGTCTTTTTCTACTAAAAAAGGTAACACAATTTAAATTATAATAAAATGGCATATTATAGTATATCGTTAAATATCAATAAACAAATAATTAAATTAGATATTGCACTATTTATCGCATTTTGAAGTTCGTCAGGTTTCCATAGTTTCATATATTTATAATTATAACCGTTCAGGTAAAATGGGTCAATCTTAAGTCTTTTTTTTAACTTAAAAATTATAAAAGTTGGCCAAACGTTTAGGATACCCTTTTTAATTTTTATACAGTATAATCCAACTACAGTATATTAGTTTATAATTTTTTTTACTTTAAATTTGTCATACCTGCTCAATGCTATGCTGTACAGCCTTACTCTTGAAAACATCATCTTTGATTTCCTTTGGCGATTTAGATTTGCAATACTTGTACTGTGGAGCTCGAAATGTTTTAGTCACCCACAAAAAATCCCCATTCTTACGACGATCATCCAGCATATCATCCATTTCAATTTCTGTTGATTATTAAGTTTATCAATTCAATGTACATTATGCCATCATAGTGCAGTATTACAGCCCGTATACACTGTATTAACCGGCTTAAGCTTACCTTCCAATTTGCCTGTTTTAAATACTTAATGTCACCAAATCCAGCAGTTAATTCTAAGTGTCTTAATTAAGTAGTTGTCAATGTAACTCAGAAACGCATTTACTTAACGTAATATCATTTTATTTGATACAAATGATCCACCCATGCTTACGACATCCAACTTGAATAGCATCATTTTCCTTCCCTGAAAACCGCCATCATAGTAAGCCACGCCCTTTGCATCTATTGGCCGAAAAACCTCACGCCATCATTAGATGCTCAAATAGAAAAGCCACAACAACTAAGAAATTTTACGTGCGTAAATCAAAAAGCTTAATACAGTACATGTATTGCGTTTTGAAAAGAATTACAGTACTGTGAAGTTGGTCTTCTTTCATTAATAATTAATATAAGTGTAGAATAAAGAAAGTATGCATTTAAAGGAAAACAATGCAGATTTGGTGAATTGAAAATTAAAAAAAAAATTAGGTAAACTTGCGCTCATTATTTTGTATAAGTTAAAAAATATGTAGAAAGTATTAAAACTGGTTTTATTCGATAATGAATTAAAATGGACCTTTTTTCAACTCTAATGTTTTAAAAATTAAAATATTTATTAATTAAGTTTATATCGAAATACCGGTACTGGTAATAATAAGAATATTCATGGACTTCAATTATACAAAAGGCCTGCTCAGTTTTTAAGCTTACAGAAATTCTACCCTCAAAAGTCTTTGACGACTCTTTATTGACGCCTTCTTTGAGTTATGAAGTACAGTACTGTATATTTACATTTACCATGTTAATTTTCTCAAATACTCAAAGACGGCGCTCATAGGAAATTGTAAATGCTTTTGGTGGGCGGATTTCTGAAACCTTTGAAAGTGCGCACTAAAGTCCAGTAGTCAAATACAACAAATTCAAACGTCAGCTGTTGACACCAAGCGGATATTTAAGAAGACAAATAAGCGATCATTTGCAAAGCTTTGTTTCGTTATAAGTCATTTTAGGATTAAACTTACCAAGTGATTCTTAATTAACTTTTAATGACCAAGTCTTTTGAAGTGGTTTTCCCCATTGTTAACCAACAATCGTATTGTAAGATATAATTGTGTAAAGCAAATTGTGGAAGACTAGCTACCCACTGTGAATTTATTACTGAAATTGGAAAATACAAAGATCGAAACGCATTGATTAAGGTAAGGGCTAAGTGTTTATAATTACACTAGAGTTTTAAGTTTATAATTCAATTTAATAATAATCGGTTTAAGAGTTATATTCATATATGACATAAAACTACGATTTTTCTGAGATTTTGTGTCAAATTACAGGTTTCCAATGTATCCTAGTTACCGGTACTAACTTCACCTGTTAAAAGCTTATGTAGCAATTCGACATTTGATATGGTGTTAAAATGTGGTATCTGCAAATCAATACAGCTGTTATTTAAAAGTGCTTAGTTGGCAATGACCAGTGTTACATTCAATTATTTGTTCAGGAAATGTTTTCCCCATAAACTCACGTTATGTTAAAGTAAACTTAGTATTACAATCCTAAATATTTACACAATGATCGAAGTGGAACATATCACAGGCGATTTGTTTATTTTGTCTTTCATGGGAATATGTACTGTATTTATAAACTTTAGATCAATACTATCAAGTTTATAAACTATTTTATTTGCTAGCAATTTATGTCACGTACTATAGCTTGGGCGTTTCGATCAATTATTTGACATAAGTTATAACAATTTATTACCGATATTATAACAGTGTTGTAGATTCAGTAAGCAGTATGTTCAAGTTGATTAATATTTTGTTTATCTAAATTATCATAGTGGATGTTAAATAATTACTAATTACTTTTAGTAATATAAAATCATAATAGACTTACTGTAAGTAACACGTTATTATTTTATTATGACAGTGCAAAAGTTACACTATGTTTTATTTTCCCAGGGCCGGCGCAACGCGGGTTCCAAGGGTTCCCCTGAACCCGGCCCCGCGCTTGGAGAGGCCCCGCGGTCTACGAAATGACGTTTTTTTTTTTTTTTTTTTTAGGAAATTTTTTTTTTTTTTTTTAAGAAAAATTTTTTTTAAAAGAATTTCAGGAACAAAAAAATTTTTTTTAGGAAAAGTTTAGAAAAAAATGTTTTTTTTTCAATTTTTGAACCCGGCCCCGCAAAAAGTCGCGCCGGCCCTGTATTTTCCGATTGTTTGTTAAAAATAAATAATACAAATTCATATACAAGTACGACGATGAGGTAATGAAAAATCATTTAATTGATTACATATTACAAAATTAAAATGTTTGGTGAATGATCAGCTTGAATGAACGTTCGTATATCCATGGACTGCACATATCTGATATTCGCTGGACATGGAGTTTGATGCAAGTCTGAAAAATGCAATTGATGAATTAATGATACATTTAAAAAGGGTTCCAACGAGTGTTTGGAATGGCAAATTGATCAGATTTAATAACTACAAGCTCTTAAACTCTTGGTCATCAAAAAGATTTCACACCATTCATTTTGTGATGATGGACTATAATTAATAACCAGTTTAGTTTGATTACCTTAGTTGTTGTTGAGATAGTGCTATTTCGCGCCATGCTTTCTTCCTGACTTCTTTACATTCTTGTAAAAGCTGGCAAATATCTTCAGGAAGATTGGGACTAAGTTCCACATTCTCTTCATAACTTGATTGCCATTTGGAAGTGGTTTGATTAGATTTCTGATTCTTGCAGGTACATAAACACTCTGTTCTGACCGAATAATCATAAGATGTTTTATGAAACGGATTGATACTTGGCAACTGGTAGTATTCATCTTCAGTCATTGAAGCAAAAGGATTGGTATCCGGTAAGCACTGGTGAGAAAAATCTATTGTTTCATTGAAGTCAAATACGGGAGTTGAGGGTCGCACCATTATCGGTGTGAGTCGATCAGCCAATTCGCATATTTCACGGAGTTCTCTAGATGAATTTGTATGGTCTTTTATGGCAATCGGAACTTCTGTTGTTGTAAAATTCACTAGAGACTCGTGTTGGTCTTTTTGATCATGTTTGCTGAATTGGTTTGTTGAAACACATTGGTTTGTGATGTGGTTATCATTTACTGCTATTTCATTTAACTCGTTTGGTGATTCTATCGTGATATCATTCATGTCATTTATTATTTCATTTCCATCTAATTTACTTTCTTTATGTGTCGATATATCTACGTCTTTGTTGTTGGTTGTTATAATCGTTTTCTTACTTTCACACGTGCCACTTAGAATTACATTTACTTTAACATTATTTGATAAATGATCAATTCCATGAAATCCAATGTAAACTCCACTTTCACAAAGTGATGAACAGTTGTTTTCAGAACGTGGTTTTGCATCATTGATCTTGACTTCATCGCAATTAAAACTACATCCTAATGCTTTTTCTTCAAACTTTTTATTAGAGGTAGCGTCATGTTTCTGAACATCATTATCATTGCGATTGTCCACTTTAGTTGTCAAAATTTCATTGCCATCGTTTGTATTACTACAAGTAAGTGGCAACGTAGCAATCGATTGACAGGACTGGGTTTGCACACTAGTACTACATATGACTGGATCAGTTTGTAGACCAACTGAGTTTGTTGTTGGTTCCGTTTGGGCTGTGATATGACATCTCATTACATCAGTTTGGACGCCACTGTCAATTGTAGCACTTCTAGACTGTGACTGACCCTCAATAGTTGAATAAGACCAGTTACAGTGATTATTAACTAATAATTCTGGCTGAAATAAATTATGGTCAGTATAAATTCCTGAGATTCCAGAATCCGTCTGAGTACTAACTTCAGCGCAGTTCATTATACTGTCGGTGTGATTAGGAAAATCATTCCAGTTATCACTGGGTTGCGTTGGAGACGAGTCTTTACAAGAACAGCAATTGTGACGATGACGATCACCCAGCGAATAATTATTTAACCAAAAATCACTATACACTAAATTATTTCGCTGGGGAGGATCCGAACTGGAATGGAGACCCAGATCTGGTAAAGGAGTTTGCTGCTGCTGATCTGTGGCACCATCTACTTTAACATCTTCAGAATTGTCTATGCTATTTATTAAATTTTCTTTATGTGCATTCCACTTAGGTCCAATGTATACCATTGTAAGACTTTCGCATGAAGGCCAAGAATGGCAATTAATGGCTGAAATGCAGTCATATTGCACCGATTGTTGATTTTCGTGATTTGTGTTGACATCTTTCCATGAAGTTGATGGCAAACTGGAAGTATGGGCTTCCAATTCATTATGTTCCTTATTTTTTGACTCACTGTTAATCAAAATATCAATTGGATAATCAGCTGCATTGTTGATATTTTCCATTTGGCTATTAAGAAATGGAGGACGTGGTAAAGGCGGTGGAGATGGCCAATCATTATTATTATCAAAGGTTTCATTTCTTTGCTTTTTATCTACTGATTCTTCACTTTGAGATGTTGTTTGGCTACGCTTAACCGCTAATTTTCTTCGTCTTCTACGTTTGATCGCTTGCAGTTGTTGATCAAATGCCGATTTTTTTGATACATTTTTTTTAACGGCTTTGGCTCGTCTTTTTATTTGATAAGTCGGTTTATTGGTATAGCTACTACTGTTACTAGATGTGGAATTGTTTCTATATTTGTCGGCTGCATTAGAATTATTCGCTGACTCAGTGACACTGAGTACTTGACTAGAATCGGAAGAGGTTTGCAAGTTATTGTATTGTTCATATTGGGGTACGATTTCTTGGACAGCTGTATGGAATGGTGAGTTGGAATGGCTTTCAGTAGTTTGAATGGTAAGTGTAAGAGGTTGTAGGTAACCAAACTCGGAATTTTGTCGTTCACAACTCAAATTTTCCCAAAGTTCTTCCGACTGGCAAAGTTCATGTTCATGTTGTTTATACAACAAATCACTACATGTTAAACTGTCTGTTTGATTAGTAGCAAAGTCGATTGTACTTATTACGCAATCGTCTAACGAATCTTGTTCTACGTCTGAGTCGGAGGAGTAATTGTACAATATATTGCTTGGTTTCTCATTGAAGCCAATTTCACCGAGCATGGAGATTTGTTGGGCGACATTTATTTGCATCTCTATAGATGCAACATCAGTATTATCAAGACTGTCTTCAAAAGATTCATTTTCACTAATCGGACTTAGCAACTTTTCTACATTGACTGGAACGCTTATGAAATTAATCCGTGTTGATTCACTTTCAGTATTATGGTGAACGTAAGAAAATTCATCAGCGTTAGACCATCCATCTCCAGATATTTCATCAAAATCGTCTGATTTTTCATTGGACATATCCGACAAATTAACTTCTAATATTGGGCCTTCCTGAAGATCAATTTGCTCATCATCCGTAGATATTGAGCGGTTGCATTGAATACAATGGTGAATGATCGTCTGGGTGCTCTCAATCAGTCCTTGGTCTTTGTAAACTGTTTGTACATGTTCTTCACTGATATTTAACTGCTCATTAGTCAGATGTTGAGCGCATGAAACTAAATTCAAAACACATAGTACAAAAATGGTTTGTTTTTTAATTCTCGTGCCATACGTTATAAGTTAGTGTGGATTCGGCAATGCAACCCTATTGACAATAACAAGGCTTTGTAGACAAAATTGACATGTATATTTGATCAATAGGGTTACCGTACCTAATGACGATTACATATTTTTAACCAAAATAATTCAATTTTCTTACCACTATCATGGTTTAAAATTATTTCAGTTTGAAACTTGTTAGCACAACTTATGCACGTTTGCTCCTATACAAAAATAATGAAATTAATTAAGTCATTATAATGATATCATGTAAATTTATAATGAAATAGGTTACATACTTGTTGTCTAAACTCGTTCCACTTTTCAATCCATACACGAGTTAGCTCTTCCGCCTAAGAATAATTGAAATATTAATGTTTTCAATTTATAACGCCTTCATGATAATTACCATATCTTGATTTTTGTTAATCATGTCTTTGACTAGCATATTCCCAATAGCCTTTAAAAATTTAAAGAAAAACCAGAATTGTTAATAAATCGAATTATAATGTGTACTTGTAACTAAAGTTACTTTTTGGGCATTAGCCAGTAGTTCGCGTAGTTTTTCAACTTCAAGTTTGAGCTCTCTTATCATTTTCACTTTAGGATCCTTATCAAATTTAAACACATTCGTAACTAGTTAATAAATGCAAAGTTGAGTGTTTCTTAAATATTTACCTCGTTAATAATGGGCTTGTTTACTATGCATTTAGCACGTTGAGCGTATCTAAGTGTGTTAACTGTCTCGTTATAAGCTGTACTTGCAGGCGAAATAGCTACGAATAACAATTAGTTAATTGTAGTTTTAATTTTTTTTATTTTTAATCATTGGTTGTACTAAATTTGTAAACAATTTCAAAAAGAAACCGCGGCATACCGTCATATTAATGGAGCAAAAAGTTATACTTTTAAGAAAAAGAAAATAACTTACTGGCAACCATAATCGTTTTTGAATTTCCGCCAAGTGAATCTTTGAGGAGCCATGTCAAAACAGAATCTCGATACGGAACAAAGTGTTGTTGGCCTCCCACACCGCTGACTCCACCAACTCCACTTCCTCTTCGAGAATTGCCTTTTTTAATTTGGTAAACTTAAAATTTGACAAACCGTGATAATCGTCATAATTTACCGCGTGATGTGGGTGATGATGACAAATTCCACTGAGACATCGACCTGTCAGCTTTTTATACAGTTAAAAATTACAACAAAAATAAACTAAAATTAACCAAAAAAGAAAAAATAGGTTGACTGCTGTTCTGACAGCTTACCTAATGTGCTAATGACACTTCCCAAAGCAACTAGAGATTTATTTATATTTGCTCCTTCTTTCAAGCGAATTTTGCTAGTATGAACTCCAGCCCTCTCACTACGAAAATAAATAAAAAAAAAATGTAGGTTTGAATTTTGAGGTTAAATATTATATTTTTTAAATATTTTTATAGTTTTACCAAATACACACCTTCCAGCTAAGTCGACGAGTTGAATTTTACTAATAATTTCACTTGGTAAATCAGTGTCCAATCGAGCCTAATAATTTTTTAAATAATTAATTTAGTTTGAACAATATATTTTAATTGGTCTGTAAATAATCTTATTTTTAAAATATAGTTGTTAACCTGAGTAAATGTAATGGTGAATATGGCATGACTTCGACTGCTATGATCGTGCATTCTTGTTGCAGCAATATTTCTAATAAATCAATATTATGTTATTACAACTTCTCCATTATTAATCTATTATAAAAATGAAGTTTACCTATTTTGAATTCCTTTTTCTAACAAAGATTGCACTGAATTATAATCAGTAACAAGATGTTTAGACAAGTCTAGATTAATTTAAAAATGTTAAAATCTACTTTATGATAACGTATATAATATTTAAGTCATTTTACCTTGTACACATGGGCCTGTTTTAGGATGTTCACGCACTCGAAGAGTCTGTTTAATTGATTTTTTGGAATGACAACGAGGTTTAAGTAGATCACTAACTCTCTCATTATAAATTTCTAAAAAGCTAAACAAATCCACTTTTATTGAACTTAAAGCTAAATTTACCCAAATAATATTTTAATACCTGACTTCGGTACGAAATTTCAGGTTTGGTTCTTTCATGTTAGCCATTCTTTGAAAAAGTTCCTTAAAAAAATTCAGGAAACGATTTTAACGTTGAATGTTTATTTTTGTTAAACAAATCAAAACTCTAACCTGACATATTCGGGGCACTAACCCCAAGTCATCCTGTAATATAAAATAAATGATAAGAATTTTGCATAAAGTCAATAACAGCACGAACAATGGACTTGCATTGTGTCCCAACATAGTATACGTTTTTCCCGTGCCACTTTGGCCATAAGCTAGTACACACGCGTTGAAGCCACTGAAGATTGCATCCAAAACATTTCCACCCAAATCTTCATATATCTTATAAAATAAAATAATAAAGTATGACCATGGAAATAAATTGATTAATTCTACAATCGCTGCTACGCTTAAACTATCGAATTTAAAATTATTTTTGCTTCAGCTTAATACCGGTATTGATTTAAAACGAGAAAAATAAATGTCTTTTTTATTATTAGTACCATTTTCTGAGAAGCGTAGTTAGAAGCGTTTCTGTCAGCAGTCCAATAGCAAAAGTCGAAAGAAAAATGCTTAGTACGAGCCCTGCTGTCGTGATCTTGATAAATAGGCACCTGCAATGTCAAGAATTAAAGCAAAACTAATTGACAATTATGCTATTTTAAACTCTACTTTGAAATTGGTCACTTGAAGAACATTTGATTCAATTTTTACAGCGACTTTAGCCCCTTGTTCTTCTTCCCTGTAATATCAATTTCAAATTTACAGTACTGCTCTTGTAAAAAAAATACTGATTATAAATGTATCGTGCATTTGAAATTGAGTCGTATCACATGATCAACTAAATTAATGATTTTTAGTAAAGAATACGATACTTTATTGTTTGCATTAACTTGGTATAAATATTAATGATTGATTGATGTCATGTTTTTGCTGTGTATAGTAACATATACATGTACATGCAATTTGACATTAAGTTAATTGGTGCTGAGAAGCAGATTCTACAACTTTTGATTAAATTAACGTTGGCGTGCAATATAAACAACTGGTTTAGATGGATGAGTCACTGAGTCAAATAAAAATAAAAGTGTCAGATGACCATGGTTTGGCTATGCAAAAAGTACCGGGTATAGTAGATAAATTTGGGGAAGTTTTTAAAATACGGTGTATATAAACAGAGAAACATCCTTGTTATACTGACGAAGGGAATCCCATGTGCAACTGTTATGAAAAAAAAAGAAGTAAACATTGTGTACAATGTACAGTTTTTAACATAGAAATGCGAATTGTGTACTCCACCCTCTTGCAGTCTTTATATCCTTTTTTTAGAACATGCTTAATAAATTCAATTATTGAGTTTGTTTTTTTCACTGCAAAAGAACATCCAATATACATGATGTTTACAGTGACATTTTAGTTAACATATATAGCTTATTTTTTTAACAGAAAGTTATTTGAAATGACTGCCATTGCAAATTGTCGGTTTTTTCTTTCATTTTTGATTGAGATTAGAAAATGAGTTGTCGTTGTATAGTTGTAGTTAAATCGATTAGTTTTGCAATTATTCACTTGACTAATATTATCATGTGAAATACAGAATTATATTACTAAAAAAGTTTGAAATTGTACATTTTAACGAACTCAACAAGCATATGACTTTCATTAACCACTTAAATTCTCATTGGCCAACAAATAAAATCAAGTTGTATAAATTAAATTGGTACAATATCAGTTTAGCATTTGACAGACTAAAAAAATCTAAATTTTAGTGATATGATTATGATCTTAGTCGGCAACTAGGAAAAGTTTTTCTTAAATACGATAATAATCTTTAACTTATTATGAAAGAGCTCTTAAGTAAAGTATTCAGCATTTACCGTGTATTCATGGGCCTCACTCGCACTGCCACCAAAACATTCGACATATTCCAAAATTGAACCAACAAAATCCTTGAAATAAAGTTGGCAGAATTATCGCGACACTGAACAAACTAAAGTTCCAGCCGGCATTGTTGTAAACACTGCTACACACTCAGAAACAATTGATGTCGCACAAGGAAATACACCCCAAATAATTTAACTTCTACTCTAACACATAATGGTGTTGAATTAGATTTGATTCATTTACAAAATAATGTGCACCAGCCCTCGCGTCTAGATGACGTCTAATAATTGATAAGCTGTTGTCATAAAGAAAACCATCTGCGAATTATAAACCAGAGGGAGATGCTGTGTTGGATACACATTACATACTGTACTAGGAGCAAGGCTCAGCAACATGAACTCCATCAAGCTAGGCCAGAAGGAGGAGGAGGAAGAAGATGAAGGGATGAAAAATGCTATTTATAGTAAATGCCGTTTATGGAAACAACAGATGAAAGAAGGGGAAAGTTTTTGAGCACTTTCTTGGCTTAAGTAGCAACGTTATCTTAAAGGCACTCGTCCTATCTTATGTTAACATTACGTGAATTATGAATAAGAATATTTGACACACCGAAAATGTTTAACCAATACACTTGTCATACGATTATAATGCTCAAAAGCAGTTCAATATTAGATTTTTTGTATGGTTTTTTGATCTTATGAATTTTGATGTAGATCGTAGACATTCGATTTGACTACTGTATTACCAAAAGGGCTTTTAATTGTAATTCTTTTAAACTTGTTGCTCTGTCGTAATACATCTGGGAATCTTTATTGGTTCTACTGTGTCTGCTTTGATAAATTAGCTAGGGGATAAAGGAAGGAGGTGCAGAAAAGTTAAAGAGACTTTTACAAAGTACAGGAAAATGTGAATGGAAATTCTCACTCAGGATCAACCTAGTTACTGTATTAAAATGGCGCGTGTGACCCTATTTTAGTTATTTTTGCCACAAACTACCCGCAGGATCTCCTTTTTGTTTTTCCCTAATTTCACTATCATTTGTCGATTGAATGTTAGGGACAATCTGCCAGATGCAGCCATCTGCTAAAAAATCCCATATTCAACTGTACGTTTCATCTCTAACAAACTCGCCGGAGAATAAAAATATTTTTTTTTTATTTAAAGCATGCTTAAATTTATTTGAACGTGTCATTGAACTTTTTTGATTTCCATTAACAGCCGTAAATAATTAGACAAAGGGCGACAACTTAACGTACAAAAATAATGGCAATTATACCAAAATGTAGATAAATAATACATACCAACGGCATACAATTTTTGCATATTGAGACCTTTCTTTTTATATGTTAACACGAGAGAGTAGCTTTCTTAAAACCGTTAACATTTCATTAATACTATTTAAACTTTTATACAAGTTTCATCGAGATTAAATAAACAAACAGGCAAAACAAGTAAAATGAATTTCGAAGCGGTTTTTTTATATTTCGAACTAAATAGAATGATTTTTTTTTGAATGGACAAAATAAGGCACAAGTGGACAGACTGGCATGCAATATTACATAAGTTATATCATTAATATTTTATAAGACACATCTGCAACACTTGAAAACAAAACCAAATTAAAGCGCCGATGAACGGAAGAATACATTGGAATTTCGATGGGATTTTACTTTTTAAGCTTTATTATTACTGGTCAATTAGTCCATATCTTCTCTTTTGGATGGAGGCACCAGATGCTCCGGGAGTTGAGTGGGGAGATCGTGTCCGTCTACTTTAATTTTTATCAAGTGCATGGCTAAAGCAAACTCATCAATATCCAACATGCCATCGCCATCGACATCTGATAATTTCCAGATCTTGCCAAGAACAGAATTAGGCAGCTTGGACTTTACCATTTCCGTTTTTGCACTAGCTCCTGTGATTTTACCATCGATGGGTCCAAGAGAATTGAAAACGTCATCGTATTTGTATCTATCTTTATTGACAATCCATTCTCGTTCACCATAACCAGCATTTGCACCTTCGCCCTTTCCAAAACCGAATGGATTATCAATTTTATCTTGCATTCCTTCGAAGGCGCCACCTAAAGAAAGATAATGAATATCACCAAATTCAATAACGCCAGTTTCAGGACCGAAAATTCAATATTCCAACAATACCTTTAACGACCGATTCGACAGCTATCGAAGTTTCTTCGTGAGGAATCAATGACATAAGCCGAGCAATATCATCAGCCAACATCTTATCCACTGTTTCTAATAACTTCGGCTTTAGAGGAACAAATTTAGTGAAATCGTGGTGCTGTAACTGTTCCTATAATTTTATAAAAACAAAATGATTATCATTACATTAACAATCATAGATTCATATAACTATAATCGAACCAAAATAATGGTACCAAGCATTACCTGCATTCTTTTAAGATCAGGGAAATCGCCAGGTGATATTTGATGTTCCCTTTGAATAGCCGCATAAATATCTCCTAATCCTTTTATTAATTCTTTCTTTTTACTGTCCTTCCCAAATACGGATGGCATCTCTTTACGAAGAGCAGCAATAATGTACGAATTTACCTAAAAAAAAAAAAGCAAATTTTATATTTAATATTAAATTCTTTTGATTGAAAATTGCAAAATTGAACTCTCTGTCCTTTATTTTTTTATGTCGAGGTATTCAGGTTCAATTGAAAGTGTTTTAGAAGGTGAAATATGGTTACAATATAGTGAAAAGAAAAATTCACTATCTCTATAAATAATTTATAAGCTGACCTCAATTTACAAGTAAAATTACTCGTCTGGAAGAGTTTTTTTTGTTATCGATGCTAATAATTACCATTTTCCATTCCTAAAAACTAGTACTTTTAAAATGAAAAAAAAAAATACATTAAGAACGTTTAAATAATTTAATAGCTTCACTAACAGTAATTAACGGTATAATTTATATACCGAGTAGAATTTAACACAAGTGTGTTAACTGAATTTCTTAATTAACAAACTCTTTCTGTCCCAATATAAATGCCTCATGTGCTTAGCTATTTAAAAATATCAATTACACTTTAAACCGAAAATTTAAAACATAAAACTTGTGATATTTTAAAGTAGATAACCCATATAAGCATTTCTCGGTTAGCCATACACAATCATCTAATGCCCTCAATTTAAATTTTGCTTTGCATCACACGGTACATGTCTCTCGTTAAATCATTAATTTAGGGAATTATTTTCTCAGTTTGTTGAACATTATTATCAGGAAAATATAAATAGTTTGCTCTCGTTAATAACGATTTAGTAATGATAGTTCATTGTCCAACGGTATACAGTATTTACATTACGAAATCATGAATTGTTGCCGAGAAACTTGTTGAATTTAATTTCCATGTTAAAGTTTATTTACAGAATTAACCTATTTGCAATGTCAATTGTATCGGTAAAACTGCATTAAATGATGAAAGCGATTGCTGAGAGTAGCACAAATTCAACATTGTAAATTTCCCTCAAAATAATTTATTAGCATTAATAAAAATACTTCAATACTTTTTAGAAAGATAACTCTTAATTTCTTATATATAAAATCCCACACACATTATTTTCTAAAGGATATTTTATATTTTAAAGATGACGTTATTAGTAAAACATCTGGCATAAAAGAATGCTCGTCACTGTTGTTCTTAACTCTCAGTAAATACAATGTTTAAAACAAGCCAATTCAAAACCAAATCATATAACTAACGTGACTAATCCAATAAGCATTTCTACAAAGTAAATCGTAACTATCAATCACTATTCAATTTCATTCAGTTGCTATTTTTTCTCTGCTATCAGTAAAACAATTTTCAACGTCACTAAATCCGTGTCGATACAACGACACTGTTGAAATTATTAATATCTTAGCAAACTATTATTACAATTTTCTAATACAAAACTAATATTTGCACGACTAAGTTCTGATAAATAACTACTACTGTATAACTTTTTTTTAAAAAGGGCTTTCAATTTTATTATTTGCATGACTGTTTTATGGCTGTTTGAATTGTTTTGTTATGCAACAAGTATTCAACAAATGGTATTGTATTTTACAATATGCTCAAGTACACGTTAATTTCCTACATGACAAAATCGAAATCCTCATCACCAATGACATAAAAATACAATAAAATAAAACTTTTTATAAATCCAAGTTCGTGCCAACTTTGACAATAGCTTACAATAATTGAAAACAATAATGGTTGTATCATCGTTACAACATACAATAATTATTATAAGAAAAATGGTACTGTAGCATGATATTTGATCTAAAAATTCTTCATCACAAGTTGAAATATAAAATGTTAAGATTTAACCTTCATTTATTTATGATCCTCATGTTTATGTCATTATAGTACTTAAGTGCATATGGGTGACACGTAAGCAAACAGTTATTACTTAGTATTACATTTATTCGCCTCTTTCTTAAACATACGGTATTGTACATTTAAGAACGAATAGCCATATCAGCCTTGCAAAACCTAACAGCTGTTTTGCAATTTTTGTAAACCTCAGACATCAACCAAAATTGGTTATCAACTTTAACGGTTACCAACTTGCCATAAAAGAAGCTTTTAATCTTTTCATTATTTTTAGAGTTTAAAAATACTGCATACATCAACTTATAAAATGTAGCACATTTCAGTTTATAAAGTTAGTCATACAGTACAGTATGTAGGTCAAGTGTCTTGGCTGTGTTGTTGGTGGTGCCAACCTTTACGCAAAACAATGCATTTTTATATGACCTGACAATTAATTTCAATTTCAAAAGTAAAATAAAAAAAAAACATTAGAATTACCATCTATTCTAGTTCATAATAGTACCTCGCCTCGCCAAAGTAAATTAGTATAAGAGGACACAATACAATGTCGGAAATGTAAATCTATGTCTTGTAAGTATACAATAAGCTACAATAATTGTTATAATGACGAGTGTACGAGTATGATACAGTATATCCTTGACTGGTTCATTGAAAACTGCTTTATGATGTCCAGCAACCTACACTAGTACTGTACCTTAATGATTTTATCAACTTTTTCAGAACATGTAATTTCCTTATTACATCACAAGTGTTGCGAAATGACAAACTTTGTGCAATATCAAATGCACTTTAATAATGATAGCTTAGTATTAACATTAATAGGGGTAAAAAATAGATCAGGCTTTGATGGTCTAATTATCTTGCTTGACATGTGCACCCAATATTTTGATAAAAACTTTTACATGCCAATTATTTCAGCAAACAAAAACATGGGAGCTGATGTCTTTCATTGAAATTATAGCAGCTTGTGTTCTAAAAACAATACCAAATGTACAAGAAAAGGAAATTCTGAATTTCCTTTAATCATTTCAAGGTCTGATATTTAATGTGGTGCTATAAAATAATTATGGCTTCATAAACTATTCCAATGCACAAGATAAGTTAGTAAGGACTTATTTTATTAATAAAGTAAAACCTTTAGACAAGTCTAAAATATTTTACTAGATAAATAAATATTTAATAGTGCAATTATGTACTCGTAGAATAAGCGTTTGGAGGACAAACTTTTAACAATGCATAATTTGCCTTACAATGTCAATCAAGCGTGGCTATTTAATTATGCTTACGATGACTAACTGAAACACGAATTAGTTTCAAATTTAATAAGTATGCCTATAGACTTCATTAAAAGTGCAATTTAACATACAAACCACTGATTGGATTCTCAAAATTAAATACTGTATCACCATTTTTATAAAGTAAGCTTTCTTGTTTGTCTAAACATGTCATTGAAATATTTTCATTATAAAATGTCAAATTAATTTGTTTACCTTGGCCAATCTTGCTCTTTTGATGAGGTCGTTGAGCTTCCTCAGAGCTGCATTCCTTGGGAGACTCTGTAAATCGTTAAACAGATCTTGTTCTTCAGCTTCAAATAATTTTCTATTGGAATCGTATCTTAGGGGTTGATCCCAAAATGATCCAATATACACCCTTGCTACTTCTGGAGTGTTCAAAACTTTACCCAGTGACCACATAAGCGCACCATAAACTCTCATCAATTGCTGATGGTCAATCATGTCCGCTTTATTTAAGATTATACGTATTTTATCGTCATGCCCTCTTAAAGCCTCAATACTTCTTCTAAATTCGTCAGAAATGTCCAATTTATGTGCGTCAAAGAGAAGAATAATACGGTCAACCCTTTCAGCGAACCATTCAAGAACTCCAGTGAAATCATATCCTCTATCGACTCGTTGCTTTTCTCCAGATAGAATACCTGGCGTGTCCACTATAGTGATGCTGTCCAGAACCGGCGAATTGACCGTTGAACACTGGAATCTATTAAGGAATGCGTTACCGAATTTAGAGAGGGGACGGAACTGCTTCTTGGGGTCGACAACGAGTGCGTTGCCTGGAATAACTCCTTCCTGTTCGCCATCCATCACAGCAATAAATCGGTCAGTGGTCGGTTCCGGGCCAATTCGAATTCCTGGAAAATCTCTTTCCAAAAGATATCTTATGAAGGTGGTCTTACCAGTCGAGTATTGGCCCACTAAAAGGATCATCGGTTTGGCATCAAAGTCGGGGTCATCAAGAGGTGGGGAATGGAAATCATGGAAATGATATGCTTCTTCCAGAGGCAAAAGTTTGGTACGATAAATCTTCTTCAGCCCTTCAACCACACTGGCGTAAACCTCCGGCTGTTTCTTACGGTTTTCGTCTTTATTAAGCCAGCTGAACATTTTTTAAGTTGTATATGCTTTGGTCAACAAAATATATATTTTAAATAAGCTAAACGTAACTGAAATAATTTAAATCTGAGTCGAAAATCAGCAATCCATCACACGTACACACCCCCTCATTTTCCCCGAAATGATGCGGAATGGATGACTTGGCACACGAACTTGATTCACGCAGCAGTCAACGTATCTCACAAAGGTTGCATAAGCTCTACATCAGTGCCATACTCGAGATTTTAACAGCTGAATGTCTCAACATTATTATTTTCAAAACAATTTTCAGTGTATTGTTAAAAGCCCCAAAAAGCATCTTTGAAACTAGTCATTAATTTTATTTGTTAATATTTTTAAATTATTATGTAAATTATTAAATTAACGTAATAAACTACCGTATTAATATTTTGAGAGTTTTTGATTTTCTCCACATCACCAAGCGGTTAAGGATGTCAATAGTATGTTATAAAATAGCGAAATGATTTGAACGGTAGGTGCGCTGTCGTAGTTTCAGTACTTTATGCAATACAAAGTAACTGAACAAAGTTGTTAAAAAGATGCATACTCATGTTATTTGTAACAAACTTGGAGAGTTATACACGAGACAATTTCAAATTGAAACTTACAATACATGCACAGAGTATTGCCTAATGTGAAACAACTTCAAGCAGCAATATTTTACCAAACAATGGAAGTCAACCAATTGATAGATTTGAGGTCGTGTAAACATCTAAAGAAATTTAAGCTGGAAAACTTAAGTTAGTAAGTAAAATCTTACGTATAACAATATAATTGTTTGATTGTGACCAAAGAAAATTGTCAAATGTTATCTATGCAAAATACGTAAAGCTATC
This sequence comes from Helicorthomorpha holstii, assembly GCA_013389785.1. Lineage (NCBI taxonomy): Eukaryota > Metazoa > Arthropoda > Diplopoda > Polydesmida > Paradoxosomatidae > Helicorthomorpha > Helicorthomorpha holstii. Next base: position 6,727,877 of record JAAFCF010006680.1, on the reverse strand, counting down.
AATGTAGTCATAACATGTTTTGATCATATGTCTAAAAACTCAATATGGCAGTGTTGTTATTTTGATGGTAAATACACTATACAGTCTACTGTACAATGGATATGGCGTTGTTAACCTGACCTTGCACTAACAACATGAAATTTAGACTTTAAGGATAAGTATTTTAAAACCATGAAAAATATTAGAAGATTTATGTGATTGGAAGATCATTAATCATAATTAAAAACGCAAATTTTCTTATGATCGATGTCTTTATTTTCATCGATTTTTTTTAAGTGATTTAAGTTTAATGTTGCTTAATGTACGATGTAATATTATTACGAGTATGAGCCGAGTGAATTTATAATACTGTAATTCTTGACTAAATTGCCGTATCAAAAACCAGATTGCGAACTTGCAACCTAGTGAAATGATTTCGAACAAGGGTCACAGGCCTGCAGCCCTGCACTCAAAATACGGTACAGTAAATTTAGTTAGCATCAGAAGCAATCTTTAAACTAAATTATCAGGGCATTAATCTTAGTTTTTTTTACCAAATAAACAGCTACTTTAAGGTTATAAATTATACCTTGTGATGCTGAATAATGAACAAAATAATTGTTGCATTGCATATTGATATAAAGTTGGTCACCAGCAATCGATTGTTGCTAAAAGTAACTTCTAATAATATCTCATGTTTTATTTGTTACAGGATTCCCGTAGCTTCTAAATTACATTATTTTACTTGACACTATTTGGAGAGCATCTAAACAGTAATAAAAATGGGACGCATATTTCTCGATCATATTGGAGGATCACGTTTGTTTTCATGTGCCAACTGCGAGACCATATTGACCAACAGAGCTGAATTAATCAGCACTAGATTTACTGGGGCTACGGGACGAGCCTTTTTATTTAATAAGGTTGTCAACTTAATTTATAGTGAAGTGCAAGATCGAGTGATGTTGACCGGCCGTCATATGGTTCGTGATGTTTCATGTAAAAGCTGTGATGCCAAACTGGGTTGGATCTACGAATTTGCTACCGAAGAAACTCAACGGTATAAGGAAGGTCGCGTAATCCTGGAACGAGCTCTCGTGACAGAGAGTGATGGAATAGAAGAGCGAATGGGCGGCGACTAAGTAAAATCAATTTCTTCCTTAACTAATTTTATTATCAAAACTTTGTTGTTTAATGTAATTCAGTTTCACAAACGTATCCAAATCATTAATTTGCTTCTCAAAACGATTTAAAATTGACGTCCATTTTAGTGCTGAAGAACTTGAGCGATAAAAGTTATTTAACTGCAGAAGTACGATGAGAATAGATTAATTTTGTTTTTGTATAAAATATAAATTTCTTATTTCTCATAATTTTTAATCGGAAATGATTTCTTTTGTTTAAAGGAAAGGACATTTCATTTAATTACGTTGTGCAGTCTGCCCGTGGTTATTTATTATCGATTTATATATTTTTCTTTAACAAAATTACATAAAACTGAAATATAAAGTTAGCGTGTTGTCGAGATGCCACCGGTCCATTATTTTAATTTTTGTTGGAGTTAGCAATTGGACTTTCAATTACAATCGTAAGGGGTTTTGCGTCGATACCTAACATTTATGATGTCACGAAGAATAAGTACAAAATATTCTGATTTAAACGAACAATGTCGCCTGTTTGCTTGTATCTTAACGATTGATGATTTATTAATAATGTCTATGTAAATCAGTGCGTGTCATTCTCAAATACAAAAGCTTTATTTTCAGTTACATTAGTGTCACTTTTATTTAAGCGTTCGATATGGCTTAGTTACATATGACATCATATACTTGACATTTTGAATCCTCTTATCCTATTTTCATAGTTGTTGACGAGTAAGAAATTCTGAATTACTAAAAAATAAACAGTATTATAATAGACTGCGATTGGCAACAAAGTAATTATAGCTTTATGACTGTAAATTGCCCCAAGTAAAATTATGAAATATTGAATTGTTGGTATTGAATCGATTATTAAATTAAATATTATAATCTATTGATTTTAAGATTTCTTAAATCGATTTACGAGTAAATTTTAGAGAACAAAAAAAAGTTTAAATGAAGTTAACTATGACATCGTTGCCAAAAGTAGTTTCTTGTAAATTCAATGGAAATGGGTGCTTAATATACAGAATTGTATGCAAATTTTGTATTTGTTTAAACTTAAAAAAGACGGAAGACTTTATCAGCATTCGTATTGACATTACTGTATATTTTAATGTGCAGTCCTTGGAAAAGTTGCACATAATGTAAAATTATAAACTTAAATTTGGTTGAAATGGCAAATACTGTGTGCAGGGGTTGGTCATCTTCTCTCGAATGTTAAAAGTTTCTCAGTTCTGCGAAAGGTATAAAGTGGTTTATATGAAAGCTGTATTCCCATCTTTGAAGTTGATTAATGTAGATAAACTAGATTTGATAGGGGATTAAGCAAAATATATAACGTTGCTCCTTCAAATTCCGAATGAGGGCAATCACCAGATGTGACCGAAAAGAAGAATCACTTACGACTTACGCTATTGGGCCAAGTGCATTAGGTGAAATTTTAAAACGCGCTGCATTTCGGATACTGCAATTTTAATAGCCAATCGGTGGACGCTAATTATTTTGCCCCTTTTTAACTTTTTGAAAAAAAAAGTTTTTTTCTCCACAAGGAAAAAAGTTCTTTATATAAAGTCTGATTTTAAATTCCCTACTGCACTAACTGATATTTACGTTTTAAATGAAAATGTTACACCGAAGCAGAAAAACTGAAATTTTATTAATGATACTGTTAGTTTTGCAGACCGTTATGTCCGCTGTTAACGAAATTAACAGTTCAGGAAAAGCAATCAGTTACAGAGGGTAAGTAATTCTTCGGTTTTTTTAATTAAACTTCTTCGCTAGAATGTAAATAAATAAAAGTAATGTGGATGGCTTTGAAGGTGTAAGCATTTCATGTACACTGACCTAGTGGCCACTGGTCAATGACATAATTGTATTATACAGTACAATAGTAATAACATTTACTAGAATGATACATTAAATTAAATGTGTACAGTATATTTATACCTTCTTTTAGCATTCATTTAATTTGTAATTTTAGATACAAAGTGTTTAGAATTTCTCCTAAAAGTCTTCAAGATTTTAATTGTGTGTTAACTATTGAGAGTCACGTCAGAAATGTAAGAAAACTTCTTTTAATTCTTTTATCGTATTATTTAAATGTTTCTTTGCTTTGTCTAAGGTTGATTTCTGGAGTGAACCAAGAACTATTGGCCAAACAATTGACATAATGGTTCCTCCTGGGCAGTTTACTCAGACAATTAACTACCTCAATAGCCGAAGAATTCACTTCGACATACTAATTGATGATGTACAAAGGTACTATAACTTAATTATATTTTGTATTTATTTTTTGTCATTAATATAAAGACATGAACATTGTTTTAGGTTATTGAATATGCAAGAGGTTGCTGAAGTACCTCAACAGTTGAGTCCGCGTATTTTTTCATTATTTACATTTGCTAAATCTACTCAAGTTCCTCCAAGTTCCACAATGTCTTGGACGAGATATCATCGCTTGAAGACGGTATCTGACCTACAGAATATAAGCTTAGTAGTTAATAAGAACTTCAAAGTTAATAGGATGTTATTTATAGATTTACAATTACATGGCTAGTGTAGCTGAGAAATTTCCTGATATCGCAAAAATAATTACAATTGGAAAAACTTATGAGGGTAGATCAATTCAAGTGATTAAGGTATTTTCCAAGCTGTAATTAATTTGAAAATACAGTATAATAAAATTTTTCAATAGATGGGAAGACAAACAAACAAATGGAAACCAGCTATTTGGATAGATGGGGGAATACATGCAAGGGAATGGATCTCTCCTGCTACTGTCACATATATGATTGAGCAGTTGGTCGTTGCAAATTTACAAGGGCCAACTAAGTATTTAGATGAAATGGACTGGTACTTTTTGCCAGTTGTTAATCCAGATGGATATGAGTATACTCATACTAGTGTTAGTTAATTATTTTATCATATTTATATTTAAGGTATTCCTAAAAAAAGTTAATTGTAGTTAAGAATGTGGAGAAAAAACAGATCACCGACTTCAAGTTTATTCTGCCGTGGAGTTGATCTTAATCGAAACTTTGGACATTTTTGGAATGGTAGGCAATTTAACACATTACATCACTTAATCCGTTAATGAGATATATCGGTGTTGTGCTGTATAAATGTTTTAGTTGGTGGTGCTAGCAATCGAGCTTGTGCTGAAAACTATGCAGGACCTTCAGCTAACTCTGAATTGGAGACAAAAGCAATGACGAATTTTATTTCTTCTCATAATTCCACCATTAAAATGTATTTAACCACTCATTCCTATGGACAATTATGGCTTACACCTTGGGGATATACTTCAAAGCTTCCGAATGATTATAAAGACTTGGTATGCATTTTAATGATTTTCAATAACAGTACCAAAATTTGTAGTTATTAATTAATTGCAACTGTTTATTGAAATGATAGCATCAGCTGGCCATTAAAGGGGCACAAGCAATACAGTCAGTTTATGGAACTTCTTATACTATTGGCACATCCACAAATGTGTTGTGTACGTAAACAATAAAACTTAACATTTTTGTTTTTAAACATATATTTTTAATTGACATGCATGTATAGATGTTGCGTCTGGGGGATCAGATGATTGGGCGAAAGGCACAGCTGGAATTAAGTACTCTTACACTTTAGAGCTAAGAGATACGGGGAAATATGGATTTCTTCTTCCTCCAAATCAGATACTATCGACTGCACGGGAAACGTGGACAGGAATAAAAGTTTTGGCCGATTTCTTATTATCTACTTATTAGCCATACATACAGACTGTGTACAGTATGATCCATTGATTAACTATAAATATTCAGATTAGTGTGCTTATAATTTTAATCATTTAAGTTACTTTTACTGTAGCTACTTAAAAGTCAATTTTTTTAACAATTTCAATAGTGAAAGAACAGAAATTAGTAATATCGTAAAGTTTTTGGAAATATTGTCATACTTTTGTTAGTTCTACGCGATGTAGACAGAATATTCTTCGTTTTGTTTAAGAAAAAAAATTTAAAAAAATATTACCGGTAAATACCATTTTTTATCTGTTACTGTACTTCTGTATTCCTCATTCCCAGTACAGAGAGGAAACAATGATTAAATACAGTTTATTAAAGTAATAATTACTTTAAGACATTCATTTTAAGTTATTTATTTTTTAATTTCAGTTTTCATTTTTTATTATGTGGGTTGAATAACTTTCAGCTAATTTGCATTAGTAGCGTCATTACTAGTCTTATATGATATGGTATAGCTACAGTATTTAACCAGTGTCGTACCGAGATCTTTTAACCCGAAACAAATCTTTTAATGAAGCTTCTTAAAAATACATGTTATGTAGTGTTAATAAAACGCTGGGTTTGATTATAATTTATCAACAATGCTATGAATTTGATCTACAAAGAATCAACAGGAAATCTAATATAAATATTTGTTCCGCGAGCTACCGCTTGGTAACCTTTTATAAGACGATATTTTAGTAATCGATACTTGACTTATCGATTTTCCGTTGAAACAACTTGGAATGGCTGTCAATTTAAGTCAAGCTTTAGAACAGGTAAATTAATTAAAAATTAGCATTTAACAAATTTTTAAAACGGAAATATTAGGATCCTTTTGATCCTGAAGAGTTTGTGGAGCGCCTGGCATGGCAGTTTACTTCTAGCCCAGGAATTAAATCCGAAGATGGTGACTTCGATCCTCTTAAATTAAGAGATGCTTTCATGCAAACGATTAAGTAAACACCGGTTTTATTTTAAAATTTTACAATGTAGTTATATTATCGATTTGCTAGAGATTTAAAAGCTATAAATGAAGTCCAGCGTCAAAAGATAGACCGAATTTATTCGATTGTTTCTGACGAAGAAAAGAAACACTGGCTGAAAGTGTCAGAACTACAGGAAAAAAACAAAGTAACATTCGGTATAAATGATGGATTAATGTTCAAATTGAATTAATATATTTTTTTATGAAGGCTGCGGTTGCTCGATTTCAAGATTTAGACGAAAGAATTAACTTCGTAGCTACTAAGGTTGTTCATTTAGGTGATCAACTGGAAAGTGTAAATACGCCCAGGTCACGCGCAGTAGAAGCGCAACAGCTGATGAAGTACTTTGCTGAATTTCTTGGCGATAATCCTGTTTTTTCTGAAAACTTTAGTGATAGCAGTCAAGTAATTTATTTATTAATATTGAAATAATAATTGTAACACAATTTTAATTTTTACTGGCGTTATTTTTAACAGTTATATCAAACAGCTGATATCATTCACAAGTTGTTTTTAATTTCTCAAGAGCTACCAAATAGAAAGTACATGATTTATGTAAATAATAAAGTAACGCAAGGATTACTTATTAACGAGTATATTTTTAGATTTGATAAAGCAAAAGTAAGAATTGCACAGAAATATGATGAGATAGAGAGAGCTTTAATAGAAGGATTTGCTCAAGCATATCAATCGGATAATAAAGTTCGGATGAAAGAAATTGCTGCTATACTTTCACAATTTAAAGTAAGCATTCGAGTATTTTAATAATTTTTAAAGGTTAAATTAATTTAATCTGATTTTTTTGTTATTAGGGTTATTCGCAATGCGTCGATGTATTTATCGAGGAAAGTCAGCGTGTGAGTAATAATTTTGTACTTTCATGCTTTACGTAAGATTGTTATGGTCCAAGTGAAAATTGTTATAAAGTATTGGCATTTTATAGGTTGGTTTGACTGGCAAAGATATATTTAGCGATGTAATTCCTCTGTGTGAAAAGAACCAGTCATTTATTCAAGAAGTTTTTACTAATCCTGACCAAGTGATGTCTAAGTTCGTATTAAACATTTACTTACACCATTTACAAGTAAGTTAGAAAGTTTTGTATTAAAATTGTTTCACTATAAAAATTGATTACTTTACTATTAGGAGTACATCAATTCGTGTTTAATTGACAATTCCGATTCTGAGAAGTATCTGAAAACTTTGTTTACGTTATATTCAAAGTAAGTTTACTCCATTGATCATAATTTACTGAATTAAATTGTTTGCGTTGTTTCAGGACAAACAAACTTTCTAATGATTTGCTAGTATTTAAGTTTGGAAGTGATTCTTTTTTCTTAAGTAAGATAACAAAACGTCTTTTCGAAAGTTACTTGGAACCTTATCGAAGGTAATTGTTTATTAATTTTAATTTTAACAAATCTAACTATTTACATTCTTATCTTAGCCTTGAGATAAATTATCTGAAAGACAAATGTTCATCGATTCTTCAGCGTTATTACGATTCCAAAAATCATCAAAAGAAACAGATTTTAAGTGGAGGGTAGATAATATTATAAAGATTTGTTAATATTTATTATTAAATTTATTTGACTATATTAAACAGTTTACACGATTTTAAAAGAAAACTAGAAGTTAGTTTAGTGTCTAAAGCTAACATACATATAGGACCTGTGGAAAATTATGGCGGTGAAACGTTTCTGTCGGAAGAAGTTGCAATTAATTTGTTGCAGGAGACAAAGCGTTCATTTCAAAGATCGCAATTGGTTAGTTTTAATTTTTTTAAATATTATTCTGAATAATGTTTTGAAATCGATTTACATTTTCAGTTATCTAAACCTTCTGAACTATCCGAAAACGCTCACCAAATTATTGATATTTTATTTTATTATCTGTGCAATGAACACATGGATTATGCATTTGAGTTGGCGTTACAGGGCGAGTACCGCATATTAATTTATAAAAATTAAAGCTTTTATGTAAAATTTTTAAATGGTTTATCTAGGTTTGCCATTACCAGAACCAAAAAGTCAACCAGAACTTTATTTTCTAGATATAGTTAGACAGGGAAACGCTATAATGCATTTAGTTGAAAAACAGTTTAGTGATTTCTTGTTGCCGCTTGTTGTGTAAGTTTACTTTTATTTCTTTTTGGTTATCTCGGCTTATTATCTCAACTGGATCAATGTTCATTGTAGGTCTACATCAAATCATGGGGTATGTCTCCAGAGGAAGAAAGCAATCACCGAGCAGTTAGAGCAGAAATTAGACACTGGAGTAGACCGGTACTTGCCATAATTTAGTTTAAACTTAACATTACCGTACTAATAGTAGCATTTAATCACAAATATATTATTTGTAATGTTATTTAGATTGGTGATTTCTATTATTGGCTGGATTCGATTGTTATTGCAAACTGAACAGAAAAAATCTGACTTTAAACCCGAGTCAGCTGAAGGGAACACCATGATTAATGCTACACCAGTATGTATTTTAATAATCTTTTGAAGATTTTAATTTTTTAATTTTTATTTTATAGGCGTGTGTTAAAGTCGTTAATTTTCTTGAATCTTGTATTGAAAAACTTCGAGATTGTTTAGACGGTAAAAACGTCGAAATAACGTTGTTAGAATTAGGAACCCGGTTTCATCGCGTTGTTTATGAACATATGCAGCAGTTTCAATATAATTCCGAAGGTAAAGAATCGGTTTATTGTTTTAAAAAATGGTTTTTATTTTTTATTATTTTATCAGGTGCTGTTTGCGTTATTTACGACATTAACGAATACAAAAAATGTATTCAAAAAGTTTCTAGTCCTTTACTGAATTCACTGTTTGACACTTTGTATGCTTTATGCAACTTGTTAGTGGTGATGCCTGCAAATCTAAAGCAAGTTTGTTTGGATAAACAACTGGTATGAAATATCACATTGAGCTATGCAAGTTTTATTACTTTAATAATTTATTCTTTAGGCTGGACTTGACAAGTCTGTGATTTTGAATTTCGTGCAATTACGAGTTGATTATAAAACATCAAAAATTGCTAACCAGTTAAAAGAATTGTAGTGACTGACATGTATCATTCGAATGGATGATTCGCAATCTTGTAGTCTATAAAGTAAATTATATATGGCTTTATTAAAAATATATAATTTGGAAACGGTGTTGCTAAGTTAGATCCATTGTACATTTCACAAAAGCTTGTTAAAGTATGAAAGTTTTAGAGCTTTTTTTTCGACTATATTTTGAAATGTGTAGCTGAACCCTATCGATTGTTTAATTTATTTCACAATACAATTTTTATATAAGTTTAGTTTAATAAGATTAGGCGATTAGTATTGAAATATTATAACCTTTCATAAAAATGGGATTCTTTGTAGGATTTTTAAAATTTGATTGTATTTTGATTGGGATGAGTTTTAATGAATGGGTGCGCTGTGACTTTATCATTTAGAAATTCTGTATTGCCGAAATTTATTTTAGTTGTATTGTATTACCGTACATGAAATAAATCATTTCTCGGTAATTTGTTAAAATTTGGGAAAAAACGGTAATAAAGATCGCCTAATTCGAAAGTTAGTAGTAAAATTTTTTAAAAAAATAAAATGTTTGAATAATTACTGAAAGCCTATATTTAATATCAAGTCATTCAACTAAATTAAAAAAAATTCAACTTATGAAAGTTTATTTATTTTTGAATGTGGCGCGTTATGACGCGTATATGATTTAGCGGAAACACCCCGCTAATTTAGTCGCTCCGAACAATTTCGCTTCATTCAGGCCATCAAACATGGACGTGTCGGTCATGAAGTTTGTGTTATGTTATTTCGCTCCGAAAAACATTGAATTTTATTGATTGTTCTCGGTTTGGACTTCATGAATTAATTCAAAGAATACGGTTGTGGGCTGATACGCAATAAAACGTTAATAAAGCATCATATTTATTATGGTAAGTGCTCATTTAATCAATTTGTCGTTATGACACAATAATACAACCATATTCGCGCCAACAAGTTTAAGGTGCTATCATTTTGTCCAAAATACACCCCTTATTTTCATCTAGATTTATTTTTACTAAACCGGAATTACTTCGACTGGTATTAAATAGTATAAATGTAATGTATATTTGAACAATCGTTTGATATTCTTAATGCGTCGAAGCGTTATAAACATGGCACGCTGATATGTAATGTAGTATGGCAGCTTATATTGCTTGGGTTTACAATTGACTTAAACTGCCATAATATTGTACGGCTGTTGGGAGTTTGACTTTAGCCAAATTAAACCATGAGAAAATGGAATGAGAGTGAGTGGCTCCCGGTATGCACGTAGATCACAACACAAGCCTTGCAAACAGCTGATAAACAGTATATTGACGTACAAAAATTAATACTGTAAATTTCACGATTATTATTTTAAACGAGGGACCTGACTAGATGGTATGTTGGACACATATATGTTTTTTCGGCATAAATGTTTTGGTTAATAATGTTTTTAGAAAATGTGATTGAATGGCATGTGTTGTAGAAAATGAATGGCGAACGTAGAAGAAAGAGCACAAATTCATATAAATTGATGGTTGTTTTTACAGGATTATCATTCTTAAAATTTGCTATTAAGAGTTTCTTATTATTTATTAACTATACACGTGGATACGTAACTACTTGTTTATTTGCGAAAACCTGATACTGGTGAATCTCGTTAACACGAAACGGTTGGACACGAAACGAAAATTTCATTGTTTATTCATAATGATAAATATATTAACTTTATCAAGTTTACTTTAAAAACAGAGCATTGTAAATTGTGTTTAAATTAAAAAAATTTTTTATTGTTTTTTGCTTTGGAAAGTTCAGTTATAAAATTGTTTAATTTTATTATTTAATTTTTAGGCCGGTGAGGAACCGCCGTATTTAACGGTTGGTACCGATGTTAGTGCCAAATATAAAGGGGCTTTCTGTGAAGCCAAAGTTAAAAAAGTTACTCGAAGTGTTAAATGCAAGGTCAGTTACTTAAAATTTTACAACAATTAACAGAAATTCATTAAAATGTTCAATTTTTAAAGTTGACATTCAAAAACAATGTTGGAACTGCTATTGTGACTGATGATCAAATTCGAGGAACGCTTCGAGTAAGTCATTATTTTATTTAGTGTCGACAGTTTTAAATTCTTTAAAAATTCTACTTTACACGTTCAAATTTTTTTAAAAAAATTTTTATTAGGTCGGAGCTCATGTTGAAGCTCGTCATCCTGAGAAAAATCAGTTTTTAGAAGCTGTTATTAATAAACTTAATGATTACAGCCAGTATACCGTCGGTTAGTGCATCAAATAACGTTTGAAAATGTCCATGGCTAAATTTAATATTAATTTATTTCTAGTGTTTGATGACGGTGATGAGACTACACTGAGAAGAACTTCTCTATGTCTTAAAAGTGGGCGTCATTTTGCAGAGAGCGAGGTATGGTAATCTCAGACCAGTAATTAAAAGTACTGTAGTTGTAGTAATATGAAGTAATAATATTTATACTTTTTTTTTTTAGACATTAGACCAGCTACCTTTAACACATCCTGAACATTTTGGAAATCCAGTAATGAACTCAAAAGGAAGACGGTCGCGAACAACTACTCGCTCACCGGCAGTGTTAGTACTTGAGTGGCTTTTTTCAGCATATTTTATAGCATTTTAGCTTAAATATTTATTTGCAAATTTTAGTGACGAGAGCAGCGACGATGAACAAACTTCAAAGAAGAAAGAAGTGAAAGCAAAACCAACTGATCCTGATATAGGAAGAGTTATTTGTGTTGATCAAGCTGAGAAAAAGAAACCAACTAAAGACAATTGGTTTCCTGCGTTGATAATATCATCAAAGTGTCAAGATACTCATAGAGTTAAAAAGCAAGAAGAATTTCTTGTGAGATCGTTCCGCGATGGGAAATGGTAAATTTAACGAAATTTCAATATTAGAGTACCATGTTTTATTATATGCTGATTTTTATTTTAGCCATGTAGTAAATAAGAAAGATGCGAAAGATTTTGTTCGTGATCAAGCTTCTAAGGTTGAAAACAATAGTTTAAAAACTGGTAAGGTTTTTTTTTAATTGTTAACGACCATTATTAACTTTGACGGCAAAATTATTTAAGACTTTGTTACTTTATAATGTTGTAGCGATCGAAAAGGTTTTAACATACCTAGATAAAGACGAACTTCCTAATCATTGGGATCGTGATGTTTTATTCGGTTTGGAGGATTCTTGTAATGAAGAAAGTGATCAGGCTTCGGATTCTGATGTTAGTATTGAAGTGTTTATGTTTACACAAGGTTTTCAATAAGTTGTCATTTTTAGACTTCTGATGATGAGCCGAGTGAAGAAAAAGATCGTTTTGTTGCTCAGTTGTACAAGTTTATGGATGATAGAGGGACTCCAATAAACAAAGCTCCAACTGTCTGCAATAGAGATTTAAATTTATACAAGTTGTTTAAACTAGTTCAAAAATCTGGTGGTTGCAATCGCGTTTCTAAACAAATGCAATGGAAAACTGTATACGCAAAAATGGGATTTCCTCCAGGAAATTCGTCATCTTCGCATCAAATTAAACAAGCTTATAAAAAGTATGTTAAAAAGTTTTAGTTAATGAATTTTATTTAAGTGTTATTTTGTAGGTATCTTCACGGCTTTGAGGAATTTTACCGAAAGCTTGGAATTTCCATGGGATCGAATACTCGTTCAGGGCGAGTAAGATATCGTTCTGATAGATATTTGTTTATGGCACGCGATCAACATTACAAAGGGACTAGACGACGCAACTCGAAATGCGATACAAAATCGGTTAGTAAATTGGTGTAGCATATTTTTATTATTTTGTTTTTAAAGTAAAATGGCATGGTGGTTTTATTAGACGCCAAATGATTCGGAAAAAAGTAAACCTCGTGATGAAGATGAAAATACTGTGAGCGATTCTGAAGAGGTAAAATCGGAAAAACAAGAAAAAGATGTAGAGGAAAGTAGCGATGGCAAAAAATCTGAGGTAAAATTTTCTAATATTGTTAGAGACTATTCTTTTTTTTTTTTGGATATTAACATACACTATTTAGGATAATACACCGAGTAGTAAAGTGAAGATTGAAAAAGACGATGAAAGTGACAAGGAAAGCAAAGAAGATGGAGACGATTCTGATGTTGCTTCTAAGCAAGCGAAAGAGGAACCTAAATCAAAATCGAAGGCCAAGAACATTAAAGATGATGAATCTACTCAGCCCAAACGTAGAGGTCGGAAGAAAATAGAAAAAGTTCAAAATGCAGATGACGATGATTCATCAAACAATAACGAGTAAACGTAAATTTACGATTAATTTGAATGAAAATTAACATTTATTCAACTATACAGTGACGAGGAGGAGGATGGTCGTGAATGTTTAGAAATTTCAATTGGTGACCGCGTAAAAGTAAAATATGGTCGAGGCCGACAACAAAAAATTTATGAAGCAAAAGTGTTGAAGTTGGGCGAAGAAGAAAACGATAAAGAATACTTTGTGCATTATACCGGATGGAATATGAGGTTTTTGTTTTTAACAATATAAAAAATTAAAAATATTTTAAATGTTTTATGCTTGGCAGATATGATGAGTGGGTTGAGCGGCACAGGATAGTAAAAAATCTTTCGCAGAAAAGTACTGGAAGACGACAACGTTCTATAACTCCAGCTAAGGTTAGTTTTCTAACATTTAATTATGAATAACTGTGTTCTGCTCCGATGAAAAAAATGTTACAATACGAGATGGTGTAAGTGTGCATAAAATATGTTGTAAGAAGTTCTTTTGCTTTTATTTAGAGTCCAAAAACGCCTATTACAAAGAAAGGTCGACCTCAAAAAGGAAGTGCAACGGATAGTGCTAACTCTAAAAAGGAAGTTGTGGTAGAGCGTAAAAGTTCCACGCCTACTACTGGTACACCTAGAGCACGATCGACTCGCGGTGAGAAATCTTTCAACGATTCTCTTAATGTCGATCAGAAGCGTATGACTCGTCATTCTTCCTTGCAACGGGATGCCAGTGATGAGAGTGATTCTGACTCAGTTGAGAATCAACAAAAGCGAACAAAGCGAAGTCTAATTAAGAAAAGTATTTCTCAAATTGAGGATAATGAAAATCCGGTGTCGAGCAAAAATGAGGAAGAAATTGAAGACGTAAATGAAGTTCCTGGAAAGAAATCTACCATAAAGGCTGAAAGCATAAAGAAAGAGCCAACAGTAACTCCAAATAATAAATCTGAAAAAATAGCAGATGAAGACACAAAAAAGCAGTCCAAAAAGCTTAAGGAGAAACCGAAGAATGAAGACAATATCGAAGTATCAGAAGAGTCTCCAAAATCAGCACGACGGCCGAGAGGTCGGCCTCCACGACAAGGAGGAGAAGATAAACGGACGTCTTCAATTACTTGCGAAAAGAAATCTCTTTTTAGAAATGAATCTGAAACACGTGACGATAATGATGAAGATGAAAGTGAAACAATTTCTTTAGATTCCGCTATTGAGAACAGCAATGTGAAAGAAGAAAAAATTGACAGTGTTATGGTTGAGAATGTAAAAAGTGATCCAGATGTTTTAGCTGATAAAGATGAGGAGAAAGAGGAAAACTCAGATGCTGACGTATCCACCTCAACAAATGAAGATGCTATAGCTAGTAACAAAGACGACGATACCGTAAAACTGGAAGATGCGCCTCGTTCGTCCGAACCAGTTACAGACCTTTTATCCAATGACGAAAGCATTTCAAATACAAATGATCAATCGACACCAGATACTGGAAGTGACTGTAATTTGCCTTCATCAGAACAACCAGAATTAGAATTGTTCTGCGACAAAAATATCTTGGAAGAAAAATCCAATAGTGAAAACATTACACCAGCAGTTATTACAGAAAATGTGGTTGCTTTAGATGTAAATCATATCAAATCTGTATCTGAGGAAAGGGTTGATGATGTTTCTCAAGTTCCAGACGCCACATCTGTAGAAGAAACAGAAAAATCCAAATCGGTTCCTTGTGAAGCAAAAGTGGTAGAAGTTGAACAAGAGTCATCGTCGTCATCAACCGATGAATCTAAGATGGTAGTGGCAGATGAACCTAACGAGATTGTTAATGATATCTCTTTAAATGTGTGTGAAAACGTTTCTAAAGAACTTTTATCAAATGATTTTAATCTGACAGTGTCTGAAAAGCCTAGCAATGAGGAAGTTAAAACTACAAATGAAAACAAAAATGATGTGTGCCAGAATGATGAAGAGTGTCGTGAAGATAAATTAACTTGTAAAGAGAGCATCTCTAATAAGATTGAGAATGAAGCTGTAGAAACTGACAAAATAGTGGAAACGCCTTTGGTTTTCGAAGAAGCTTGTGCTGTGGACACTAAGGAAACTTCCAAAGTTATTGAAGTTGAAAGTAAAGCTGAAGATATCACAACTCAAACGTCTTTAATCGTTACATCTCAGGATGATACGAATTCAGCAGTTGAGGCACTATTACAAGTTAAATCCGAAAGATGCGACTTTAAGCTTGAAGCGTCACCTGGGCCATCAATGCAGCATAGTAGTAGTAGCAGCAGCAGGAATGTTAAAAAAGAGAAGAAAAAGAAGACACATAAAACGGACAAAAGAAAATTTATTGCGGAAGGCGATACTACTGATGACGGTAGCTTTGTAGAAGAACCAAAACCTAAAAAACGTAAGAATCGGGACGATGATATAAGTATTAAAAAAGAGAGTAAAGGAAAAGACCAAAAGCAAAAGAAATCTCGGGATAAACGTAGCAAATCTAAAGGCGAGCGGGAAGAAATTAAATCTCTTAAGAAGAGTGGAGGCACTGAGAAATCGCGCAAGAAAGAATGCAAGAAGAAAAAAGAAAGCCCAGAAAAGAGTCGAAAGGATAGAGATGACGATTTAAAGTTAGTGATCGATTCTGACGAGTTTAGCTCCGTTAGTTCAGATAGCTGTCCGAAGAAAGAAAAGAAAAAGTCTAAAAAGCATCAACATCGTGGTGACAAAAATCGGGATGAATCTGACAAAAAAAGGGCGAAGAAATACAAAACTCTGCATGATGATGACAACACTAGTGACGAGAATATACGTGGAAAGAAAGCTAGAAAGGAAGAAAAGTCTAAAAACAAGAAGAAACGTGATAAAGGTAAAGTAAAAGACTTTCACGTTTCTAGTGAGGATTCGAACTCGTCAAAACTGAGTGGTTCGCTAATTAAAGTTAAAGAGAAAGTCATAGAGAAATCAAGCAAGTCAGATGATGGAGAGTGTGAAATTCCCAAATATCTTATGTGTGAAGAAAAGGTACCTGCTAGTCCTGTGGGCGTGATTGACATTCCCGAAGGAAATGTATGCGCTGAAGACAGACCAGAGCCAATGGATTCTGTTAAATGTAAAGATAATATTCATTTGAAAACCAACGATGGAGCATCATCTAGTGGCGCTATTTCACCCAATCGTCGCCAACTAAAACTCGATGTAATTGTTGTCGACTCATCAACTGTTATAGATAACACACCACCTACAACTCCTGAAAGCAGTGGAACAACTACGTCAGAACATCTTCATGATCACAGTAGTCCAAGTTCGGTTTCTTTAAACGATGCCGATAGCAACCATCAGATGACGACTGGAAAGTCAAGTCAGGGATCATCTCCTCAAAACTACTCAGATGAAACAGAACGGTCTCGAGATTTACTTATAGACGAATCAAATAATCACAGGGAGTTGATGACTTGTTCAGATGAGGGTGAACGCGACGAGACTAAAGTGGTTTCTGTGTTTGGAAGTACATCTGGTAAAAGGTCAGCTGCAACGGAACATGAAGACCATATGACAACGAAAAAGAGGAAAAAACGTCATCGTAAACACTTATCATTAAATGAATCAAGTAAACATAATTCATCATTAGACAGTAGCAGCAATAAACATAGCAGCAAACACGTTAAAGGTATTTTTTTAATAATTAGTAGTGTTGACCAACCTGTGATATACAAACTTATAATTAAAACAGCAATATCTTAATCTTGATCAATTCCAAATTTTGGTTTGAAAGTAAGGGGGGGATGTTTGGATGTCGTTTCGATTCGTCTTAAAATATGTTTTAACAGAAGTTTATAGTATAATGATTGATTTAAAGATTTTTTGGATTAATGGAAAATTAATTACATGCGATTATTATTCAATTTGCTTGTACAGTTTTACAAAAGTAAAATTTGTGTTTTTTTAATAGGAATTGATAATGAGGAAGTTTCTACTTCAACTTCCGATGTTTCTGCTGGACTGCTTTTGAGTCGATTGAATCCAGCAGGTGGGATCACTGACACATCTTTTCTTCCACATCCAAATAGACCTTCCCGGTTTAATTTCTACGTAGAATTAGGTGAGCAAAGTGCTTTTCATCTTAAAATAGAGTGAATGTTGTTTTATTAATGGACTATTTGTAGATGACTATGCTGATGGAGATCAAAGGATAGCTGTTATTCAAGAGAAATTGGCGGAGTTGCGGAGGACTTACATGTCTTTGAAAGCTGAAGTCGCTTTAATAGATAGACGGCGAAAGAAACTTAAGAAAAAAGAGAAAGAAGGTAATTAAATTTATAAATATTTTAATGACTAGATGTTCTCTTATCGGGAGTCTTATCAAATACTTATAATTTATTTACACTGACTATGGAAACAATAATTCCATTCTAATAGCAGCTTCTTCATCGACATCTGTGGCGTCCACAATTGTGGAATGCACCTAACAGTAAAGAGCGATGCCGGGCTCTTCTTCGTTTTAATCATCGCTTGTATATTGTTAAGAAAAACCAGAAGAAAATGTTTTACAAAAAAATATTGGAAAAACAGATTTTTATATCTTGTATTATAAAATACGCCCATATTTTAGGCGTCATTGATTGATCGAAATGTACCTTGCTCGTTGGGCTTCTTAAGTCACTTTAAAACGTGTGAAGTTGTAAACCGTAAGCTGATAAACTTTTTGGCTAAATTCCATTTTAAAGAATATTCAATTGAAATAAGAATGTAAAGCATAATTTTTTCTTCTTAAAATGAATAGGTTGGATAGGTTTCAAATTGTGAAGAGACATTACAAAACATGATTAAGTAGTGATTTTTGTTTGCTTAAGGATCGTCGAAGTTTTATTTTCAACAATGTTTTTTGCAAAGATGTACATACCGGTACTTACAAATCGTGTATATTCTAAAATTTAACTTATAGTTGCGCAATAGAAGACATTTACGGTATGATTTTTTTACGTCTCCATTGACAGTAATTTATGACGTATTATAGAAAACGAGCGTTTTCATTTTCACGCGCAATTTAAATCAGTTTATTCCATTTATCTAGTTATCAATTTATCTAGTTTTTGAGTTCATGATATCGAAAGAGCTTCAAATTAATTTTTTATTTTTAATGAGCATGTAATTATAGAGTCCATGAGCTTGAATTTTTGAAATAGTCAGTCAATTTGGATTATTATGATTTAAATTTACTACAACATTGCTAGAAATTATTCATACATTTTGTTTGTAAATCTGTTCAGTAATTATAAACTGCGTTCGCTGTATTATATTGTTACCAAAATAACTGGCGATTTTTGCATGTTCGTATCAACGCCAAATTTCATAAGTACAGTAACTCGTTATCAGTTTAGACTTTAACTGAAATTTAGGTGCCATTATGACAATGTGTGCTATTTTGACAATAAGAAAAAGAAATCCAGAAATACGTACAAAACCTTTATAATAATTTTAACATATGAAATTTGGTGCTGCGTGCGTTAACGATTTTGCAAAATAAATGTAACTTCTACATTTCGCAAAATTTTAATTATTTTATTTATATAATTTTATTGATCAATTTGTATTTTTTTATTAAACTTCAATTTCGTTGCATGTTTATGTGTAAATATTCTGAAATTCCGAGTGCCAAATCGTTAGCGCACGTCATTTAATTGATACAAAAGTCGGAACAACACGTTTTAAAATGCATTAAAGAATGAATTATGCTTTTCATATTTAATTATTATGAGCTGTTTAAAAGGTTCTAGTGTCTAGATTTCGGAATTAATTTTAAAAAAAATTAACGAGAATGTGGCAGCATTTTTGTACAGTATTTGAAAATTCAGAGTGGCCTTGCTCAAACGATAATAATTGGTTGTGAATGATGCATATTTTGATGGATATACCGGTAATTAGTGTTGACTGAATTTGAGACTGGAAAATGTTATTAGATGGCCAATAATCATTCTGCCTCTTAAATAACTTGTTTAGAAAAAAATTATAGTCATTTTGTAGGTATATTTTATGGAAAAATATTAAGATTAATTATTACTCATGAAACTAAGTTATATTACAATACAATACTTTGTAAAAATCAATATTTGCTATGTTATTTTATTATTTTCGCATTTATTTACAGATTTTGGCATGTAAACGGAAAATATTAACATTACATTACTTTAATACTCTTTGTTTACAGTTTAACTTTTACTTGACGTAGGTTTTTTCTTGAAACGCTTATTTTTTGCCACTATTCTTCGTTTGGCATTAGTACTGGTTGGGTTTTTATTGAACTTCTTAGATTTCTGAGACACCTACAAATATTATGTTATATTTGTCGAAAATTTCTTAAATTTGTGTAATACAATGCTACCTTAGAGGATGTTTTAGCATCAACTTTGTCAACTTGTTCACATCGTTTAACTCTTATAAATCTTCCCATTAATTCGCTGTTGTTTAATTTCAGAGCTAATTCTACACCATGTCCGTCCTAAAACCAAAATAAGAAGCTATATAATTATGTTCAGGAATAGTTTATCAATGGCAATTTTACCTTAAATTGAATATAACCAAAACCTTTCCCCATTCTTGTTGCACTGTCTCTGACAATACGTACAGATGAGATTTCACCACAATCTTCAAAATGTGAACGGACTGCTTCTTCGTCAATTTCTTCACATTTCGTACAAAGGAAAACGCACATTATAACTTAAAAAAGAAATGAACACTTTAACAAAAAACATTTACGATAATTTAGATTTCCCAGAAAAACTGATGATTTGTGGTCAGGATTCTTAGCACCCTCTACTTTATCTACTCGTAAGTGATGTCCATCAACAACAGTGCCATTCCTATACAAAATCAAATATTAAATATAATTCTAAATTTATATTAATAATGAAACTTGCATTTCCAGGGCTGCTTCTACACAATTTTGGTTTTTAAAACGTACGTAAGCGTTGATAGTTTTAACACTTGGATGAAAGTCCTGTCTGAAATGAAGATGATAAATATTGAGATTTATAATCTTGAGTAATTTTATGCTTTAATCCATACTTGATTACGGCCAATCTACGTAGCATGTCTGGATCATTGCGAGCCTTTTTTAAAAAAAAAATAAAATTAAACACAGTACATAAATAGAAAAACCTATACACATACCACTGATCTTATTCTGACGGATTCAACAGAACCAACATCTTTAAATAATCTTCCAATTTTCTATCAATAACAACCAAATAAAACTTAATTGGCAATGCGACAACACAACAAAAATGACTTTTAAGACAAGTTACCTTTCTGGTAAATGTGTTAGGTAAATTGCCAACGAAAACTGATTTTGCATTATCTTCCGGAGTTCCTTTCCATTTACTTTCAAACTTTAACTTGTACTTTTTTTTATTTTTGTTTAATTTTTCGCTTTTATCGTCCTCATTGGGTTTCCCCTGGCCTTTAGTTTTAGACGGGCTCTTGACATTCTTATCCTGTTTCTTAATATTCATGTGACATTTAAAGAAGTTATGCACTTAGAGAGGTTAATAAATACATTCGTAATTACCTTAAAAGAATACGAAGAAGTTGGTATTTCTGGCAAAGGATTTGCTAGATGTTCCTGGCCACGAGGAGTTGCAAAAAGCTCGGCTAATTTTAAGTATGTTGAGGAAGCTCCTTTATTTTCATTTTCAGAAGAACGATTGGTCGTTACTGCCTTTGTTAAGTCTCCAACTTCGTAAAACTTTGTTATTTTATTCATTGTCATACGGATTCTTATTTATTTTCTACTTATAAATTGGCTATTGACGAATTTATCTGACGCTAAAACGACACGAGGTATTTACATTCCCCATACAAATTCGACGGTAAATGTTTTCTCCATGCGCCACTGACGTCACTCAAGTTTTTATTGCAGGAATTTGCAGCGACAAGTTTTTTCCCGAGTGACGTCATATTCCCGTTGTTTCCCAAACTTTGGTTATTTGCATACAGTATTACGTTTTGGGCATCGTCTGCTAATCATATGGTTATTTCACAAGTTCATAATCCTTTTTATAAAATTTAATATTTATTGTGAGACTTGAAGACATTTGTTAATTAAATACATGGATAGAGAAATGGCCAATGCGCAATATTTTTTAAAGTCAACGGAAAAGCATGACAGCTCGTTAATTGAAATTCCTAAAGGAAAGATATTAATTGGTAGAGGGCCATTTTTACAAGTAAGTTTATGAACTTTATGAAATATCGTTTATGGTTTTTATAGTAAATATTGAATATTTTATGAACGATATTGTATTGAATAAGTAGTGTACAGAGAAGCGAGTATCTAGAAACCATGCGGAGCTGGAGCTAAATGATGACGGACGTCTTTACATAACTCCGGTGAGTGCGAAGTAATAAATTGTTTATCAACTTTGTTTCCATGGTGCCGTTTTCAGATCCATACTAATTCAACCTATTATAAACCAAACGATCAATTAAGCCATTTTGAACCATTGGAAAATGGGAAACTAAATGAGCTGCGTGCGGGAGATTGTATTTCATTACTGCCAAATTCTTGTATATTTGAAATTGTGACAAAAGGGGAGACTTCTAGCTGTCAGATTAATAAGTATGTATAATTTATTGAGTGACTTATAATAATTAATATTTATTTAATAACATAGTAATTCTTGCGTCAGAGAGGCGACTGAAGAAAACAATAATTCAAATTTATCCATGGACTCAGCAGGTATATCCTTCTGTCGTTTAAAATATTGAAATGGTTTGACAATATTTTTAATTTTAAAACTTTAATGAAATAGTGGAAAATCCGACGAATGGTAACTCTGTTTTAGATGTAAGTTTAAAATAAGATTTTTAACTTATGGGACACTTAATATAAAGTAAAACAAATAGATCCCAGATACTGCAGGTCAAGTTATAAATCGAAAAAGGAGGATACCAGATTGGTGTACTGCAGCCGCAAATTGTGATCGAGTGGATTCATCAGAATCTAAGAAAAGTAAAATTTCATGATTGATAACACCATAGAAACACTTTATAAATTGTTGAAATAGTTGTGAAAAAGAAAATTCCCAAAGTTTCTGTCGGTGATAGAGAACTTACCACGAAAACTAAAGGTTTATTACCAATCAATTTATAAAGCATGATCAACTTTAATAATAGCATATTTATTTAATAAATAGACAGAGAAGATAATGTCACGTTGCCTTTAAAAGTTTCTTTAGAAGATGAAAACACTGTTGAGGAAGCAATTTCAAAAGATGTGGATGATGAAGAACCACTGTCTAAGGTACAATCCCATAATATTATGCCGTAGAAGTTCAATTTAATACTGTATTGTAATTAATAACTGTTCAATAGAAAGAGGTAGACACCAGCAATAACGATAAAACAGCGACTTCAGGAGCTGAAAGTAGTTCAGCAAAGCGACCACCTTGTCAGTATGGAGGGAAGTGCTATCGGTATATTTTTAAAACATTTAAATGAATCTATAGTTATTAATTACAGGAATTTGGTTTGAAACAATTCAGAAAGAATCCAGCCCACAGAGAAGAGTACTCCCATCCAGGTGACAGTGATTTTAAAAGCAGTCAAAGTGACGACGACGATGACAGACCTGAATGTGAATACGGAACGGATTGCTACAGGTGACTGGAAATATCTTATGGTTTTTCACAAACAAATTATTGCATTTATAAATAATTGTTATAGAAAAAACCCGCAGCATAAAAGGCAATATAAGCATTCCAAAAAGCCTCAAAGAAAAGCAGTAATAAAGGCTAAAAACAGTGAGATCATTTTTTCAGCGATTAGCATGATTCTGCAATTAAACGTAAGATATAAATGTATTGTTAATACAGGAAAAAAGGAGACTGATGATAATAGCGACGAAGATGACGAGTATGACGAAAGCTTTATTGATGATGATTCAGATAACTATGACCCAAAAAAGGATGACGCTAATTATTCGTCTGATGATGAAGATTTGGAAGCGTTAAATGCTGAAGCTAAAGCTTTTATGAAGAAAAAGAAACTGTAAATTCAGTACACTGACTACAATATGTGCAACATGAAATGGAAAAAAGTTAGAAAGGTAAATGGAATAACTTAATTGTTAAAAAAATTCTAATTATTTGTTACAGTACATTATTATATTTGATATTTTTTTACATCGATTTGTTAAATATTAGTTGCCCTTAAACTCTTATTTAAACCTTGCTGCTATTAACACCAGCTTTCCAATGTAATCAAATACTAATTGAATTATGACAACTTTTAAATTTTCTATTTTAATATTTATTGTTCCTTTATTTAAAATAGATTAGTTATAGAAAACCAATTTTATTAATACCGACGTTTAATTTCATAAATAAGGTAATTTTGTACCAACTATTATAATTCGATTCTTTCGTGCAACAGCCCATATTCATCAACTTTGTTAATTAGAGGACAAATTATAGAGGACTCAACCTAAAATTTAAATCAAAATACATAGTCATGGCACTTTCAGATTATAATTTTAGAAAGTAACTTACAATTAGTATGTAATCACAGATCGAAGGTTCCAACAGACTCATCGAGACAGCGTTAGGATGCTCAGGTGATTCTTTACAACTAAAATATACGATTAAATCAGGACTACTATACTTTTCAGTTAATTTCATGATGCTTTTTTGTTTCCTACCGAAGTTGAACTTCAACTTGACGAGGTTTTAGTGTTTCAGTACACAAATCACCATCGCTGTACAACTGTGATATTTGTCTACATAAAAAAATGGTATATTGACCCACTATAAAAAGAATACTGTACGTTATTTACTTCAATTTTTTATTTGTCATTTTATGAGGATGTTTATCTATCCATTTCATGTGCTTTTCTTTATTCCAAACACCTAACGAATTTACAGTTTTGCTTCCAATAGAATCCTTTATCATTTTTCAAGTTAACTATTAATACAAGATGATTAGTAGTTAATTAAATATCAACTTACCACATGATATTGTTCAACTTTTTTCCCATAACAAAATTCATATTTCCACCATCCAGATCCCTTTGTAAATAATACCAGTATAAAACATTTCAGTGGCCACATTTCAGTTCCATTTTTACCCCATTTAAGCACTGATCCCCACTTAGAATGTCATTAACTAATCTCGAATCATATGGCGTCCCTTTGTCAACAACTGGTTCTTCAGTCGTTCGAGGTTCACTCGGAATATTCGTTTCAAGAGTATTTATGTCGTCAAGATTCCCAAATTGTTTTAGAATTGCTTCCGTCTAAAGTAGGACGAAGTGTTAAGAATAAAATAATATTTTTTTCTCTTGTATACTAACCAATTTGCTATAAGGATTTAACTGATAACTTTCACTTTCAAGCCCTTCCAAAACAGTCGGCTGTTTAGGAGAATCATCAATAGCTTGGCAGTGAATTTCATTAGTCTTAGGAATCTTTAAACTATTCAAACATTTAATACACATTTCCAAGATATTGATTTATAAGAGTACTTGCTTATAATTAGGATGGGAGCAAAGTAGACGAGTAAGAACTAAAACTTCATATTCGCATATAGATGATTCTTCAATTGAGTAAATTTGATGTTTAGTTTCAGGAGAACAAGCATACTTGATTCTTGCTTGTCTAGGACTACCATTTAAGTCGCATGTTGTACCATCAGCCATTACAATATCGACGTATGGCAGTTTCTGTCCTTCGGCTTTCACATGAGGTATCTAACACCAATATAGATTGTAAATTGTAAGCAATTATTAAACATGTGTGAGGACTTGCCTTTTTATCACTCCATCCAGCGTTGAATTTTTCAACTATGAAAACAGCAAAGATTATTTTCAAATAACTTATAAAATATAGTAAACATTTACCATCTTTTTTCCATAATAAATTATTATAACGACCAAGAAAAAACTCTTGCACGGCGATTTCCTATTAATAGTACAAGTCAGTGTTTTAAAAAAAAATACTTGTAATTAACTTTAAAAAAATTACTTTTCCACTTTCTTTATCTTCATGAAATTGTCTCAAATGTTTACCATGGCAAAGTTCGTAACCCCAGTATTGCTCCAACTTAATACAGCATAATCAATAAATTTAATAAACATAAGTCGAATATGCAGTGAAACATACCTTTAAAATACACGTATTACCAGTAAAAAGTGGGTTAAGCAATTCTAAGGCACTTGGTCCCATATATGCTTCTTCTTCACCCTAATAAACCCATCAATCGTTTTAATAATAATAATATTAGGCTAAATTTAAAGTTACAAACCTCATTTTGGGATATTTGAAGTGGCAGTACACATTTGTACTTTTCATTTTCAACAGTTGTCATTATGACTGTATTTTCATTATTACCCTAAATGAAAGTTTAAAATTCATCACCACATTTTTTTGGCTATTTTTATCAAATGAATGTTATATTTTTATGAATTTTCTTCAATTAATTTTAGTTTACCTCAACAGTGTCAGTCAAACTGACTTCAGCACCGGGCCAATTAATTTTGAACACCAGATTTTCTTCTAAGGAATTAAAATCTCCAGCTGTCGATAATACAAAAATGAACGAAATCAACCAAAATAAAATGCTCTTCATTTTTGAAGATGCAACTTCGATAACAACTTATTATTATTAGCAATTTTAACTTATTCTTTAACTGTTTTCATCGTTACAAACACCTGACCAATTAGCTAAGTTATCATAACATAGCAGACGAACTTATGAAATGACACGAAAGCGTTTTAGTGCTTCGTGGGATTTGTTCACTGGTTAATGGTTATTCAATCAAATTATAACGGAGCTAACGTTTTAACGTTACAGTTTAAGGCAATTAGTTCTGGTAAAGTGTATAATTTAACTAACTTGCAGTACGATATATTTAATTATAAACGAATTCAAGGGAAATCATTATACTTTTAATAAATAACTCATCAAATTAATATATTTTTATTGAAAAAATTATGTACTACTGCAACTTTTTATGAAATTTTACCAATATAAAGACGGTTTTATTTTGAACATTAACTGCCATATACTGTACTGCATATTACCACCATAAATTATCATAGTCATTACAAAAAAACTACAAAAAAAAATTATTTCTCAAATTCTCACTTCCCAAGACGCAAGGCCATGTAGAATAACACGCCTATGTGCCCCTCCCCTTAACCATAATCTACTTTCATAGCGATATTATTTCACATCATAATTTTGTAATGAGATTACACGAAAACGGTTTGAATTTAAGTAAAAAAAATACGTTGTTCATACACAGTGTATTATAAAGTGCGACTCTATAAAAGTTGACGTGAACATCATGACATAATCAGTATGAAGATATTTCAAAAGGGGCGGTGCTAAGCGCCGCCGGAGCTTTCCCCTCATCATCGCGTATGCATGTGGTGCACACAGTATTATTCTGGGAAGCAAAAATTTCTTGTCTATCGTAGACTGAAGTTGGCGTTTACATGTGTGCAAGCTAAAGATCCGTAGCTATACTGTGGATTATGCAACGCGAATAAAAATATACTTGCTCATCAAAATTATCATGGAAAATATTTAAACCGGCGCGGTATCTATTGGTGTATTGTGCAGTGTGATTAGCATGGATTACTAACAGTTTGTCGCCTGAGAAATTCAAATAATTTTATATAAATAAAATATTTGAACCATGGCAGACTCGGAAGGAAGTTCCGAGCAAGATGATGTATCTTTTTTACGAACGGTAAGTCACACACAAACTTTCCTAAAAAACACACACACAAAAAAGTGTGTGAGATATACTTTTTTAACTCAAAGAATTTATTGGATATTACCGGAAGTACTTATTTTAAACCTACAGTACATGTCAAGTGAATTATTATCACTTCACATAAAAAAAATAAGTTTCTGTAAGTAATATACCTGCACGTAAGAAATTTAAGAAGTTTATTCACTATATTTTTATTATGAACTACATTTATCACAGATATTGTGACGTGAAAGTTTTGTTTATAAATTAATGAAAATTATGTTTGGGCATACTTAAACATTTTATTTTCATCTTAATTGTCATCTTAGCTTGTATACACTAAAATGATAAAATCTAAAGAATTTCAATAACAAATGCTACTTACAACTTAAAGCGATGTAACGTTTGCTGCATTATTTTAAGTGCCAATCGTTTATAATATGCAACTATTTGACCCCCGGAAGCCAGACGAAAAACCGCATTATTTTAAACCAAGGTCTTTGCTCCTTAATCCACTGTACAATACAGTATGTTCTTTGGAAACATCTGCATTGTCAGCTTATTGAAAAGTATATTATAAGATCGACATAATATCCATGAATTCCTTACTTAATGAGTTTTTAGTCACCCAATGCAACAGTGACGCTGTTTCAAGTGTCAATAAATTACACGTACTGTAAATGTTTTAGTAGCATTGGGAACTGTCTAGTTGAATTTATGTCTTTCACATAAAATCATCCTAACTTGTTACTAAAATATTTTCTATTGGTTCGTGTTCGTATTTTTGTAAGTCATTTATAAAGTAGTATCTAAAATGTAATATTGACTACTGTATTTAGTTGTATTCTTAACGATCTCCGAGGAAAACTTTCTGCATTTACTTTTGCAATTTTTTCTTAGCTCCAATAAAGAAACGAGACTAAATCTTATTCTAAATGTTATAAGGGGAAAAAGGATCTATAAGGAAATGAGAATAAATTTCCCAAATTCTATATTACCATGGGAAAACAAGGTTCTAATTTAGAAAATCATCAGATATCAACTATGAGCACAGTTTTCCAAACAAATTCATGTAGATTGCATTATTGTACTTTTATTAATTCCCAAACCGAAAATGTTAGACAAAAAAAAAAATTTTAGACCGTAAATGTTGGACAGAAAAGCACAGCACAATATAAATACTGTACAGTATATGTTTTTAAAGAAACCAGTTAAAACTTTCCTTGCGCTTAATGAAAATTTTTATGAATGGCGCATACACAAGTACGTACAGATGTAAACTTTAACATTAAAAAAATGTATCATTGCCAATGACATAATGTAACGTGTTTACAGTATATGTTTGTTAAATGTCTAATGTCTGTCAGCAAAGACTTCAGAAAAATATTTTGTAGCTATGTGAGTCGATGACACTGAGCAACGGCGATCGATAAGTGCATATTTAGCACCAAATTTTAAGAATTATAAGACAAAAATACCGTGGACATGAGTAACGATCGTCAAATACAATTAGCACATTAAAGTTTTCGAATTACGTTAGCTTTTTCCACTTGAAAGAATACACGTTAAATAAAATTTTATTTTTTTATTATTTGATGCGGATACAAGTTTTTAAATAACTTTTAGATAACATTGACGCATACCGAGTGATTTTCTAAATTGGAACATTGCTTTTTACAGTGCTAATAAAGAAACGAGACAAAATTATAACGATTTCAATGGCAATTTGTCCCGTTTTTTCTCTTGAATTGATAAAAAGAATAGTGCCAATGAAGTAACCAAACTACACCATATTATTCCAATGGCGATTTTTTTTGTTTCATTCTTGTCATGAGGAAAAAGTGTTTCAATTTAGAAAATCAACCGGCATGTTTGATAAAGACGGTAGAAAAGGTAGAAACATGTTTAGTTGAGAACCCATATGAAATTTAACGGTGACTTGAGGGTTGTAAGTACTTTAGTACTTAGTAGCTAGCAGCTATACACGTTAAAGTAATCTGTGCACTAAAAAGATACTAAAAATAATTCACTCTCCATCAGAAAGTTGAGTCCTATACGGAAGCTGCTATAGAGCTGAGTCTCTCTGATCATGTATCCTGTCCTTGTATGGCTGAATCCCCCCCTTCTTTCTTACGTGTATTTGTATTAAGTTCATCTCTCACTCACAATAGAATACTAAGCACAAAAGTTATTTCGCACTTCATATTTTACTTATTTGTAGGATCAGCAATGAATTCTAGAGACAAAAACTTAGCCAGAATTGTCACGTGCTTTTTTAAACAAAAAAGAAATGTCTTATGTCATTTTAAAATTGAGAAAAAGACTGCTCTTTAGAGAAACTTCGAACGACTGTCATTCTATAGAATGTTATTGAGTGATGTCTGCATTTAATTCATCAAAGAAAATACTTTAAATGCCAATACTTAAATAAAATTAAAAATAATAAATACACACATTATTGAGAATTTCTATATCACTAATAAATCAGGATAAATAATTTATCGTGTCACTTTCATAGTATTCGCAATGATAGTTCCTTGTTCAATATACCTGGCTTATTTTATAAATTGGAATGCTGTTTTTTTACAGTGCCAAGTTGCCAACAAATAAATGAGATTAAATCTTACTAGTTTCATTGGCGATTCGTCCTATTTATTCCTGCCTTGGGAATAAAGAGGTTCCAAATTAGACAATGTCATGTATAACCATACTTTAAGTTCTTTACGCGTTTTTTATAATTTCTTCAAAAATATTTAGCATTATTTCGTTACGTACAGTATGTATACTGTTTTAATTTTTATTGATTTTTTATTCTGTAAAATAGTGGATCATTAGCAGTTAATTGTCGTTTACTGGAGTTTGGTTGACTTGATTGTCTCAATTGGCGGTTTGAAAGTCAAAATCAGTGAAATAGAGTGTTTCGTGTTTAAAATGCGCACATAATAAATGTCAAAATTAGCATATAAAGTCACGTTCTATTGCATATACACGTTATTTGCATACACAAACATACAGTACATATAAAAGGAAACTATCGAATCACATTTAAAGCTTAAATGTCTGCATTCCGCATATTAAATTTTCCACAAAAATTGTTTTACTGTAATTTATTGTAGCTTTCTGAAGTTAAAGGTTACTACTCTGGTCGATATTTTAATTTATTTATATTTTATTTTGATTGACAATCGGTTCTTTCAAGCTTAAATTTGGTAATCGCAGCTGTTATCTACTTAAGCACATATGTGAGTGGCTTAATGGCAATGGCGTGCAACACTTTATGACTTTTAGTGATGCTAATTCGCTGTTTGCTTTTAACGTTGATCATGAAAATTTAATGCTTTAATTAGAATTTTTGAACGTGTGGGTTTCTGGTTAGAATGAACTTTGATTTGGTACTTGGAATGTTGGAATGTCGATATTGATTTTTATTTAAATTTTAATTTCAGGACGACATGGTGTGTCTGCAATGCACAGGGACTGGAGAAAGAGTTTGTCTTGCTGCAGAAGGCTTTGGAAACAGACATTGTTATATGGAAAACATTGCTGACAAGGTTGGACATCTCTTCTTATAAATATTTATTTTTTTCTGGAGTACCAGTACTTGACGCTTTGAATATGCGTTTCATATTTGATTCAATGTTTTATCTTTTTATTCCACATAAACATGTGGTTTTAATGTTGCTACGGAAAGGCCTACAAAACAGTATAAATATTTAGGGCATTAGATTAGTGAAACTGTTTCACTTGTGTGCGCATGTAGGTTCCCACAATTAATTATGCAATCAAAATTTGTTGAATTATTAATCAAATGCGTGTTTGTATTATTGTTTGAAGCAAATTCGGACCAAAAAATAAATATGGAGATATTCGATTATTCTTTAATAATTTTATTTATAATTGATGTAACGACTTCTTATAGAATTCTCCACCAGAGATGTCCACGTGTGTATTTGTTATCGAGCAGGCCCTTTCAGTAAGGGCTTTGCAAGAAATGGTCACAGCAGCTGATTCTGAACAGGTAAAATTAAATTAGAAAGAAAAATATTTTCAAATCAGATTTATGCACGTATAACTTAGTTAATGTCACTGACCAAACATGAACTGTCTTAATATAATTAGACTTAAAATAATGGCTATTATTATTGGTTGTGACAGTTTTTTCTTTATTTTTTTATTTTTACAGTTTTGCTTTAAAAATTAAATTTGTTAATTTTCAGGAAGGCGGTTCAGCTGTAAGTACATGTATTGACGGATTCATGAATCGGTTATCAGTATTTTATTTTTTTTAATGTTTAAAACTTTTGCTATTCGAAACTATACCGTATAGCCGGTTTAAACGATATTTAGGGCTGCAGAACATTAAATAATAAAATACATGTATCACTTATTTTTAAAAAAAACCATAAATACTGTATTAATACTTTATTAACTCTTAATAACCCAGTAAGGAATTTAGCATTGAAGTTTAAAGAGGCAAATTTAACATTGAAACATATTGACCAAAATTAGCACTGAAGACCATGGACGAATTTTAGCAATGAGATCTTTGGAAACATCATAGAGTATTTTACGTTAAAATAAAAAATGAACAAATTAAAAAGTGTATTTTATTAGATTTTTCTGGGTTATTAATAGTTAAGTTATCTGTGTCAATAATAAAACTTTGAAAATGAAATTTGATAATATTATATTATTATTGTTAACTTTTATTTGTCTGCAGTTCTAAAATCTCTTAATTTTTGGCAGTACATTTTCTCCTTACTTTCTCTCATTTTAATTGTCTTTCCTTCCCAAATTTCTGTTCTAACTGATGAAAAATGTCGTCTGGTACCTATACATGTACTTGTTTCTGAAAAGTACTCTATTGGTTTGTTTGCAGCCACGCAACCTCTTTACCAATTTGTTTTCAACTTATCAATTTAGCATTTTCAACTTATTTAGTTTGTTTTTGGGCATTATTTGTCATGAATTTATATTTTTTAGTGTTATAACCCAACATAATTGAACTTCCAAAAAAAATTTTAATGCACGCAATCGACTAACATTTTATTATACTTTTTTACGTTTCTCAATTAACAACGTAGTTTTATCATAAATTGGCATAGCTCTACAGTATATTTTATGATTGCCATATGACCACGAGTCACGCTATCGTGTGTATGTTGAGCTTATACCGACAAAATAATATTTTTGCAAAATAAAATAAATAAAAACGACTCTCGTTTATTAATGTAAACGTTTTTTCTCCACCTACGACGAATATTTTTGTTAAATAAATTTTCGCGTAACGTTTTTTATTTTTGAAGTCGTGTTTCCTAATTAGTCTAATAATTAATCTTTTCATGATGTTTTAGTTTCGATTCTGTGAATGTGCATTTAAATATGGATCGGATCCGGTTTTGACGTTTTGTCTGTGCATAGTATAACATGTCTTAAGTAAAATATGTGTGAACATTTGCCAAGAAAAAATATATTTCCGAGTTCAACTTAATTTTTGAACGATAATTGTTCAACTATTCTTGCCAACACGCGTTGCACTCATGGTTATATGCGTGTGTGTTTTAGCATTTAACAAAAGTTCACTTTATGTTTAACAACTTGCTCATTTACAACATTAATATTTACGAAAGAGTCGCGTCATAAAGATAAATAATACTATAATTACTGTTGTTTATCTTCTTAGGAGGCTTTTTTTTAAAGGAATATAGTATGTAATAAAGTAAATTATTATGGTTTGGTTTACTTAGTATAATTGAGAGGTACAAAAAACGTTTAGCGATTGCTATAGCAATGTAATTGCTGACAATTATCTTATCATATTAATCCAGGTTAGAAATTGCTTTAAAAAGTTTTTGAGTTAAATTTTATCTATTCAGTCATTTATAACGGTTATGGGTTTCTATTACCAAAAAAAAAGTTGTTTTTTATGTTGTTTATCGTCAGATATTATTTTCCAGTTGAGCACATTTCAACATTAACTTTTTTTAGTTTATTTTAGTTGTTTACTTTTAGTTTTAAACGATAGAGAGTGTGAAAATGAGTTAGAGAAAAATAAAAAAGTCGCGATCAGATCGCAAAATGCAGCACCTGCTTCGCATATTTTAGAGTTTCTTAAATTTTTAAAATAATTCATAGTTCATGTTTCTCTATCTCAACTATTATACGGTATATATCGTAATAATTATTCTAGGCGTATTTTGTTTTTGTGTTTTCAAGAATTTATTTTAGGAATTATTTTGGATTGAAGCCAGTCGACGCGCACTGTACTTGTACATGGAATGGCCCACACAATTTTACATTTTTACGACTTTAGTTGCTAGATTTAAAACTTTTTACTTAGTAAGTTAAAATTATGAGAATATTTTGTAAATAGAATTTTATAGCTAACAATATACAGCCGATTATAAATTGTAATAAAAAGTGACCCCTAACGAATAGCAAACTGGACCAATTTGTCTGTATTGCAGGGAACCTCTTAGCTAACAAATAAAGGGGCAGCCACAAGAACAGTACTGCATGGCAATCTTGTTAAATAAAATAAGGTTAATGGCAATAAATTTGAATATGCTGTATAAACACAGCAATAATCATAAACGAATATCACTGTGAGTTTATTCAACTCGTACTTTGATTACATTAATATAATTTTATTGACATCATTAGAGGCATTTGTGCATCTTTGTGATTAACGACACTAAAAGTTTAATAATAATAATTATCTAATAATAACATTTTCAATTTCTTAATTTCCAATATTTTTTTACTTATTGATTATGTTGAAAAGTACATTAGGTTTTACTTTATAGGGCAAAGGCACACAATCCGGTCATCGGACGTTATTATATGGACATGCTGTTCTTTTACGTCACCAAAATAGCAGTATGGTAAGAATGTGCTTATTAAATACTTTTTTAATAAACTCTATAGTTTGAAAGTAATTAAATGTAGCATTTATTTGTTATTTTTCAAGTATATTATATTTCGTTTATTCTGGTTTTTCAAAACCTAAAACACATTCAACGCTTTAACACGTCAGTATATTTAAATTGCATATGACATTTAGCATTCCAAGTTATATGGTTCGTAACTTTGTGGAAGCAATCTGCACTCCTTACCCTACTTTTCAATTATATTTTTAAATACCCTCCTGTACAATGTACATGTTATGCCGGTTGATTTTCTGAATTGTAACACTTTTGTGAAAACAACGAGACAAGATGCTATTAGAACTGATAAAGATTTGTAGCAAACGTGTTCTAAACTTACAATTTTGACAGTCACCCGGTATGGGATGTACAATTGGACTTGATGTAACTGCACTTGACATAACAATAATTGACATAATAAGTTTTTTTGCTATCCAAAATTCGAGAGCACGTAAATTATTTGTTAAAATTCTCTAATAAAAATCGTTTAAATGAAATAGCATTGAACTAAAAAAATTTGAACTTAAGTTATAGGAAGTTATGAGCTAATTTAAATTGATACAATGAGATCTTTTTATAAATGTACAAAGCGGATATAAATTACATTCTTTAAATTTCTTTTGCTTCCCAAGTTTCCCATCTTCTCTCTCTATTTTTATTGTTTTTAAAGCTAACCCTAAACGACCTAGTTACTCTAAAGTCGTTCTGCTTATTTTAGTAAACTTTTCTTTTTGGGCTTCTCCAACTTATCTCACTGTATACTATCTTTTTTTTCTCCATCGCTTTTAACTTTGAAGTTTACTCTGGTTTTCTTATAGCGTAAATTGGTTCTCTAATATTTATATCTGCAGTGCCATATCACACAGAACCAAAACAAATGATATTTTTGGCAACCATAATAATTATTGACATGTTATGTATAGCATCACTGTTCTATGCCATGCAACTTAATACTCTAAACATATTGTACCGACTTGAAGTTTTTTGATCTTTTATGCAATTAATTAGTTGAACTTTTAATTGATTAGTTTTATTTGTTAGTATCTTGCCTGCCTGTCAACAACTTCGTCCCATGACAAACTGTCATTTGACGTGGGATTACAAGAACATTCATATGGTTAATTGATGCTTTTATTTTTGTTGTTATACTCGATGTTTAATTTATTTAATTTTATGTAGGTGAAGCCTGCTGGTGGACTATTCATCCTGCTTCCAAACAAAGATCAGAGGGTGAAAAAGTCAGGGTTGGAGACGATTTGATTTTAGTCAGTGTAGCTACAGAACGTTACTTGGCAAGTTTTCTTAAAACTTTAAGGATCTTATAGCTATTTGTTATTTCTTGGTGTTTGCAACGTTTGTGGCATTGTGCATGTTTCGGATCGAAACTTTATTTTTGAGTTTTTAATGAGATAATGTTATATATATATATATAGCACACGACGAAAGAAAACGAATTAACCATTGTTAACGCTTCGTTTCACGTTACTCATTGGTCAGTGGCACCATTCGGCACTGGTGCCAGCAGAGTTAAATCAGTTGGTATGCATTCTTTTGACTTTATTATTATTGTGTAAAAATCAATGATGTATGTTTATTTTAGGTTTTGTTTTTGGTGGAGAGGTTTTGAGATTTTTTCACGGAGGAGATGAATGTTTAACTATTTCACCAACATGGACTGAACAGCCGGGACAAAAGTTAATATGCATGATTAAATTATTTATTTATTTCATTTCACTTATTTAATATTTTGTTTGAGTGTAGCATTGTCATTTACGAAGGTGGAGCTGTTGTGAGTCAAGCTCGTTCTTTATGGCGACTGGAATTGGCTCGAACAAAGTAATTTTGTTTTATTTTTGTGTAGTTTTTTTTCTGTTTCTATACAGTGTTTAATATTTATTTCTTTTATAATGTTAGATGGTCTGGAGGTTATATCAACTGGGGCCATCCAATAAGAATCCGTCACATAACAACAGGTCGATATTTGGCACTAGGTGAAAACAATGAAATTTGTTTACTTCCCAGAGAACAGGCAGCCGTTTCAGTATCAACATTTTGTTTACGATTGGCAAAGGTATAATTAAAAGTCTATTAATAGTATTTCATTTGTTGTTGCATTAACGCGCAATTAACTAATTAATAGGATGACCAAAAAGTGGTACTTGATGACAAGGATGTGGAGGTTAACGGTTCCCCTTTAATTAAATATGGTGATACGACTGTTTTTGTGCAGCACTGTGAATCTGGCTTATGGCTATCGTACAGAGTCTGTTAAATTAATTATTTTAAAGGGTGAGCATATCATTAATTATGTATTTTTTTGGCGATTTTTAGACTTATGAGACCAAGAAGAAAGGTGTTGGAAAAGTCGAAGAGAAACAGGTTTAAATTGAGACATTTCCTTTACTTGAATATTTAATTAATTGGATATAATTTTAGGCAATACTTCATGAGGAAGGCAAAATGGATGACGGTTTGGAATTTAGCCGATCGCAGGAAGAGGAGTCCCGAACTGCCAGAGTCATTAGAAAATGCGGATTTATATTTTCTTTATTTATTTCGTAAGTTCTAGTTATATTATTTGCTTTTGCTAAATTCATGAGTGCTTTTATAGTTGTTTAGACAATTTACAAGAATTTAAAAAAGAAAGTACAATGCTTAAACAGTTCAATTTGGGAGAAATGGTTATGTGTTTAGAAGATTTGATTAACTATTTTGCTCAACCAGAAGAGGATATAGGTTAATAACTTGCACTTACTGTAATTGTTTGCAAGAAAAAAATAACTCAATAGTTTTGTTATACTGCAGAACATGAAGAAAAACAAAATAAACTTAGAGCGTTAAGAAATCGTCAAGACTTGTTTCAGCAAGAAGTATAACGTTAATTGGCTGCAAATTAAAAATAACTCGTTAACGTATTTTTCAAAAAATATTTTAGGGAATATTAATTTTAATATTAGAAGCGATTGATAAAATTAATGTTATCACTGAGCAAGGACTTGTAACTATCTTAACCGCTGAAGAAGGACAAAATTGGGAGCTTATTTCAGCATATTTATATCAACTTTTAGGTATACATTTGGATAAATACTGTAGATTTAAAGTATACAATCTTAACTAAGCATAATTAATATTTTTCAGCTGCCGTTATTAAAGGCAATCATACCAATTGTGCCCAGTTTGCTCAATCTCATCGTCTTAATTGGCTGTTTAGTCGTTTGGGAAGTCAAGCGGCTTCTGAAGGAACTGGTATGATAATTTAATTTAACTATAATAAATGCTTTTGATTTTGTTTGAAAAATATTGTTTTACATTTTAAGGCATGTTGGACGTTTTGCATTGCGTTTTAATCGACAGTCCTGAAGCGTTAAATATGATGAAAGAAGAACATATCAAAGTTATCATTTCATTGTTGGACAAATATGGAAGAGATCCAAAAGTATTTAAAATTTTATTTTTAACAATTGTTTTAAAGCCATAACATATTATTATTAGGTATTGGATGTTCTAAACTCATTATGCGTTGGTAATGGAGTCGCTGTCAGAAGCAGTCAAAATAATATATGTGACAATCTTTTACCTGGAAAAAATCTACTTCTCCAAACAGCTTTGGTGGACCATGTGTCAAGGTAATTTAATTGTATTTGGACTAATCGATAAGATTAAATTAATTGAATAATGATTACTAGTGTTCGACCAAATATATTTGTTGGCAAAGTTGAATCGTCGGCTATGTACCGTAAATGGTACTATGAAGCCATCATCGATCACATCGAAACGGTAACCCACATGCGGCCTCATCTTCGTGTCGGATGGGCTTCTACAGTTGGATATATGCCATACCCTGGAGGGGGTGAAAAGTGGGGTGGAAATGGTGTTGGAGACGATATTTATTCATTCGGATTTGACGGATCTCATTTATGGACAGGTATGTATATCTTTTTTGAAACTTCCAAAAACTATTATCATTGCCAATTGCTTTTTTTTTTCAGGAGGTCGAAGTAACAGTGTAATGGACGATGAAAACATAACATTTCAGAAAGGAGATGTTATTGGTTGTATACTTGATTTAAATATACCAATGATCACATTTACTTTAAATGGAAACAAAGTTAAAGGATATTTTAAAGACTTTAATACTGATGGGATGTTTTTTCCAACAATTAGTGCTTCAGCAAAACTGAGGTTAACAAATTGCATTGCATGTATTGGATTTTATTAATATTAACGATAAAAATTGTTTAGTTGCCGATTTATGTTCGGTGGAGACGAAGGCCGGCTAAAATTTCCATTACCGGAAGGCCACACACCGTTAGTTGAATGTCTTCAACCAAATCAGGTGTTGGCTATCGAACCTTGTTTCTATTTTGGAGAACAGAGCAAAGGGGTTCTCTGGGGTCCTATTCCTATAGAGGATGACGTTGCCTTTGTTCCTATTCCTGTTGATACCTCTGGAGTAAATTATACCAAGTTTTCATTTGAAATGGTATGAATTTCATGTCATGTTTTTCGTAGATACTTTTACCGAATTACATAGAATCAGTACGAGATAAATTGGCCGAAAACATTCACGAATTGTGGGCTATGAACAAAATCGAATCGGGTTGGACTTATGGCGAGGTATATTTTAATTTTACTGTAAATAAAAGTGGCAATAAATAATTAAAAACACTCAGGTGCGAGATGATGTACGAAAAAAGCACCCGTGTTTAACGACTTTTGAACGACTTCCACAAGCTGAACGTCGATACGATATGACCCTTTCATTACAAACGCTTAAGTAATGTAATTCGTTGTCGCTTTATAAATCTTGAGTACTAAAAGTGCATATTTTTTAAATTTGCAGAACAATAATGGCATTAGGTTATCACATATCGGTTGATAAACCACCTGCAAGAATAAAAACATTAAGATTACACAATGATCCGTAAATAATCGATTGAACAATATGAATTCAGAATAACTAAATTATTTTGTTTGCTTGTTTTAGTTATTTGCAGCATAACGGTTACAAACCAGCTCCACTCGATCTTACTGCAATTTCACTGAATCAAAAAATGGAAGGATTAGTTGATTTACTGTCTGAAAATACACACAATGTGTGGGCAAAAGAAAGAATCCAACAAGGATGGACATACGGCTTAACCGAAGTAAACTATAGTTCACCGGGTTATTTTTGAAAAATCGTCATTAGAACTTATGCGGGTTTGTCTTTATTGGCTTTATAAAAACGGTATCAATAAAGATAAACCCGGTATTTGCCATATAATCGTAGTATAACACTAATTCTATGTCCATTTATAATTTTAGGATTCAGTGACTAAGCGTAGTCCTCATTTAGTTCCGTACATTAAAGTAGATGACGTTATTAAGAAAGCCAATCGAGATACAGCTTCCGAAACTGTGCGAATATTGCTTGCATATGGGTATAATTTAGACCCTCCTACTAGTGAAGCACCTGACAATGGTATACTATAATAGCAATTAAGTTATTTTTATTTAACTTTTATTGTGAATTTATAGGAGTTGCAAATAAAGCTGGCAGTAGAGATAAACTGCATTCAAGAACCTACAGAGCTGAAAAAACGTATTGCGTTACTTCGGGGAAATGGTAACTTAATTTCTGTCAAAAGTTAATCCCGGACTTTAATACAGTAATTGTAAATGTCTTTTAAAGGTATTTTGAATTTGAAGTTTTAACGTCTGGTCCAATGCGAGTCGGATGGGCAAAAGTTAATAGCAATCCTGGTGTAGAGATTGGAAGCGATGAAAATTCGTGGGCATTTGATGGTCATCTAGTAAGAACATCGATTATTAATTTATTTAACAATCTACAGTATATAAATTTGCAATAATATTATGTTAAATTTTTATATTGTGTTAATTTATTGAGTTAAAGGCATGCTACACTCACAAGTGTTTAGGTTTAATTTAAAATAAGGTGTAATTAAGTTAGTGATTTTTACGTAGTAATTCGCTTGACTTTTAATGAAAAGGCTAGAAAATTCCATGGCCATAGTTCAGAAGTCTATGGAAAATTGGTCCAAATAGGAGATGTAATTGGCTGCTTGTTAGACATGCATGATCATACAATAAGTAAGTATTAGAAAATTAGACTGTAGACACATCGTTTTGCAACTTAGCATAACTTATTATGGATATGTAAAATTAGAAATGCATGTTGGAATATTTTTAGATGCAAGTTTACCAAAAATGCATCATTGTAATTGGCACACGTCACATTCTTGCATGTGTTTTGCCGAGAAAGCATCTTTGTTTTTTTTTTGGTAACAACATAATATTCACCTCGTGTGTAATAATTTTTAATTTGATACATTAACCACATGAATTGTTTTGTGCTATATTTGAACTTATTCAAAAGGAATGCAAATGGTATGGAGGAAATATGGAAGTTTATGGAAGACAGTGGCAGGTTGGAGATGTTGTTGGCGTCTTTCTCGATCTAAATGATTGCACAATAAGTAAGTTAAAATGCAGCACTATAAAGATTTTTTTACGCCTTTTAATACTAGTAATAAATCGTCTGGCAATGAACACAAGCAAAACTATTCGGATTTTTCAACCGTTTTGGCGATAAAACTTTACTTGCTTCATTGGCAAGTTTTTATTGCGTTTTTGATTGCTGACATGAGTATTTTTGTTTTGACTATTCCATAAAAATGCATGGTTGTGTATTTGACTATGGTTAAACTTTTGCTAGATTAATTCATTTATTATTAAAGGTTTTTCATTAAATGGAGAATTAATGATGGAAGCGATGGGAGGTGAAACTGCTTTTTCAGACATTGTCGGAGATGGTAATATTATTAAATTGACATAAATAACAACTTTAAATTTACTGGGTTATCTTGTAATTGTAGGGTTTGTCCCTGCTCTAACTCTTGGAACTGGACAGAGAGCTCGTGTCATTCTTGGACAGGTAAGTCAAATAATATTGAACTGAAATGTTGAAATTTACATTATACCCGATTATTAATAGATGATTTATTTACAGGATATTAACGCTCTCAAATATTTCACAACTTGCGGTCTACAAGAAGGTTACCAGCCATTTTGTGTGTAAGTGCTAACCGTATAATAATCGTGGTATGGATGCTACATTAATTGCTTTAATAATTTTAGAAACATGAATCGATCAATGACATTTTGGTAT
Source organism: Helicorthomorpha holstii (assembly GCA_013389785.1). NCBI lineage: Eukaryota > Metazoa > Arthropoda > Diplopoda > Polydesmida > Paradoxosomatidae > Helicorthomorpha > Helicorthomorpha holstii. The sequence continues at coordinate 6,686,834 of JAAFCF010006680.1, read as the reverse complement.
ACCAAGAGCTTACCAATGTTTGAAAACACAGACGAAACCGATAGTAAGATCGAAGTGACAAGAATTACTGGAGGGTTGGTTTACATTTTTTAATTCGATTTGTATTCCTAATTATAGCTTTTACTTTATTATTTTATAGAAGCGACTCACCACCAGCTTTAAAAATTTCGCATAAAACATTTGAAACCATGGAGAAAGCTAGCTGGGAATTCTTGCGCTTGAGTTTGCCGTTGACTTGTCATAGCGAATTTATTGAGTAAGATTTACTTATCATTTTTGATTTATTATATTGACATGCCACTTTAAAAAAATATTTTGTATTTATTAGTGAAGAAGAAAAGCAACGTCGATGGGAAGAAATTCGGGCATTGCAACGTCGAGAAAGACTGGAAGCTGAAGCACGGGCCAGAAGAGCACCTGCCCATTTGGAACAGTCAATGTTGAAAAGTGGATTTACGATGTCTGATATTAAAGGTACATTAGCTATGTTTTATCACGTTAAGATAAATATGAACAAGACATGTTTCAATTTCTTGAAAATTTAATTGACATAATTTTTAGAGCTACAACGTGGTTACTCGGCAGACGAAGCAGAAGTTGAGGATGTTTCGTCACCTTCTACATCTAAGCTTTTGGAACCTCCAAAGTTGCCTAAACTTGGAAGTAGACGGTCACTTAATAAAGCGCAATCTATGGATTTTACACAAGGCGGAATTATTGTCAACGGTACTCCGGAACCTGGTAATTGTGTAGACAATAGACAATTAAATCAATAAAACTTGTTCTGATGAATATTTTTAACTGTTTGTTAGGAAAACTAAGATCTACAACTAGTGAAGAAGCTATTAACAAAGATGCATCAGCTAATGATGATAAAAAGAAAAGATCTAAATCGCCATTTAGATTTTTTGGGAAGAAAAATCGCGATACCAGCGGAGACCGCTCTAAAAAACCAACTGTACCAGAACGCAGCAAAGCGCCTACAGCCACGTTGGAACTTCCTTCAGAAAGAAACAAGCCGTTGTCATCTCTTGCAGGAAATTTGTTAAACGTTAGAAATAACAGCATTCGATTGTCTCGCAGTGATTTGAAGCTGTCACCGCCTAAAATTCCCGATAGGCCAGGTCCTTATACCGACGAAAATGTTGAAAATGCGGAAGAAGAAGGCGATTATTTGCATACCGGGGCTCTGCATTTAGCCGATGAATACTATTATGGAGTTCGAATATTTCCAGGCCAAGATCCCAATCATGTTTATGTTGGCTGGGTTACTTCTCAATATCATGTGTCGGATAAGGATTTTGATCCATCAAAAATTAGAAAAACAACGTTTGTCAAAGAGCACGACGACAACGAATTGAATATGTATAACTTAATTTCTAGGTTGATGCATTGATACATGATTTTTAATAAAGTTGCTGCTTTCAGATTTGAGCGTCAAAATTGTTATATGGTTTGTGCTGGAGAAACATTGGGCGATGCATCCGGTCAACAAGACTCTAGGGCTTCGCAAGGAATGTTTGTTGGTTGTTTTGTGGACACATCAACTGGATTTATCACATTTAATTGTGACGGTAAAGAAACAAAACATAAATTCATAGTAAGTTACTAAAATTACATTAGGAGTAGTGACAATATGCGATAGTTAATGGATTGCATTTATAGATGGAACCAAATACAAAACTATTTCCTGCTGTTTTTGTGGAGGCAACTAGTAAAGAAATGCTGCAATTTGAATTGGGCAGAACGAAAACTACTTTGCCTTTATCCGCAGCTGTTTTAAGGAGCTCAGAAAAGCATTTAACACCTCAAGTAAGCTCTTAAATTTCATTTGTTTGTTCAACAGCACTAATTACATTTATATTTATAGTTTCCTCCACGATTGAAAGTACAAGTACTGCGGCAGCACCATTGGGCTTTAGTTTCTAATCAAACTTTAAAAGTTCATTCATTGAAGTTGTCCGATATTAGAGGTTGGAGTATGTATTGTGAAGATCCCGTTTCAATGGTGGCTCTTCATATTCCTGAAGAAGACCGATGTATAGATGTCTTGGAGCTCATTGAGTTTGAAAAACTATTAAGGTCTGAAGTTGTATAATACATGTATCGAAACGAAAACATTTTGTTTTACTTTTTTATTATTTATTTGACAGTTTTCATGCTCAAACTTTGGCTTTATATGGTGCCGTTTGCTTTCAAGGAAATTATAGAGCTGCTCATATGTTATGTCATCATGTTGACCAAAAGCAACTTATATATGCGATTCAAAGTGAATATATGTCAGGTCCATTACGTACTGGATTCTGCGATTTGCTTATTGCGTTGCATTTAGAATCTCATGCTTATGCTAGGTAACCACAATTATTAAATATACGTATACCGAGTGATTTTCTAAATTGGAATACTTTTTTCCCCTATGACAATAAAAAACGGGACAAATCGTCATTAAAACAGATAATATTTAGTCCCGTTTTTTTTTTTCGAGACTGGCATAAATAGTATTCCAATTCAGATAGTCACCAGAGTTTTCGGTGCTAACAATATTTTACCCAACAATATAGAACCTTGACTCAAAGCGAATTTATCATTCCTCTTGGACCTCAAATGAAAGCACTGTATGAAGACCCAGCAATGGCACACACTTTACAAACGCTGGAATCGGTTTCTGTTAGATTGCCTATTACCATGAGTGACATCACGCAGTTGAGTCAATCTTTTAAAATCGCATTAAAAGATTTACATATAATTTTTTTAATTTAGAGAGAAAGTTGAGTCGATTAAAGACCTTGATTCTCCGTTTTTTCCTATGGATATTTTGAAAGAGTTTGTCATGAACGCTTTAGAAGAGGCAGTACGAATTGGGACTTTAAATAACCGTGATCCAGTTGGTGGCAGTCATGAAAACTTATTTGTGTAAGTAATGCTATTTAAACGTTAAAACTAAGATTATTTAAAACTGATATAAAACTAATTAAACACATTAGACCGCTGCTAAAACTTGTCGATAAACTGCTACTGGTTGGCTTAATTGATGACAATGATCTTGGAAGGCTATTGATTTTAATTGATCCTACAACATTTAATAAATCATATGAGTCTTGTAAGTCACGTTTTATAACTTGGGTTGTTTAATTGCAATCATTTAAGTAAATTGCATTTGCAGTTGGAAATGTAAAAGGACTATTGCAAATGAACTTAGATGAAGGGACCAAACTTCAAATGTGCTATGTACTGCATCATCTTTGCGATCTTCAACTTCGTCATAGAGTTGAGTACATTGTGTCCTTTTCCAGCGATTACGTTCGTGATGTTCAAGCGGTAATAAACATAACTAAACGATTTTCGTGGTTGAAAGTTATTACTCATCTTTATATTTTTTAGGATCAACTTCGACGCTATATTGAAATCAAACAGTCTGATTTACCGTCAGCAGTTGCTGCTAAAAAGACCAGGGAATTTCGTTGTCCACCTAAAGAACAAGTATAGTAATCTAAAAATTATTTGTTGCTACAAAGTCTATATTATCAATGCATTTAGATGAATGCTATATTGTCCTTTAAAAGTTTGGAAGAAGAGCAGCTGGACAATTGTCCCTGCACAGATGAATTAAGAGAAGCGCTAAACGCTTTTCATGAAGATCTTATATCTAATGTAATGGAAAAGAAGCCAGAAAGTGAAGAAGAAGCTGAAATACCTAAAATTGAACCACCGCCTAAAGAAGGATCACCTCAGAGATGGGCATTGGGATTTAATAAAATTATAAATTTGGTTAAAAAAGCTGAAGAAGAGAGCAAAACTGAAGAGGAGGGAAAATCGTATCCTGAAGGTTTTCGTTATTTTTTTGTATTTTAAGAAGTTTTTAACAGAAATTTTCATTTATTTGAAAGCTATTTTACGCAAAAACCTTATAAAAACTATTGTGAAATGGGCGGAAGAAACCGTAATTGAAGGAGGAACGTTGGTCAGAGAAATGTTTGCACTTTTACACCGACAATATGATGGAGTTGGAGAAGTAAAGCACTTTTTACAATAACTTTTACATGTCATTTTAACAACAATTTTTGGCAGTTGATTCATGCATTGGAGCAGGCGTACGTAATCGATTTAAAAACCGAAAATGATGTCATGGTACTACTTGGTCGTTTGGGACGTGTAAGGTCATTGCTGCCTGTACAAATGGGTCCTGAAGAAGAAGAAATAATGAGAGACAGTTTATGGTAATTAAATTAGATTTGTAAGGTTAATCGATGTGAAATTATAATTTGATGGTAATATTTTAGGAATCTAGTTAACAATCGGGTATTTTTTCAACATCCTGATCTGATCAGAATTTTGAGAGTTCATAAAAACGTCATGGATATTATGATGAACACATTGGGGCGTCGTGCGCAAACTCAATCCGATGTTCAAGCTGTTCCTGCCACTACTGGTCAACCTGCGGGAGAAGCTAAAGAAAAAGTGAGATCAATGAGAGCTTCATTTTGACAAAACGAGTTGTAACACTAGCTTTATCATTTTAGGACACTTCACATAAAATGGTTGTGGCCTGTTGTCGGTTTTTGTGCTACTTTTGCCGAACGGGACGACAAAATCAGAAGGCCATGTTTGACCATTTGAGCTTTTTATTAGATAACAGCAATATTTTATTAGGTTTAATACATGCAAACTATAGTTAATTATATTTGACTGCAATATAATTTTTAATTTCAAACTAGCTCGGCCATCATTAAGAGGATCAACACCGCTTGACGTTGCTTATTCTTCTTTAATGGATAACAATGAACTGGCATTAGCATTGCGAGAACACTATTTAGAAAAGATTGCCGTGTATCTATCAAGGTGTGGTCTCCAATCTAATCAAGAGTTGCTGGAGAAAAGTTACCCTGACATAGGATGGGATCCAGTGGAAGGAGAAAGATACTTAGATTTTCTAAGATTTTGTGTTTGGGTTAATGGTACATTATTAAATTGACTGACTCCGTAGTGGTTTTTGTTTACTTTTTCTGTTATTTATTTGAATTTTTTTTAGGTGAAAGTGTTGAAGAAAATGCCAATCTTGTTATTCGTCTTTTAATTCGTCGACCTGAATGTCTTGGCCCTGCATTAAGAGGAGAAGGGGAAGGATTACTAAGAGCCATTATTGATGCTAATAAAATGTCAGAAAGAGTGGCTCATTTTAAAAACAATCAAGCTGAAGCATTAACCGCGAATTTATTATGTGATCATCCTCTGCCAACATCTGATGATGATGAAGATTATATTGATATGGGATCAGCAATTTTGAACTTTTATTGTGCTTTAGTTGATTTATTAGGTCGATGTGCTCCAGATGCAGCAACAATAACTCAAGTTAGTTTTTGACGTTTGATGTAAATTAGACACAATTAAAACCTTGTTATTGTTATCTTTAGGGTAAAAACGAATCCATTCGTGCAAGAGCCATTTTAAGGTCATTGGTACCACTTGAAGATCTGGAAGGAGTTCTCAGTTTACATTTCAGCTTACAAAATGTTATAGTTTCCGAAGGTAAGTAAGCTATTTTGTTTTCATATTTGTTGAACATGATTTATGTTAGTTTTAATTGTTTCAATTTTCATTTAGGTATTGAACCAAATAGCGATCTTCCACCAGGACTTGTTCCATCGCACAAGCAATCAATTGTTCTTTTTCTGGAACGCGTTTATGGCATTGATAATCGAGAAATTTTCTTTCGTTTGCTGGAAGACGCGTTTTTACCAGATCTTCGAGCAGCTACGTTGCTGGAAAAAGTATTCATATAACTTAATAACATTACATTTTGTAAACTCATTACTAAAATCTTTTTTAGCCTGATGGAGTTGAAAGTGACATGGCATTGGCACTTAATCGTTACATAGGAAACTCGATTTTGCCTCTTTTAATTACAAATTGTAAATTTTTTGCTGACGCGGATAATTATTGCAACTTGTTAGACGCCACTCTGCACACTGTGTATCGATTGTCTAAGATTAAATTACTCACTAAAGGACAGCGAGAAGCAGTGTCCGATTTTCTAGTCGCTCTCACAAGGTAATATTTGATGATGATTTTAGATTGATAATCATTATTTTTCTATTCAGAGAGATGCAACCGAGTATGCTTTTAAGATTACTCAGAAAACTAACAGTTGATGTATCCAAACTTACTGAATACACAACGGTTGCTCTAAGAGTAAATATATTTAATTTTGTTATAAAACACTGATATTGAAAATCTAATCGGATTTTAAAATTATGAAATGTAGTTGCTAACATTACACTTTGAACGTTGTGGTCGATATTATGGTGCTGCCGGTGGCCAAGGTGTTTATGGTTCTGCTAGCGAAGAAGAAAAACGTCTTACTATGATGCTTTTTACCAACATATTTGAATCGCTGTCTAAAATGGTAAATATTGCATAAATAAAATTGATTTAATGAGGAATGGTTGATTTATCAGCTGAAGCAATTTTTTTCAAGGAATACGATCCGGAATTGTTTGGAAAAGCTTTGCCATGTCTTACTGCGATTGGATGTGCACTGCCACCCGATTATTCACTTACAACAAATGTCGAAGATGAATGGTATAGACAGCCATCGGCTAGTGACGGTCCCTACAATCCTCAGCCTGTCAATATTGATGGGTTAGACGAAACTGTTTTTTACTTAACTTAAATAAACATTAAATTTATATTTTGTTATGTAGAATAAATCTGACTGCAGATCTGAACAATAATGTTGTAAACAAATTTGCCGAACATTATCATGATGCTTGGGCAAGCAGAAAGGTATGATTAAGCAGCAGTTTTTTTTATGTTATAGATAAAATTGATAAATATTTACATAGATTGAGAATGGCTGGATTCATGGAGAATATTGGTCTGATGAAAAGAAGCTGCATCCGAGATTGAAACCTTATCCGATGCTACAGGATTGGGTATGCTATATTTAAAGTTATTGTTACTACTGTATACCTGTGTTTTTCTAAATTGGAACATTAGCTTTTTACTATATAAGTAAAGAAACGGTACTAAATCGTATCGGTTTTAATGATAATGAATCCCGTTTTTTTCTTGCTACGGGAAAAGTGTTCCGTAAAGGTTATAAAATCTTCTAGTATAATAAACATGGCTTTATACTAATTATTACAAAGGAAAGAGAACGTTATAAAGACCCAGTGAGGGAGTCTTTAAAAGCTTTGCTGGCTTGGGGCTGGACAATCGATCTAGTTGAAAATGAAGCCAGTCGTCCACCTAAACCTCCCATGCGAAGAGGTGGATCAAAAGGCAGCTTAGTAAGATAACTATTAGCTAACATGTTTTTATTTAGGAAAATTTTTAAATGTTTTTTTTAAATTTTAGTCGGATATGTCTCAACATGGTTATCATCCACGACCAGTTGACATGAGTAACTTAACTTTAAGCCGGGACATGCAGGTTTGTAGTTATGTTTGCAAAAATAAAAAATGACGTTAAGAGTAAAACTTAATTGACACAGTAATAAATATGATAATGTTGATGTATGATGATGTTACGCAATTTTAGAATATGTCGGAGAGACTGGCTGAAAATGCCCATGACGCTTGGGCTAAGAAAAAGAAGGAAGAATTAGATTCCGTTGGTATGATCATATTACTAGACTATAAATTTAACGTTTTTTTTTAAAAATAAAAGAAATTTTTGTTTGGATCCATAAGGTGGTGGAATTCATTCCCAACTTGTTCCATACGATTTATTGACTGATAAAGAGAAAAGGAAAAACAGAGAACGATGTCAAGAGCTTTTAAAATATTTACAGTTCCAAGGGTATCGTGTACAAAGGTTAGTTCTCATAGTGATGATTGGTTTAGCTCTAATCTAGTTAAACGTCTAGACAAAGATAATGCTAACAACCTGTTTTTATTGACTTTTTTCTATTGTTATTTTGTGATCTGTCTAAATTTTAACCCATTTATCTTTTGCTTTATTTTGCTGCCTGTTGTGTGTACCTTACCTATATTTCATTTTTTTTCTTTGGGGATTTGTAATGGTTTTTATTTTGGGATGGATTATCCTTTCGTTTTGTTTTGTTTGTGCTTTGTTGCGTCAATGTGTAGTGGTGTTGAGTGTAAAGGGTCTTCTAGAATGAAGTCATCGGATCAAGCTTCAGTTGCCGGTAGCACCGAGAGGAGATTTGCTTACAGCCTTTTGGAAAAGCTTCTTAAATATTTGGATGTAGCTGCAATAAACATGAAATTGTTGAAACCAAGCAATAATTTTAGCAGGCGAACTAGTTTCAAAACGTCAACTCGTGATGTAAAATTTTTTGGAAAGGTAAAAATTTTTTAATAAAAAGAAAAAAGTCTTTGCGCTGTTTTTTTCTAACATACAATTTATTAACAGGTTGTTTTGCCTTTGATGGAAAAATATTTTACTACTCATCGTAGCTATTTTATTGCAACGGCTACAGCAACCATTACTACGGGCGCTGCATCTTTAAAAGAAAAAGAAATGATAGCAAGGTTTTTATTTTTTATTGAATTTATTTAATGTAATCCCATATTGATTTTGAAATGTTTTTGTTATTGTAGTTTGTTTTGCAAACTGGCTTCACTTTTACGTGCAAAAATAAGTGCTTTTGGTAGTGATGCTAAAATAACTGTACGGTGTCTGCAAGTTCTAATCCGGGCGTTTGATGCAAAATCAATCGTCAAATGTTGTCCGGAGTTTGTGAGGACATCCATGCTGACTTTCTTCAACAATGCAGCTGAGGATTTGTCTCAAACAGTTATTAATCTGAAGCAATGTCGCTACAATCATATTCGAGGAGCGACCATGAAAACATCTTCATCACTAAATTACGTTCAAATGGTACTTTTGCCGGTACTGACTGCTTTATTTGATCATTTAGCCAACTGTGAATTTGGAAACGATCTTTTGCGTAAGTATCTTATAAAATTTACTGGAATCTCTCTGTTAATTTAGTTTTTTAATTACTAGTGGACGACATTCAAGTTGCTAGTTACAAAATGCTAAACAGCTTATTTGTTTTTGGAACGGATCCAGAATTAACGAAAGACAGGTGATTTTTAACGTTAAATTAGTTTTTTGGTTTGCAAATTATATTAATTTACGATCATTAAAAACAGGAAATTTATCAAGTTGGAGTTGGACAGGTAAATTAATTCTTTCGATTTGATTTATGTTATGGATAATAATTTCAATGTGTAAAAAACGTAGGCATCGACCAGCATTGGGAACCTGTTTAGGTGCATTTGCCAGCACATTTCCTGTCGCTTTTCTTGAACCTCATTTAAATAAGCACAATCCTTTCTCTATCCATGGGAAGCTGCAAGATCATTCACTAGAAGCCCAAGGTATTGCTGATTATGAAATTAATATTGGACATCAACGCAATCATTATTTGGATTAACGATGTTTAATTTACTTAGATGTAATGGCTAAATTAGAAGCTAGTTTACCAAACCTTGAGGATATTATGTCAGAAGTGGAAAAATTTGCAACGTCAAGTGGCAGCTATGCAGCAGCACCACACATTATTGACGTTGAGTTGCCAATGCTATGCAGGTTATTTGATAAATGATTTCAATTGAGTGCTGTTTATTATAATTAATATAAAAACAATACTTAGCTACTTGCCGTTTTGGTGGAGCCAAGGACCGGATAATGTCAATCCTACTGCAGGGTAAGTTTACATCAATTATTTTTGCCAATTGCATTTTAATTTCCATGTGTTATTTAGGGCTCATGTTACTATGGTGACAAGTGAACATATGAATAACCTTTTGAAAAACGTTCTGACTTTAATTAAAAACAACATTGGTTGTGAAGTTGCTCCGTGGATGACTCGAATTGCTGGTAATTTAATTGAAGAGTATAATTTGGCAATACCTATTTAGATGGTTTTGTAACTTTATTATGTTGTTGATAAGTTTATTAACAATTGGAATTATTTGTTCTATATGTAGTTTTTTCGCAGCAAATTATTATAAATTCTTCTGAAGAATTATTAAAAGATCCAATATTGCCCTTGGCTGTTCGTGTCAATAGCAGAGTTGAAGCAATGCTTCATAAGGAAGAATCACTTCGAGGATTTTTGAAATCAACAACAGAAGACACATCTCAGGTTGAAAGTCAGTTACAAGAGGTAATAACCAAAAATTTTACTTTTAAAAAAGCACTGAATTAACATTTTAGATTTTAAACATTTTTTAGGAATGGATGTTACTTGTCAGAGATATATATGCTTTTTATCCGTTGCTTATTAAATACATTGATTTACAAAGGTAAAAACTATCAGCTTTATATTATTCTAGATTATTCATATTCATGTTTTTAAATTTAAGAGCTTATTGGTTGAAACATAATATTAAAGAAGCCGAAGATTTGTATAAACAGGTTGCTGCAATATTTAACTATTGGTCCTTGTCACAGGTACAAAAACATTTTAAAATTTGTTGTTAATATTAGTTAATCATTGTGATGATTGTAGTACTTTCGTCGTGAGGAGCAAAATTATATCAGTCAAAATGAAATTGACAATATGACTCTGATCATGCCAGCAACAACACGTCGAATGCCGGTCATCACTGATCAACCTGTAAATGTTGGCAGCGCCAAGAAAAAGAAACGTGATCGGGATAAGAAAAGAGATAAGGACAAAGAAATTGCAGCCAGTTTGATGGTTGCTTGTTTGAAAAGAGCACTTCCTGTTGGACTTAACTTATTTGCTGGCCGAGAACAAGAACTTGTGCAGCATGCAAAGGAAAAATTCTTAAAGGTATTTTTATTTCTAAAATAAAAAAAATATATACTTATTAAACATTCTGGTATTTTGCAGAGAGAAATCGATGGAGATATTTACGAGTATGTTAAAACACAATTGACGCTCCCTGATAAGGTTTGTAGGTCTCAAATTTATAGAAAATAGTTAATAATATAAATTGATTTTAGATTGATCCTGATGATGCTATGAGTTGGCAACATCATTTGTATAGCAAGCTTGGCAATAAACAACAGGCAACATCAGCTGGCGTATCACTTGATCAGCTGATTGAGAGAATAATTGATATGGCCAAAGTGTTGTTTGGATTGCACATGGTAAGACAGTTTTTACTTTTTTTATACATAATTAGTTTTTTTAATAACACTTGAAGGCCATTATTTTAAACACAGTGGTGCATTTACTTGAATGCAAGTGTTAATTTAGTTTTTCATTAATGGTGTGCAATGGTTTCATTAATGGCAAAGTCTTGATGTGATGATTTTTAAATCAAAATGATCTATTCCTCTTTTACGATATACTAAGTGTACAGTAGGACACGACATTCTTCTGGTTTTAAGTATCTAACACATTATAACATTAATTCTATGATACAGTAACAGCAATATTTTACAGGAACATGAAGTGAAATGAAACAATTCTGCATCCTTTTTAAAATCACACTTTTGCCTGCAACTACTTTTTATAAAATGTATATGAAATAGGTGGAGAAACCAACCAGTGTTGCGAAAAAGAAAACACCAGGCTCATCACTGATGCATGCATTTTATTGCCTGTTTGTGAGTATGGGAGTTGTTGTCATTGCTTAACGCTCTAATAGGAACCCATCTGTGTGGACTTTTCATAACCTTTTACTACATTTTATTCATATTTTTTAATATAACTTAATTTTAATAATAATTCTCTTTACTTTAATATACATGATGATCATGAAACTATTGGCTATGCATTTATACTGATACTGTATAAAATTTTTTATAAATCTGACGGCTTTTGACAGTCCACATAGATTACAATTGCCATTTGATAGCTAATAGTTGGACTTAAAATGTGAAAAAATTTAAAAAGCTACCGGCGATCGTTAGACTACAAAACCGCTGGATTGCACTCTAGAATACCAAGTCAAAATGATCCAAAATCATTGTGTCTAATATAGATTGATCATCCACAAGGCCAACAAAAAGGAGTTGTTCGTAACATTGTGTCAACGCAGCGTAAACGAGCCGTAATTGCTTGCTTTCGCCAGACATCATTGCATAGTCTTCCAAGGTAAACATTAAAATAGTTGGACAAAATCACTTTGCAGATGCCCAACGCTTGATCTTTTACCTTAGGTTAAATATTTGTAGTTTTTCCAGTTGTACACACTAACAAACTGTCCATAAATTTCAGCCAGTGCCTGTACTTTCACTTTTCACTAATTGTGTAGTGTTTCTGTTAAATCCTTTAATATTGGCCACACTAATAATGGATTGTAACATATCCCATGTTTTCCAACTTTAGGCCGAACATCCTCCTCTTAAAAAATATGCATGGAAGACTCTAGTATCTTCAACTAGAAGACGAACACTCATGGCTTGCCTAAGAAGTAAACCTTTATATAGCATGAGCAGGTATCAACACTTTTTACTAATTTCAAAATCCCTTAACAACTATTATTGCATGATTGGTAAACACATTGTTAATTACACATTGTATAGAGGTTTCTGTTGAATTTCTAACACATGAAATTAACTTGATTTAACACGCTTTCATTTAGGCATCGGGCAATTAATATTTATTTGAGAACCTACAAAGACTTGTGGTTGGGAGATGAAAACGTTGGTCAAGAAGTGCTTATAGAAGATCTTACAGTAAATTCACTTTTTCAATGTAGATTAATATAAGTTTGAAATCGGTTGATTTGAATTATGTTTTTCAGCAATCATTTGAAGATGCTGAGCGAAAGAAAGAAAGTGAAGAAGAAACGGATAAACCTGACCCGGTGTCTCAGTTAGTCACTGCATTCTGTAGAAATGCAACCACTGAGCACAGGTTTGTAAAGTATTTTTCTACAATTTCAGTTTTTTTAGTGTAAATTCTAATGTTAAAATAACCTGTTTGGAAATATGTATAGTGGCGCTTTGCAGGAAGATCCGTTATATATGGAGTATGTAAAGATAATGAGCAAAGTATGTTTCATTTCGCTAATTTTTAATGAATATGATCTGTACTATAATTTGAAATTATTTTAATTCGAAAGAGCTGCAGCGGAAGTGATGAAGAAGAGGAGGAAGAAGAGGGAGATGAAGAAGGACAAGGAACTTCGATACATGTAAGTAATTAACTAAGTTTTACATCTATGTTAAGTATATAACTTCTTTGTGCATCTAATTTTTTACATAAGAGGAAAAATAGAATGATGGTATAGTATTTAATTTACCAGAAGCGTAGCAATTTTCGAACATAACTTATTAACTCCTATTATTTATAAAATTGTGCAGGAACAAGAAATGGAAAAACAGAAACTTTTATTTGAACAAGCAAGGTTAGCTGACAGAGGAGTTGCTGAAATGGTGTTACTTCATATCAGTGCTTGCAAAGGTAAATTTCATTACTCAAGAAATAGTTTAAAAGTAATTTATTGTATTAATTGCCATTAAATTAACTTTATTAAACTATTAGGAGTTCAAAGTTCTATGGCTGAAAACACGATGCACTTGGGAATTTCTATACTCAGAGGAGGAAACATTGAAGTTCAAAGAGTAAGATTGATTTGGATACTCATTTATCCATATTATAATAAATGAAATATTTTGTTGCGGTTACAGAGAATGTTGCAACACTTGAAAGACAAAAAAGATGTCGGATTCTTTACTTCTGTAGCTGGACTAATGAATTCTTGCAGGTACAATTGCCTACAACAAAACTCTGGAATTCAGATATGTTTATATTTTTAATGACAAAAATATAGTGTTTTGGATCTTGACGCATTTGAACGTAATATGAAAGCTGAAGGTCTTGGAGTTGGCTCAGAAGGAGCAGCTGGAGAGAAAAACATGCATGATGCAGATTTTACTTGTGCGCTCTTCCGCTTACTTCAGCTGTTATGTGAAGGCCACAATTTAGGTATCCATTTCAGACTATAAGAATTGAAATAATTGATCACTTTTATGAACTTAATCATTATCTGACTGGCAGAATTTCAAAATTATCTGAGAACCCAAGCTGGCAATACGACTACAGTAAACATTGTTATTTGTACAGTTGATTATTTGTTGCGCTTACAGGTAATGTCGTAATTTTGTTAATTTATTTGAGTTTTGTAATTATTTTTTTTTACAATTCTCTCAATTGTTAACAGGAATCAATCATGGATTTCTATTGGTACTATTCGAGCAAAGAAGTGATTGATCAATCGGTTAGTAATACATTTTGAAAATTATTTTAATGCATTTTAGTAATACTAATTACGTTACAGGGAAAAACAAATTTTTTGAAAGCTATCGATGTAGCGAAACAAGTTTTTAATACATTAACGGAATTTATTCAAGTATGTACTTTAGCGTTCATCGTTTTCATTTTAATTTATTGTTTATGAGTTTATTTTTTATAGGGTCCTTGCACACTGAATCAACAAGCGTTGGCCCACAGTAGGTTATGGGATGCTGTCGGCGGTTTTCTATTCTTATTTGCTCATATGCAAGATAAACTGTCAAAAGTAAGAATTACTTATTACGTACATTATTCAGATGTCATTTAGTTTACAAATATTTTACGTGTTTTTTTAATAGCACTCAAGTCAAACTGATCTTTTAAAAGAACTTTTAAATCTTCAAAAAGAAATGGTGATTATGATGTTGTCAATGTTAGAAGGTATATTACAAGTTTTATTAATATAAATTAGTTTACTAAGTAATTATTTTTAGGAAACGTCATGAATGGAACTATTGGTAAGCAAATGGTGGATACTTTAGTAGAGTCCGCATCAAATGTTGAGGTATAATGGAAATTATCACTTATTTAATGTAACATTTAATTGTTTTTTTTTTTTTGTAGTTGATTGTAAAATTTTTCGATATGTTTTTGAAGTTAAAAGATTTGACATCATCTCCTGGTTTCCAAGTGAGTTAAATGTTTTAGTTTAATTCAATTAATTTGATTAATATTTTTTCATTAGGAATTGGACGTCAGCAAAGACGGCTGGATTACTCCTCGGGATTTTAGAAAATCGATGGAACAGCAAAAGACTTATACTCCGTAATTTATTTATTAATTTTTCAATTACGAAAAATATAAAATCTTTTTACAGTGATGAGATCAATTATTTGATGACTTGTTGTGACACTAACCATGACGGAAAAATTGATTACATCGAATTTACAGAGCGATACCACAATCCCGCGAAAGACATTGGTTTGTATGACTCTTAATGAGTATCATTACCATGAAATGCCATCATTACCATTGAAATGCTAACTTGCATTAAAATAAATTATGCAGGTTTCAACTTGGCTGTACTACTAACAAATTTATCAGAACACATGCCAAATGATCCGAGGTAATTCTGCTTTGGTTTGAACTTTTTTGTAACACAAAAATCTATATTCGGTGATTATAGGTTAGCACGGTTCTTGGAAACGGCTGGTAGTGTGTTAAATTACTTCGAACCGTTTTTGGGAAGAATAGAAATTCTTGGTAATTCATTTTGTAACTAAATTAGTAAAATTTTATGTTATAAATTTTGATGTTTTAAGGTGGTGCTAAACGAATCGAGCGTGTTTATTTTGAAATTAAAGAGTCGAACATTGAACAGTGGGAGAAACCTCAGATTAAAGTAAAATAATTTGTTATTATGAGTAATTCAAACATTTCTATTATAATTTGTATTTTTATTGTCAGGAATCCAAGCGAGCATTTTTTTATAGCATTGTCACTGAAGGTGGAGACAAAGAGAAATTGGAGGCTTTTGTAAATTTTTGCGAGGATGCCATATTTGAGGTTCTTAGTTAATATACCAGTAATATCAAAAGCAATAATTTATACTGATTGTCACTTTTATATTTTAAAGATGCAACATGCTAGTAGTATTACACAAGAGGAAGAAGAGGACCATCCAAAAACGGCCAACTACAAATACACCATCACCGAAGAAAAACAGTAATAAAATAAATGCCATTTTAAACTTAATACTGTTCACTTTTTAAATTTTTGATTACTATTGTAGTTCAGCGCTGGAACCAGTAAAGCTAGCGTTAAGATCAACAAAGCAGTACGTTGGCGAAGTCGCTTCCAATTTTAAACCATCAAACATTCGGAAGAAATTTGGTGAACTAAAGCAGCTGACTTTCCTGGAGTTATTTGTTGGCTTTTTTCGGTTGTTGTTTTACAGCGTATTCTACAGCAGTCGAACAAGTTACCTGGTGATTAGGTAAGACAATGGTTTTTAATAAACCTTAAAAAAATTCTCTAATTTTTGAAAAACTGGCTAGAACTACGCTGCGATTTATTTTATTGCTCATGGGCGGTCATCATGAAAAGATGATTGACAAGCAGGCCGACCTGAAAGGGGCTTTAGTACCATTTAGTTATCAGCCTTTAGCAATTGATGGTATTCCAGCGGGTGATTTGGCTCTTCTAGGTGAAGTTGAATCCAACGGCCCGATACAAGCGTTTGGAATTGACATCACTAAGGAAGACGAAGGAGGAGAAATTAGGTTGTAAAGTTTTCGATTTAAGTTGTCTTTATTCATTAAATTGGATGTGTGTTTTTATAACAATTGAAGATATCATATGGCTCCTCATCAAGCGCCTACTGAGACATCACCTCATTCTAGTGTTGAAGAAGCTGTAGGTGAAACACCAAGTGATGAGGAAGGTGGTTCACCAAGTAGTCATCCACAAAAAACTATCATTGGCAACGGTGAGTTACCCGATGGAGCCATTCCTTTAGGTAGCAGTGCCGATGTAGCGGCGGAAGCGACACTGAAAGAACGTACACCATCTCCTGTTGCTGATAAGTACGTAAAATTACCCGTTTTTAAAATATACAGGGTGATTTTCTATATTGGGCTTTATGATCGAGAAATAAACTGGACAAACCTTGATTGTAACTGATAATATTTAGTCTTATTTCTTTATTTGCACTGTAAAAAGTGTAAGAAAAATGTTCCAATCTAGAAAATCATTATGTATACCGTAGTTCAAGTTATGTTTATTAATTAGAATTATATAATAGAAACATTCAAAGTGAAGCTAAAAAACCACAACCAGCTAAGATCGACGCGAGTAGAGCCTTGGTGCCAGCTCAGCTATTTGAACCTCCAAAGGAGGCTCAAGGAGAAGCACCACGATTACCAAGCTTTGAATTTGCTGAATGGAATAAAAAGATTGTGGTATGTGTAACTAATAAAAAAAATACTTACATCAGGTTAATCACTTAATATTATGTTAACTGCAGAGCTTCTTAGCAAGAAATTTCTACAATTTAAAATACGTGGCTTTAGTTCTGGCGTTTTGCATTAACGTTATTCTGCTGTTCTATCGGGTAATAATGTGATAAATTCTAAAGTTTTATCAATTAATATAATATTCGGTTGCTGGATGTATTTGTATAAGGTTACTGAAGAGTTTGGTGACGTCGATAATGATAGCGATGAAGCTGTAGGTGGATCCGTTGGAATGGAAAGTAATGGTGACGATGGTGGCGATATTGGAGGCGATGGTGATATCGGCGGAGACGATGATGATGCTAATGAATGGGTAACAATGGAAGAACGACTATATTACTTGGAACCTATGATACGAATTTTATCTTTGCTGCATTCAACCGTTTCATTCTCAATGCTGATAGCTTATTATCATCTTAAGGTAATCCATTCAATTTCTCTTTATGACAATAAATAATAAGACGTAAATTTAATTTAAATATAGGTGCCACTTGCTATTTTTAAACGCGAAAAGGAAATTGCTCGTCGGCTGGAATTTGACGGACTTTGGATTGCTGAACAACCAGCTGAAGACGATATTAGAAGCCATTGGGATAAACTAGTAATTAGTGCAAGGTAATTGCTTTAAAGAGATTATCCATTAAAACCTAAGATAAAACTCTATGATTTAAATATTTGTAGATCATTTCCAGTTAATTATTGGGATAAATTTGTTAAGAAAAAAGTAAGTATACTTCATAATTTTTTTACTATTTAAAAATAATTTTCACTCAACTGTTTGTTCAAATGGAATTTAGGTGCGACAAAAGTATAGTGAAACTTACGACTTTGATGCAATTAGTAATTTATTGGGGATGGAAAAAAGTGGATCTTTCAATTTAGGAAAAGAAGAAACTCCTACCGGGTTTTTCAGTTTGTAAGTCTATTATAATTATAGCTAAAACCATGGCATTCTGTTGTAAAGTTATCTATAAAAGGTTTTTTGTATTGGTTTAGCTTTTCATCAATCGATTGGAAATATCAGATTTGGAAGGCAGGAGTAACTATTACGGACAACGTACGTTTTTCATGAACAATTGTCACACGAACATTACCTTTTTATTAACAAAAACCTCTTTTTAACAGTCCTTTTTGTACACACTATTATACTTTGCTTTTTCGGTGCTTGGAAATTTCAACTATTTTTTCTTCGCTGCTCATTTACTGGATGTTGCTGTTGGATTTAAAACATTGAGAACAATTTTACAATCAGTAACTCATAATGGAAAACAGGTACAAATTTTTTTCCTTCGTAAAATTATGACTTCTTTGTGACTCGTACCAAAATGTTTGTATAGCTCGTTTTAACTGTAATGCTGTTGACAATCATTGTGTACATTTATACCGTCATCGCCTTTAACTTTTTCCGTAAATTTTACGTCCAAGAAGAAGACGATCAAGTAGCTAAAAAGTGTCATTCGATGCTTTCGGTAAATAATACACCATGGAAAAATTCTTAGCATAACAACTATGCAATAATAATCTTTTTATTCACATAGTGTTTCGTTTTCCATCTTTATAAAGGTGTCAGAGCAGGAGGTGGTATCGGTAAGTTGTTTAAAATTTATTTTAAAAACATTTGATAATTTCACAAACTAATCGGTTTTAGGTGATGAAATCGAGCCACCTGACGGGGATGATTATGAGGTTTATCGTATTATATTTGACATAACTTTCTTCTTCTTTGTGATTGTCATTTTGTTGGCAATTATTCAGGGTGCGTAATGTCTTTTACGTGCAGCAATGATTTTTGGATTAATTTATGCTTGACTTTGCAAATTAGGTTTAATTATCGATGCTTTTGGTGAACTAAGAGACCAACTTGAAAGCGTAAAAGAAGACATGGAAGTGCGTTAACTATTATTGCTTTTCCTAATACCGGTAATTGATTAAGTGACATGTTAATTTTTATTGTATTTTCCAGAGTAACTGTTTTATTTGCGGAATGGGCAAAGATTATTTTGATAAAGTACCTCATGGGTTTGATACTCACGTACAAAAAGAACACAACCTTGCTAATTACATGTGAGTATTAACGTATCTTTTACCATTAACAATTCAGCATGCAATTGTACCATCGAAGTTGACAGGAGTAATTTAGTACGGGGGAAAATCTTAATATTGAAGTCTAATGGAGAATGTCATTGAAGTCAGTGGGTGGATTTTAACGGAGATGTTAGCATTAAAATCTCTGGGAGAATTCTAACATTAAAATATCTGGGAGAATTCTAACATTAAAATATCTGGGAGAATTCTAACATTAAAATATCTGGGAGAATTGTAGCATTAAAATCAATTGTAAAAGATTAGCATTAAACTAGTTTATCAAAAACAAAAAGCTAATTATTTGATAAATTTTAGGTTTTTCTTGATGCATCTTATTAATAAGCCTGACACTGAATACACTGGTCAAGTGAGTAAAATTTCTTCTTTTTTTAACCTTTTTTCAACTAATTTCAATGTCTTAACATTTTCAGGAAACATACGTATGGGAAATGTATCAGCAAAGATGTTGGGACTTTTTCCCTGTAGGTGACTGTTTCCGAAAACAATACGAAGACGAACTTGCTCCTGGCGCAGTCAGCTAAACGATTCGACTGTAAATTCAAAAACAAAAAGTGTTGTATGGTGTATTGAAAAATATGGATTCCCCATAGAGACCGATGTTTCCACTGGTTTTATTTGTTACAAATTAATATATTGACATTGCATACATTTACATGTTTTCAATGATGCTTAATACTCTTTTAGTAAGCATTCAGAAGTCATTAAGAGAAAACTTCATCAAATATTTCGTATTGGTTTGACAAACATTTTGAATTTCTAAAATTATTCATCAGCGTATTATTATTATTTTGATGTTTTGTTTTAATCAGTAAACCAAATTGCATGAGATTGAATAAAGATAATGGTTATATTTGACTATAGTCTACAAGGAAAGTTAGTGGGAAAAAGTAATCCTGTATCATTTTTTTTTTTTTTCAAATGAATAATACATTATTACAGTAAATTGCAGTATGTGTCCTTTTAAACCTCTTTCGAATTTTTAATAAATTGGTTCCTCTTACATAGAATGGATTTAGTTTCACTTATACTTTTTTAATTTAGTTGCATACTGATGCATTTATTCAATTATTTGGTGTAATACGGTGTTCACAAGGAATATCATTACACCGGGCTTGACTCGCTCCACGAAGCAAAATAACTTATATGTTAATAACCAATAGTGCTTTGATGTTCTATATCCTTTGAAATCTTATTTGAGTTTCCAAGTTTCTAAGTTATACCAAAAACCACTAAACATTCTGATTTTTTGACGTATAGGAGAGTTTTTGACTGGAAGTTAATATTAAATGTTTTCAAAAGTGTTCATGCGCTTATGCAAAATATAGTACCTGTACCTTAAACTATAAAAACTGGAATAAAATCAAAACGATTAGATATCTCTCAAAACTCCCAACGGAATTGCAATCATCGCATCATTCGCCTGTTAAAATCCATATGTAAAAGTAAGTAATTTTTTATAATAACGCAAAGGCCTTACTCATTTTTTCAAAAATAACAGTTTTTCAGAAAAAAATAAAGTTGCTTCGATTTTCTTCAAAACACTTTAGTTAATAATCAAATTACTTTAGGCATAATCACTTTAGGTATAAGTTACTAACCTGTCGTATTAACCCGGAAATTCATCTCTAAGGACCTCAAAACTGTCCGAATCGGACGAAAACGACGGGATACATGTTTTTGGTACTCGGCAACTGAGAGTGTTGGTGTTTACTTTTTATGTTCATTTGAGATGGGCAATTTTGATGGGTTTATATCTAAATAAATGTTTAGAGTTTTTTACTTTGTGATTTGTTACTTTGAAACTGAATAATTAAAGAAATGTAATGATAAACAATTAAAAAAAAAAAATTTTTTTTTGTTGAATTTCAAAGTAAAATATATAGTGGGTTATTAAGAAGCTAACATTCGTCTTCTCCGGTGTGGCCGAGTTGGTTTAGTCACCAACTAAAAACAGCGGAACCCTCCTCCCGTCCCATTCCCCTCCCAATGGTTGGTTTAGGTATCTGCTATGGTACCAGGTATATAGGTATGGCATGGACGTCAAGCGCCTTTGAGGCCTTCACCCCGCAGGGGGCTTTCTTCGACCCTGGCTCCCTGCAGGGGGTGGGGTGAGGGCCTCAGAGGCGCTGGTGATGAAACCTTCCTTTGGGGTAAGGGGGGCACGGTCGAGGCGTTTTATTATAGTTTTGGAAGGCGTGACGTCACCTTCTTAGTTGCGACGGCAGCGCCACCTACATTGAAAAGTAACAAGCGCCATCTTGATCAATTACCCAGTTCTACGAGTGGCCCAGCTTCAGGACGGATGTCCTTTTTATTTTGTCATCGTGGAGGATTCTTTTTTTTTTTTTAAATTTTATTTAGAAATTTAAAATTCGTTGTAGTACTTATATTATCTACTGTAGATTTCATTTTATTTGTAATATTTGTTTTTTCTAGAGGATGGCGGACAGAAGGTCAAGGATTACACTGGATTTAAAAAGGGAAATTGTGAACCATGGTAAACTAGATCGTTTTTGATTTAAAAGCTTTTTCAAATGTAGTTATTAGATTGATAGTTTTAACTTAGAATCCATAATTTATTTAATATTCTGGCTTTAAAATGTCGTTTAGTGGGCAAGCTTTCTTTGAAAACGAAAATCTTTTCACGTAGCAATTGAACTTTCATCATCGTCGCCCATCCAAATCTTAAATAAGCATTTTTCATAATTTTTATTTAATACAACTTAATTTAGTCGAAAGCTCTCAACTAATTTAAATATTGATAAATTGAATGGTTAAATGTTAGCGTGATAATTATTTCTTTTGAATTTCTATTGCAACGTATCAGCCATTGTTTTTCAACAGCAAGTGACTTTGAACTTCGAGAAAAACTTGCGAAATTTCAAATAGTAAATCACGAACATTTGATTGTTTTTCTTGATGATGAATGAAATAGTTTGTTTTAATGTACTGTATTTTAAATGCACTTCTTGTGGTTTGCTGTTTTTCAGTCTTTGTTACATGAAGGAATTTGTATGTTGGGAGTCTTTTTTTGGTGGATCAGTCTAAGAAATGGATCGTTCTTGCATGGAGGATTTCAGGCACCAAGAAGGTTATTTTGAAATGTTATTGTTTGAAAATTAATGTTTAATTATTTCGTTTATTTCTGTTTGCAGCTTCTAAAACTGCTTTTGTCTGAATTATTGTGCAGCTCCAAAAACTTCAAGAGGCGAAATTTTCAACGAAAAAACGCAATCTTCTAATTTCGAGATTTAATATCGTTTGTAAATTCGTATATATATCGTGTTTATATTCGTTTTAATTGTAAGCGCTTGTTTTTGTATTTTTTTTTTTTTGTTTTTTTGCGATTTGTTTGTTCTTATCGTTGTTGCATTAAAGTTTTTTTCAAAATATTTTTGGCCCTTCCAGCACCCGTACTTTTTTCAACAATCATCGCAGCAGGGGGAGAGCATTCTTCAAGTCCCCGCGCATACTTTTTCAATGGGAGCCACCTGCGCCAACACTTAGCTATTTTTCCCCCTGCCCTTATGGGCTTCCGTAGTTTTTTCCTTTTTTTCCCCTTGGTTTTTTTTTTCTCCCATTTTTTTTTTACCTTTAATTTTTTTTCCCTCCGAAATTTTTGAAATTTTAAAATTTTATTTTTATTGAAAATGTTAAACTTACAAAATGGTTCCGAAATAAAACGACCTGAAATCGATTTGTTTTGTGCAAGACAAGTAAAATTTCGAAAATGGAAAAGTCATAAACGACTACCCAGTGGTTGAGAATCAGCTGGCAG
>JAAFCF010006680.1:6558031-6655853 GCA_013389785.1 Helicorthomorpha holstii | reverse complement strand
TTTACAGTACCTATAATGTCAACTTGTATTGTAGAGTTAATTATTCCTTGGCTACTTGTAGCTACACAAGTATATTTCCCAGCATCCTCGGATTTAACAGAATCAAAGTACAGAGTGCCATTGTCATCTTTTATATGACTAGGCCATTCGAGTAATGGCAAACCTTCCTTAACCCAACGAACAACTGGTTTCACCGATCCTCTTGCTTTACAATAAATTTTAGATTTAGAATGTAGCTCTAACTTCCTATTAACAGGCACTGGAACAAACTTTAAATTTTCTAATACAAAAATTTAAAACAATAAACATGGGTTGTATTCTAATTGGTTACTCAGATATTACCATTGACTTTTAACTCGGCTGCTGCGGATTGAATGATATTAAATCCCAAAGTGTGTATTTCACAAGCGTAATCTCCAGGATCAAGAGGATTGACATTAAAAATGACAAGACTGCCATTATGAGAATGTGAAAATACTCGATATGAATCGTTTCTCACTGGTCGATTGTCTTTTAACCATGATATGGTCGTATATGGATAAGGACTTCCAGTATACGCACAAGTAAACTGAACCCAACTTCCTTCATCGATTAACTGTGCAACAGGCCCAGCAACGATTGCAGGAGGAACTAAAAACTCACATTATTTACATTGACAAATTAAGAACATTCGATTCCAATTACCCGTCACATAAACTTGTATATGATGCTTCCTGGTGCCAGCTATATTTTCAGCAACACAAGTATAATTTCCAGCATCTTCTACTTTCACTTTACTAATGACTAAACGAGTATCATCAACATGAATACGGCCAGTATCCGAAATAACCTGCAATTAAAAGTGAGAAAAAGTTTAAAATATAAAACTGCAATAAACTACTCATTTCTTTTTTTTATGTAGTTAATTCTTTACCCTTCCTTTGCCATATTCCCACCAAACAGTCGGTTTTGGATATCCTTTTGGTCTCAAACAAGTAATTTCAAACTCAGTTTCTTCAGCAACTACATTAACAGTAGTTGCTTTCCATGACGGTTCAAACGAGTTTTCATCCATGATTTTCAACTCTAAAGATTAATAACAATTAATAAAACCAATTTGAAAAAACTGAAGTGCATCGATTAAAATGATCTTACCAGCCACTTTTAATTCGACCACGTAAGCTTGCACAGGTTCATCTTTTGTTACACCTTTAGTTCCAACACATTTATATGGTCCTTCGTCAGAAGCCTTCACACGATGGATATACAGTGTTCCATTAGAATAAACTGTAAGTCTAAAGCAAAAGAATTGCACTGAAAGCAATGTCATATTTATATTAGCATAAATCTCAACCAACCGAGAAGAGTTTGACAGCAGAACATCGTCTCTTGCATACCAATCTGTTATTGCAGCATTATCGTAAATACAATCAAAATATGCAGGTTCGGATCTCCTGACAGTCACATCCCTTGGTAAATATCTTAAGTGAGCAGCATTTGGATCTATACAAATGAAAATTTATGCATTGTTCAATGTCAAGGGGAGTTTTACAACAGCTACTGAACATTTCTTGTTATTAGTTATTGCTATCACCAAAAGATTTTATCATTGATAAAAGCCAGTTATAAATTCAAGTAAAACCATAAAAAAATAAAATTGTCATGCCGACAACATTTTGTTTATACAGCAAAATGCTTCTCTTCCTGTCTCCACTCCTAAGAGTCAACAAACAAGCGTACCCCACTGAGCCAAATGGCCAACAACTCTACAGGTTTTCTTTCATATTTCTCCGCCTAACATATCTTGCACAATAATCTTATTATAAAAATTGAAGCAACATCTGAAAGCCTGCTAGCGTAAACCCCACGAATGTGGAATGCGCTTTGTAAAGTCGGTAAAATCATCTCCAAACTACCCCTCAATATTGAAACTTGTTTACAATTTTGCAATAAAACTAAAAACAAACAAAATAGACAAACTTCTCCCTAGCCCTCGCACTATCGCCTTATAGTTTTCCCCTACTGCTACTATTATATGAACCAGACATGAAACTTGCCTTATGCTGACTAACTAAATATTTTTAACTTGTCCACGTTATAACTATTTTGTTTCACACTGATTTTCATGATTCCATTAAGTTAAATCCAAAATTTTAAAATTAACTTACGTTTTAACATTAAAGGAAAATTAACGGTGCTGTCCATTTCCCCAGCTTCGCTTTGAACTTTGCACGAGTAAACTCCATTGTCAACAGCGGAAATGTCTAAAATCTGCAGCTTTCGTCCTTCATGGATACTAATCCTGTCGTTTTGAAAAATTCGCAAATTGTTGCGATACCATTCATATTGAAGATCAGGATTGCCATCAGCTTTACAACGAAGAACCAGCTTTACTCCTTCGGTTAACTGCTCTGGAGTATCTGGTTCCTGAAGAATGACTGAAACCGATTCGTCGATCCCTATAAAACAAATAAAAAATATTGAATGAGTTATAACCATTAACGTAAACCTTTAAAACTAACATATAAAAAAATGACGTATAACGTCTACTACACAGTAGTCATGGATTTAAAAGAAATTCCAACTTCAAGAAATTTATTTCAGTTTTCATAAACAATTCAAGTGTCTCGACAACGCGCCAACATCATAATGATTTATAGCCTTTTTATCTTGAAGAATAGGAATCTCCTTTGAACAACATTTTTCCGTTAAGCCACACAAAAAATTCCATATGTTTTAAGTTTCATTGACAAAATGTATTGATAAATAGTTCTAGTATACATGGTTAAAAGAAGGTTCAAGACGAGAACATTTTATGAATATTGCATAATGAAGTATAGGAAACTGATAACAGAATACCCAGAAAGTTCTCACGAGAAACGTTGCAAATTAAAGATAGCACTGATTTATTCGTCTCAATCAATGTTTTGAAAAGCAAAAAAAAAAAAAACCGACTTATTAAAATATTTAAAATGTGCAATAAAACTACAATAATAAAAGTTTATTTAGTTTTAAAATCATTCAACCATACTTAAATGATTTAAAATTCACAGTACAGTAATTCTTTATTCTAATTTTCCTCTTTAATCTTATTTTAGCATTTATTAGCAAGATTCACACAACGTGTTTTGTGAACGCATCTTCTTGTCTCGGTTATATACATTCCTCCTAATAAATTACGAATAGCAACTAATGGCTCAGCGTGACCATAGACAAAATAAATCGCTCCATTCCCTAAACTGTAAACATAACGTCTGGGTGTACAAGACAAAGCTTTTTCGTCTACAGTACTTGAAATTACTAGGAAGAAAAATCATCAAATAAAATAATGGATTTTCCCCACTTCAAGTTTCCTATTACAGTTCTTATACTCTAAAACAGGGGTCTCCAAACTACGGCCCGCGGGCCACATTCGGCCCGCGGACAGATTTTGTCTGGCCCGCGAAGAGCTAGCATACTTGAAAACGTCTTTTAGCGAACATATTTTTATAGCAAATTATAATTAATGATAATATGAATTTGGCCCTCGGAACTTACTGGAGTAATCAGTATGGCCCTAAGGCTGGAAAGTTTGGAGACCCCTGCTCTAAAAGACTGTTTAAAATGAAAAGAAACCTTGAATAAGCAGACTTTCCCAGTCGTCACAAGTTCATTTTCAATTGCCAAACAAGCTAACAGTCTAATAGATAATTATAGTACGACAAAGTACCGTACTGTAATATTAATGTAAATAACAATTCAATCATATTTATCAACCATGTGCAAACTTTCAGCACATTTTTTACTGCTGTTTAATGTTTATCTAGTGTAAAGACTGCAATTTAATCTCAAGTAGTACAACTCATTCATCTCACTTGAAGAAGAAAGATTTTTACCGCTCATCAAACATCTTGAATCAACAATAAATAAACCCTAATCTCTTCACTTTCCCCACCGTCATTTCCACCCAATAATATTTCATGGTACATGTAAATGGTTCAAAAAAGCAACGATTTATCATAGCGTTTTGAAATTTCTTTCAAAAGATAAAAAAACCCAGAACAATATGGAGTGCATTACATTAGTGCATAAAATTGCAGCAAGTAAATCGTTTATTTTTATTTTCATGTCAAAAGTAAACATTGTGTATCATTAGATTTCAGCAATTATTTTGGGAAAGAGACATTTTGCTATTGTAATTGATTCCACATCACAACCCTAAATTTAGCAAATACAGTTTTGTCATCCAGATCAACTTCTAACTGTACATTCTACCCAACACCCCCTTGCACTTTGTGACTATGAGCAAAAACGGAAATTACACAACATACCACAACTACCCCAACACCAGAGTTCCCCTTTCCATTTGCAATATAAACGAAGTGTATATCACAATCATCAATACAAATGACATTTCTCGCACCAACAATGTTTAGAAATGTCTCATGATTCACCATTGGCAGACTCTGAACTTCCAGTATTCCGTCAAGGCCCTATCATGTATAAAGAGGCAACACTACGTGACAGCACTGTCAATGAGAAAGGTTTGAAGAAGAAATAAAAATCTAAAAATCTACAGATAGAAGACAACGAATGAATATAAATTCTGATCTCAACACGTTCAGATCGACTGCATGTATGTAGCCCTATGCGGCTGTGAGCTTGCTTCCAACACCCATGACAATTCAATACCTAAACTCCGAATCAATAAGTTGCATCGTATTCTTCCCAATACATAATGGTCTTTTTGCAAAATGTCCACTGTACGTGTTTTTAACAGCGTCTACACTCTACCTTATGCCGGGTGATTTCTAAATTGAAACGCTCTTTTTTTTAAGAATTGCTAAATTAAATTACTTTTTCTTTACAACGCCAATAAAGAAACGAAACTAAATTTCATCATTTTCAATAGTCATTTATCCTGTTTACTATGGTAATTTTTTCTGTTTTGTTTTATTAAGTGGAAAAAAGAATTTCAACTTAGAAAATCACCCGGTATACATAGTGGGTCCCTACTAAAAACATAGTTCATCCACCTCCGATGGAGGACCGTTTCAATATTCCATATAAACGCCTATTTACAGTAGCATTTTTTCTCCCCTAAAATAAACGCTCTGAGAAAAATTATTATTTTTAAATAATAAGTTCTGGTTTATTACAGTGGTTACAGTTTACTTTTTTCACATACAGAATGTAATTTTTAGCATGTCCCTATTAAATACCGCCGTCTATGTTTACAGTGATGTATGCAGAAAGAACAATAGGTTTTATTTAAACAATTTTAATACCAGCTAGTAACATAATATTACACATCTGTCAACATGTTACACATCAAAGCTATCAACTTCCGTCATTATGATTAAACGATCAACAAATTGACGCCAAACATTTTATAGATTTTGTCAATAGTTTTGCTCAAAAAATACTAGGAAGAAACCCTTTTGTTGACAAGATAGCTACAAGAAGCTACTTACTGACAAGATAGCATTTTGATTTTCTTTACACAGTAAAGTAGCCATGTATTTTATTAAAATAAGAATAACTTAGCACGACTACACTGTTAAACGTTAATCATAATAGTGCAACTTGACACGCTATGTTTCATAATGATGAGCTAGCATTATGCATAATGACTGTATATTGTTTTATAACAAAATTACCATTTCAACATTCTCAAATTCAGAATTTAAAACCACAAATTACTTACAATTTTTTTCTAAAGGATTTCAAGTTGCCGATAGCTAACCAGTAGTGCTGAAGTGAATGATAAATACATAACTAAAGATGACTTGATTGCTGTTACACCGACCAATAGATAAAAAAAAAACTTTCAAAATTTTGCTTCCTGTGCGTGACAAGAGTTAAATATTTTAAAATTACTGACTTAAATAGACAACACTTTAAATACACTTTGCAAGTCGCCAGGTGTTTAATAATAAAAAAAACTCGATACGTAGCCCTTCTTATAAAAACAAAATAATGAAGACACCTTGAAACATTTCTAAGAATTCATTTTCAGACAACCGTCAAACTTTAAATATGCGTGAAATGCTACTGGGAATTATTAGACAACAATAAATGCTTAAAATACAGACTTTTAATTTCGTTGTTTTTGGTGTATTTAGTTTTCCAATCCAAAAACCGCCTCTTCAGGCTCCCATACAAATTTAACACCTGGGAATCAAAATATTTTCAAAATGAATTGGACAATAGGTTTTCCACAAATTTTAAAGCCAAATCTTCAAAAAAATGAAAACGATGACAATCATGTCAAAATTCTTATGTACCGGTAATTACTGTACGCTATTTTAAGATTTTCTTTTAAAACGTACGGTAATAATTAAAAGTTTCTTATCTATCATACAGTATAGTTATTACCCAGCTCTACTAAGTTGTGTAAAGTGTTTTATAATTTTTTTTAGTTATAAATAGGTTTTTTGATCTTTCCTGATTTCACTTTTCAACATTCTGTCCTATTTTTAACCCCAGCTGCGTTAACATTAATTAACCACTGCTATATTCACCACAACATTCAAATTCAAGTACTGTATAGTTTCATTTAAAAAAAATGTCAAAAAATAAATTTCAACTGTTCTACAAGATAACTGATTTAAGTTTATTTAAATTAGTATGACAAGCTTTTCTTTGAGAAGAACCGCAGTCACTGACCTTTGGACTAGTCTGCCAGTAGCCGATCCATTCAGTTTTATACATCTGAACTTCTGAAGTTACAGAACTTGTTTTACATTACATCATCATCAATAAAATATTCATTTTAATTTTTTTTAAATCCCAAAACTGTCATTATAAATCAAATCTGCTTAATCAAACTAACCGATTATTTTAGCTTAGTTAATGCTCAAATTTCTATGCGTTTTTAATTAAGTTTAGATCGAAGTTTAGTTCTTATAAGTAACATGAGACAATTGACTAAGTAGTTATCGTTACTTTTTTTTAACTGACAATAAATTATACTTTGTCAAGTTTAGTGAAACTTGTAGACAGTTTTACCATGAGCTAACTTGTAAAACTGATGCACCATACAATGTGTAACCCGTAACCACTCTTGTTTTATAACTACTGTACTGTATTTTAAAATGCAATCAGTAAAATAACTACTGAATAGAATGTTATTAATGTATTAATGCCGTTAGTTGTCATAACGTTACTTCCTGTGAATTTATTCTTTAATTAACGTGACAGCAATTACAATATGGCGAATAATTTTTGGTTAATTACACACGTATGAACTTGCATTCAAACCATGGAGGATTCAAACACACAGCATTGTATTCATGCTCATCAACGACATGTCACCGGACTCAAACTTCTTGTCATGATTGAATTCTCATGGGTTTTGCAGGGTACATAATGCACACATCCCGTATTATTATACCATGTCACTGTGTGCAGTGTAAATGCAGATTTCAGAGAATTTATGGGAACAGGGGAGAGGGAATTAATACCAGAAAGAACATGAGAAGGCCACATGGCGCACACCGCACACAAAAAAGCATGTGTATTTAGTAACATGGAAAAATGAGGGGAGAAAGTAGTAAGGGAGAGAGAACGAGCAGAAATAGAAGAAAAAAAAACAGGAGAACCAACTTGAAAAGCCTTTGATGCTGAGAGACAAGCACAGACATTTTGTGCAGAAGAGAAGGAGTCTCTGTTGAACAAAAGGCCTATCGATGAGTGATTGGGGCTCTTAATAGAAGGAACACGTGTAAGTGGGTGAATCAAAGACTCTCTTTCAAGTCTTTAAAACGGTGTGTGACCGAGAAAATGCTTTTTATTAGCATCGTCAACAAAAGATGTTGACTGGACGTTTAAAAACTCAAAAGTTCAAAACTAACCTCCCTTGTTCACTGGCTATTTTAATTTCTAAACCGAAAGACATAAATAAAAGATGATAATAAAGATTATTAACTCACACAGCACATTCAGTGTTGCAGGTAAACTGGACGTAGAAAATCCTGTAGTGTCATTGGTTGCTACACAACGGAAGTCTCCAGAATCTCTGTCCCTGTCAGCTCTGGTGATGACTAAATTAGTTCCGTTCTGGTAACGTCTTGTGGTATTTTTCAAAGGCTGGCCTTTCAGAGACCAGGAAAATACCACCGACCTGGAATCAGAAACGTTACACTCGAAAATGGCACTGTGATCACTTAAAACAGTTTGACTTTTTGGTTGGAGATTAAAATAAAAATTGTCTTGGCACCGACACGTCTTCCATAGGAACACTGAAAATAATAATTCATTGGCGTTATTAAAAATTATGATTAAACATCTAAAATGCATACACAGCTGTAAATATACAAACAGATTACGTTTACAACAAATCTATATCCGAACCAATGCAATTCCGTAGAGTTTGTTTTGAAACAATAATGAAACGAGACAAATTTCAATTGACACCAATGCAAATTAGTCTCATTTCATTACCGGTATTGCATAAATAAACAAGACAAATCACCATTTAAAACGTTGTAATTTATTAACTTTACTTTAAAAGCAATAAGGAAACATATATTTATTGAAATGTATGCAATTTAATATTGTTTTTTAAATTGATAGTACATTATAATGAAGGTTTTCTTAGGAACCGTACGGTAATGCATGTTATCCTATTTTGAAAATGATTGCATATACCTGGTACAGTACTGTAAATAAACAACCCATTGTTGATCAACAAATTGTGTATACAGTATTAGTTTTGGTAAAATGTCAAGTTTTACTTTGGCTTGGGGTTAATCTTATTTCCGTCAGAATTTGATTCTAACGACGTCACATATTCGAATACCGGTACAAAATTTGACAGTTAAATCGAAGTCCAATATTATTTAGCAAACTATTTTATTAAAAATTGATATTTTATGTTATTCCTATATATTTTCACATACAAATTAAAATTCCGGACAGATGAAACTATTTAGAATAACGTGCAATGATTTACAGCCCATTAAATGCGATCAAAAGAAAAAGCCAGAAAGGATATGAAGGCAAAAGATCCATGAAAGCTTGTCATGCATGGAGCTGTCAGATTTGAAAGCATGAAATTGCAACCATTTAATAATAACAATACGTACCTAAAAAAATGACAGTTGCTAAAATTCGTGATCTCATGATTCCAGTCAAATGATTGCACCACATTTACAAAGAATTTTTACAATTATAATTCCTTAGCGGTTATTTGGCGATTCCATTGCATTTACATCTCTTTGTCTTCGATCATTTTCATTCGAGAAAGATAAAGCCAGACAACAGATCGTCGACCTCGATACGCGATGTGGAGGTCATAACATAACCCGCCATCACAAATTCACAAACTCCTAGAGAGCGGATCCAGAAACGGAGAAGAAAGAGCTCCTTAAAAATGGCTATGACGAAATTACAGAAGCTTATAAGTCTCATATGCAAAACAAACTGAATACAAAAATGTTATGTAAAAATCATTTTCAGTATATAAATTAACCATTTGTTTGTTTTATATAAATTGTGTTAAATAATAACGTTATAGATAATAAGTTTCTTAACGGTTTTAGTTAACAGCCATAAAGTACTTTCAAAAGTGACATTTCAAGACTTTCGTATTTTTCTGGTTTAGTAACAAAAGCGCATTCTTATCAATTCTTACGCAAAACCGATTTGCTCATATTTTAACAGTTTCACGCTCATTTAAATAGTTCCATTAAGATTATAATATCAATATCAATTTTTAAGGCGTTTTTTATTGATATCAGTAGCCAAAAAATTAATTAAAAAGGTTATAAAAACCAAGATAATTATTATAGAATGAATAAAACTGATTTTAATTGATAAAAATTAATTCTAAAATCACTTCATTATCATATTAAATTGCTTTTAAAAAATGCAATATTATTTACTTACAGTATTCATAATTATTTGAAGTTTCCAGTCTAGAAAGCTAATAAAAAAGTTTAAGTGTCGGAAGCAGTAATGTAACTTAAGATTTAATTAACAATAAAACTTTATTTTAAAA
Source organism: Helicorthomorpha holstii (assembly GCA_013389785.1). Lineage (NCBI taxonomy): Eukaryota > Metazoa > Arthropoda > Diplopoda > Polydesmida > Paradoxosomatidae > Helicorthomorpha > Helicorthomorpha holstii. The sequence continues at coordinate 6,645,892 of JAAFCF010006680.1, read as the reverse complement.
TTAATAACGAATAAAGACGAATTTAAGTTGATAAGAATTAATGTTAAAATTATTTCACGAACCTATTAAATTGCTTTCAAAAAGAAAACTAATAAAAAAAATTTAAATGTTCATATTTAAGAATAGTCATGTAACTTAAGATTTGATTACCAATAAAACTTTATTTACAAAAAAAAAAACTAATTTAAAAGTGCATAAACGATTAGGAAAACAAATTACGCCGAAATTGAATCGCATATTGATACACTAATTATAATACTTAAAATAAAAAAAAAATTGAAATAAAAATAGCTGCCCACAATTTAAAAATTATAATAATGTAAAAGAAAATCTCATAAATCGATTTTCTAGTACAAATAAACTTATTTTGAGATACGCTCGCTGCAACGCACGAAAGGCTGATATACAAAAGTAGTAAAACTTAAAGTAAAAAAAAAATGAAGAAAATAATATAAAACTTATAGGAAAAGATAATGAGTCAATCTAGTCTAAATAACAAAAAAATAACATGAAAAGTAGATCAAAATTATGTTTCACAACAACAGAACTTTCGAGTAGCAAATATTTTCTTTGCATACAACGAATGACAGTATCTATCACAGTTTTTCTGACCTAAAGCGCAAAAGACTGGAGCTTCTTTTCCATCCTTCTGGCCGTCATCATCGTCATTGTGGTCGCTGTCATAACCATCATCTTCAGCGTGATCATCATCACCACGTTGTGAAGGTGTTCGTCTTCCATAGCAATGGCATTCGCTATAGTCACACATTCCATAAGCAGATCCACTATTTTTGCACTTTCGATCACATACTAGTGCTTCTTCTCTGTCTCGACACAAATCCGATGCACTGCCTAAATATTTACAACGTATAAATTTTAAATTTTTTTTCTGTGTTAAATTAAAAGTATTTTTTTTTACCTGTAGAGGCGTAAAAAACCACAGCCGCAACGCACAAGTTAACGCAAAAAACCAGTTTGCTCGTCATGATAAAAAAAAAACTAGCAACTTTTCATTGCTGAAAGGTTGTGCTGTATGACCGAAATCAAACTAACACGTCTTTATATACACATTTGAAAACTTTGACAGCCTACGTAATTAATACTTGTTAAACAGACGATATTGTTTACGCAATTGCTTGCGTATGAATCACTTTTGTCGGTCTCATTGAATGATAAACAGCTTTTATTTATGAATTATATCCAGGAGAGACTTAATGTTACTTCACACTATCAAATTATGTGCTCAGAAAATTAATAATTAATGAGTAATTAAATTCATCGTTAACATCAAGTTTCTCCTGTCACTATTATTGTTAAAATCGTGTACATAAACAGGATGCTTAATTGTTTCTAATGAATTTTTGTCGCGTTTATACTGTTTTAACATTCAGTGTTGAATTATGTCATAAATAAAATAATATAATTCTGAGAATAAATTACATCCAGACTTCGCCTACATTGATTTGAATAGAATAGGTTATAAAGTATAATTTAACTTAATTTATTATTTATTAGTATGAGAGCTTCACTGTATAACATTACATTCGTACTTTCCGGTTGTTTTAGATTTCATTAAAGTTAAACAAGTAATTGTTTTTTTTTCTTCTTTAAAACAAAGATTATTTCTTTTTGAACTTTACTTCCCGCTACATTATTTTAACTTTGAAAGATAATTGTGCCGATGAACTAAGTTAGATGTCATAAATTCAGTGGATTATATGTTTATGCAGTACCAAATACAACAAAAAAAATTTATTTGATTTTCTGTTAATTAAATACATCTAGATAAACGTCATTATTTCTTTGAATTGTAATTAATGATTCGCTATTAAATGAATAGTAATCCCACGTTTGTTTGTAACTTTTAGGTCATATCTGGATTTTATACAGTTAAAGTGCATGGTGCTACAACTTCCTATGCGGAAATGACAAATATAATGATTTAACACGGTTGTACCTGCGGTGCCACTCACTTCTACTGCGGATTTCCTATGTCATTTTTACACCAACCGTTAAATAGATTAGCAATTCACTTTCTCAGCAAAAGTTTAACCATACACCACAAGCAAATTAGTAATAGTTAGTAGGAAATAGTTACCTAATTGTTTGATCATTCATCATTTTAGAGCCATTCTATAATGTTCACCTAGCTGTTTTTGACACTTTACTAGGACGCTCCAAAATATAATCAATGAACACAACTGTAAAGTCCATAATATCATCCAGAGGAATTTTCACAATTTTTTGTAATTCATTAACCAGTCGAACATATGAGCATGGATTTAGTAGATAAGCACTACAGGAAATGATGGCAACTGTAAAATATAGCAAGTCAACTTTTATTGATTTCAAGCATTGCTTATCCTCTGTAGTAACAGGTTCTTGTTTTCCTGATAGTCTTTGATACAACTTTTTGTACAACTCAGTTCGTTCGTGACAAGCAACATCGAGTACTTTAAAACTTGTACTGTACAATTTCGAAATGTTTATACAGGGATCGTTGCGTGCCAGAATTTCTAGCATGGTTTCTAAATAATCGAATGGTGTTTTCTGGTTGATTTTGAATTCGACTGTTTTTAGCACGCGAAGTTCGGAGGTAATAATGTCGTTTTTACAGAAAGTCAACTTGATTTTATTTATTACAAATAGAATGTTACCGATTTTTACCGCTGAAGTTTCTTGATTACGAATTTTACTGGCAATTTGGATGCAACTTAGCATTCGTAAGATTATCTGGGATGCTATTCTGTCCTGCGCTATAGTCCATGTTGATATCCATTCATCTTCGCATCTGGCTTTGGCTTGTTTAAGAACATCAGGTATATGTTTACGCATAAAGATGTCAAATAGTTCAATTGCGTGAAATTTTACTGACGATGGTTGATTCAATTGACGACACAGTCTTGAAATTAACAAAACATGAGTCTTGTTTACAAATGGTTCTGGCAAATAGTCACTTTGATTAATGTTAAACTTTAACCTTTCAATCTCGTCACTCAAATAAACGAGTTGATCTTCCAACACATCCAAAGTAAAGTCAGCGTTTTCGTCACCAAATTTTAACCGATCTTCATTATTTTCTGCCATAATTTCAATGATTACACAATTGACAATTAACCAACACCGAACAAAAATGTGCGCCATTAAATGCTTAATGCGAAAACCGCCTGCAGATGTCAGCACTTCAAAATTATTATTAAATACGCACATTTATAATCCCCGTTCGGACTTATTTCTTGTTATGTTGTGAAATTCGTACAAACTTTAATGATCGTGTACAACATGTCGTGCGAACTACCATATGTTTTTATATTTTAAAAATCCACATGTGCATTTTGTAAACTTAGTAATTTGATAATTAAAATGAATTTTATGTTCATTTAACTAATATAAAAATAATAAACGGTAATTTTATTGCTTTAATTAAGTTTAATAAATATTTTATAATGGCATATAGTGGAGATACAAGTAAACATCAACTTTCAGATTCTGATTCCGATAGTAGCAAAACAATCAGTGAAGATGAGATGCAAGCAATAATATCTGGTGGGAAATTTGATGCAAACAAATCCACAAAAATGAATAAACCAAACGATAACAAAGTCGATGATAGACCTGAATGTCGATACGGCAGCGAATGTTACAGAAAAAATCCTCAATATCTGGCAGAGTTTAAACACCCTACACGTAAACGAAATCAGGATGAAATTAATGAAAAAGGCATTTGTGTTCCATTTGTAAAATTCCCTGAATAAATATCTAATTGATCTACATCGTTTTAGTCGTAACAAAGAAGAGACGAAGCCAAACCACATTAGAATACGGATTTTACTTAACAAAGGTGAATGGAATTCCAGATATTTACAATGAACAGGATCGAGCTATTGGAATCAAAGGTATTTTCCAACCATTATCACTAATATGAAATATAAAAATAATAATAAAATGTTTTTATTAGATATTTTATCAACAAAAATGGGAAATTTGATTGCTTCTGCTCAGGTAATGTATATTTGATTTTATTTTTTTTAATATAAGTTTAAACTTTTGATATTAAATTGTAGTTTAATTATATGTTCGAGTTTCCATGGCTTTGCGAACAATATCCTCCGGAATTTAGGTAAATATTTTCATTGTTATAATATATCATAAACAACAAGCAATAAACTAATTCTGTGTATATTTATAACTAGAAAAAAGCCTTTACTTATTGTTCATGGCGAGCAAAGAGAAGCTAAATCGGCACTTGAAAGACAAGTTTCATCATATTCCAACATCTCTCTCTGTCAAGCACCTCTTGAGATTATATTTGGTACTCATCACTCGTGAGTCGAATGGCCAATTTATTTGTATTGCCAATATAATAAAAGTTATTAATTTAGGAAAATGATGTTTCTACTTTATGAAGAAGGCTTTCGTGTAGTGATACATACATCTAATCTTATACGACAAGACTGGTATCAAAAAACTCAAGGGTATATTTTCCTAATAACAGTTTTGTTAGATAATTCTAAATTTGACTAACATTATTTTAGAGTCTGGTTAAGTCCAATATTTCCGAAGTTAGATGGCGGACCTTCCATTTTAAAAGGAGAATCGCCTACATTTTTTAAAAGGGATTTATTGGATTATTTGTCGGCCTATCCATCTAAAGGGCTTTCAACATGGTTCGATCACATTAAAAGCCATGACTTTAGCTCAGCAAAGTATTTCCTATTATAATTGTAACAGTAAATAGAAACAATCATAACTAACAGAATAATTTTGCGCATTTAAGAGTATTTATAATTGGATCGGTGCCTGGGAGACACACCGGCCCAAAAAAACTAATGTTTGGCCACTTCAAATTAAGAAAGGTAAGAAGTAAAACTGAAATAAAATGATGTAAATTATATAGTTTTACTTAAGGTATTACAAGATAACGGACCATCAACAGCAGAAGTTGATAAGAAGTGGCCAGTAGTTGGTCAGTTTTCAAGTATCGGTTCTCTAGGACCAAATGCTACACAATGGTTAACTAAAGAATGGCTAACGAGTTTAAGTGCAACCAAAGCATCGCCCATAACAACTAAGAGTGACAAACTTAATCTGGTAGGTCAATAACGGACCACACTATTCAATTATAATCTAATGTAGCAATTGTAGATTTTTCCTAGTGTTGATAATGTCAGAATGAGTTTAGAGGGATATCCAGCTGGTGGTTCCCTACCTTACAGTGCCAAAACAGCTGCAAAGCAGCCTTGGTTAAAAGAATTCTTTCAGTATAAAAATAAGATATTTGTCTGATTATATAAAATATTGTAAATTGACTATATAACCATTAATATTTTCAGTGGGTGGAAGAGCAATGCACACGGTAGAAGTTGCGCATCTCCACATATTAAAACCTATCTCAGAACTTCCAGTGATTATAAAAAAGTAGCATGGATACTCATAACCAGGTAACTTTTCGGCAAGAATATCACGTCATTTCATTCGCGTAAACTCACTTTTAAAACAAGATGTTTTTTTACTATTATCCATGCAATTAAAACACACTTATTGGTAATTACAGCGCAAACCTTTCTAAAGCCGCATGGGGTGCTTTAGAAAAAAACGATTCACAACTTATGATTCGGTCATACGAGATTGGAGTTCTTTTTCTTCCTCAAATGTTTGTAAGTACTGTAAATACGATATATAATACAAATTCTTTTGTAATTGAAAAAATAACCTGATTAACATTCTATTTTAAGGGGAAATCGTATCTAGATGGGGTAACAACATCAGATGACTATTTTATTCCGTTTGATTTACCACCAACTCCATACAGTGCAAAAGATGAACCTTGGATGTGGGATGTACCGCACACCAAAGCCCCTGACACTCATGGTATGATGTGGCAACCCAGCTAAAATGAAATATAGTATGTGGAAGACCGAAACACACTTCCAGATATGGAGATTATTAGTGATGATGGTGATGGTTACAGCATACGTGACTGGTTGTAGGTTCCTTGCATTCAGCTTTTTTCAACTTGATTTGTTTGCTGAGAATTTCATAGCTGCATTCCTCGTCATCATATTGTGAAGGTGACGTATCGTCAATCATGTACCTACACGAAATGATGGTTTTGTTAATTTTTACTGAAGAAAAACATTTCAACATATTTACTTACTGCATTGTATGTGTAAAAAATTTAACCGCTCTCGAGTTTTCTTTAAATACAGTTAAAACAACTTTTTTCATCTCGGCTCTAATTATATAATGAAACATGAATTTGGAATAAAATATTTTTAAAAATATAGTAGTTTTTTACTGGAAGGCCAAAAGTTCCAAGATCTGCATCAAAAACTTTCCAAGACCCTTTGATCTGTATTCCTTTTCTAGATGAATCTCGTAACTAAATCAAAACAAAAATATTACTCTAAAAACATAACCCACATTAATAATAAATATAAGCTACTGTTCTATTACCAATAAATAACTTCGACATCATCGTCCATGTCATATCTGAAATGAACGAATGCCGCTGGTTTTCCACTTGAATCTTTTGCTAATATATAACGGGCAGATTCTTCAGCCATTTCTTCACGCTTCTGTCGGTCTTTCCATTTCAATTCGCTGTTGTCATATCTTGAGTCATGTAAATAAAATCATTATCCAGCAATTACAAAATTTATGTCAAAGTCATTAATGTTGTAGTTACTACTAACACAATGACATGAATTCGAAAATGCAATTACATTTGTTTCATGTTAATTTTGGTGAGATTAAAAGCCCATTCGACATCATCCTCAGTCATCTTATTAACTGGATAACAATTAATAGACAAGTTCAACCTACAAATTTAGCAAAATAAGCAAAATTCTAGTGTGCAACAATAAAATCAACTTCTGTACCCATTTCGATTGAACAACTGAAATGCTTTCAAATTATGCATAGGATCGTCCATTTTACAAGCCTTATCAACAAGAGCTCTTGCAGCCCCAATCTGAGCTTGTCTCTAAAATCATTATTACATAAAATAATTAGTTTTTAATACGCAAAATTCACATTATTTGTTGTGTTCAAGCGATTTAAGAGACAATGCAAACCTCCTTTCTCAGTCTCCTTTTTTCTTTGCCCTTATTGACCTTAAACAATAAACATTCTCATTACGTACTTAGGCCGACTGTTTTATACCAAAATGTATTACCTGAACGTCTGTCGGCATCGTTAAAACGCAAAAATAACAAAGAATATTGACTTAATTTGGTGATTGTTTCTTAATGAACTTCCTCAGATGGCACGTGGGATGCTTTCCCGCCAAGTAAAATGTTCATTGCCCTCTGGCGGGTAATCTCAGCTGTTTTTGTGAGTTCATATACCCTACTTACGAAGTTCCAGTCTTCCAAAATTTCCCTTAAAAATTACTCTTATCTACGTTAATCTAGGTCAAAAACCAAAAATTTGTCGATATAAAGTTTGACAATGTCGATCACTATACTTCATGTCCGGTTTACCGTAATAATAAAAAAAAAATGCATGACCGATCTCAATGACAACATACGTCATATCCGCAAAATCACTAAATAAATTGCCTACGCTCAAAAACATAATCCACGGTTTAAATTCCATTTAGTACACGTCATCGGTAGCTAAGATTAACTGGGTCACCTTCCATTGGTCCTAAAGTGGTAGAGGTCATTTAAAAAAATAAAAGGAAAACCTACTGTTCACTACAAGTCAATACGAAATCACGTGGTGGGCTGTAATCCACGTGGTCGTTACCTCGTGGCGTTGTTTTTTTGACGCCATTATTGCTAGGAAGTGTGCTGCGTGTGTGTGTGTCTGTAAGCTGCGGTGAGGGTCGCTAAGGAATTCAGCTCGGGTTAAGAAATGAGCGATGAAGACAGGGACGTGGATATCGAAAGCGATGTAATTTGGTGTTTTTAAATATCTTAAGCTCAAATTTGCATTAATATAGACGGTTAGTGTCTGCATTTTCATTATTTATTCGTTAATTAGGACGATTTGGATGGGGATGAAAAACACTCGGGAACTCAGTTCCAAAACCAGGTTTGTTATTAACGTCACGTGTTTTTCGGATTTAGTCAAAACCCCACCCTTTTTAAGAGTTTCAATAGCTTTCGATGTAATCCTGAGATATTCACAAATATGAAGAAGTGTATCGAGCTATCAAGAGTTTATTTGAGAGGCCTAGGATGTAGCATACGTAAATTATTTGAAAATAATTGCATTTTGCAATTCTGTGTAAGAGAAATGAGGGAAGCGACCGTGCTAATGTAGCGATGAGAGCGATTTATATTAAGCAAGATTAGACCATGTGCGATTTTCCATGATATCTCAATGACAAAATGTGATGTCACACTGGTAGCAGAAACAAAGCGCTTTGTTGAATTGATTGCAAAAAACTAACATTGATGGTTGAACAGTTATCACTTGCCAAACAATATTATTTTATCAATTATGTTGAAACACAATAGGGCATTGCAAAGTCTTTTTTTTTAATCGACCTGATTACGAAAGCATGCTAGGTGAAACTATCAACCTCAATTTTTTTTTCTCTTTTAATATATAGTTACTTTTATGTAGGATTTAGGAAGAGGTACTCTTAACCCTTTCTATCGGTGTACTATACAGGGTGTAAAACTAAGAAGAAATGAAAATGCTATATGCAAAAATGTGAAGTTATAGCTATTGTAGGTAGACAAACGATGGACACGTGTTCATTTCTAATAGTCAAATGAAATGGTCAATTTTGTCTATAGAAGCAATACAGTATATAGCTGTATGCAAGAAGAAGCCGTTTTATCCTGCCTTACAAAAATACATTGCAGTAAAGTATTATTAAAGGGCAGTTCCAATGAAAAATATCAGGTTTTTTAAATTTTTATAAATATCAACAATTAGAAAAACCAATTGTTCATCATGTATTTTTCTTCAATAGTAACAATTTTTGAATTTATTTTTTTCCACAGATTCTTTTTTTCTATGTAGTATTGTTATTTAGTATATTGTTATCGCCTAGGAAATTCAAGCCACCAGCACTTTGACGGTGATAATTAAAATGTAAACAAACATCTCGGTTTACTATTGCAATATGAAAAAAAAATGGTTGCAAAGATAAATATGCAAAACTTGTCACTCTGGTTAATTAGAAATGTTCAATCGACCGATTTTTGAATAATTATTTGTCACATGCCATCATTCTGTCTATCTTTAATGCAAACTTTTCACATTGGGCAATTAAAAGTCTGGAACTTTTGTATTGTACAGACTACAGAAGGAATATTATTACCATGGGAAAGAGATTAACCCCTTTAATTTATTTTTTTTATTTTTAGGCGGACAAACGAGCCCATCATAATGCTTTAGAAAGAAAACGAAGGGATCATATAAAGGACAGTTTTAGTGGATTAAGAGATTCAATTCCACAGCTGGTAGGAGAAAAAGTGGTAAAGACTATTTATTTAATTTACTTGAAATTTTTCGCGTATACTTTTTTATAATACTGTATTTCGATTTTTTAACGTATTTCGACTAATTGAACAGGCCTCTCGCGCACAAATACTCAAAAAAGCGGCCGATTACATAGCGGCGATGAAGAAGAAAAATAATTCACATCAGCTTGATATCGATGAACTCAAAAAACAAAATAGTGAACTTGAAAATCAAAGTAAATTTCAACTTTTTTTAAAATTAATTTTTTTTATCTGCATATTTCATTTTGGGTTTCTATAGTTCGTTTAATGCAAAAGAGTAAAAACACAGGCGAATTTGTAGGACACAACATGTTAATGAATTCCAGAGGTAATTCCAATTCAACATTTGACGGAGGGTCTGGAACTGAGACATCTGACTCGGAGACACCGCAACAAAGTCGCCGTAATAAACGTTTGAAAGCTAACCCCGTCTCCAGTACCAGCAATACATAATAACAGGGACGTTGAATTGGAGCAGAGTTGACCGGCAGCCAACTTAACAAGAGGCGAATATTTTTATTTATTGAAAAACTTTTTTTGTCCATCCAAGTTAGTTAAAAAGACCACTTTATAGGAATAAGTTTATTATCTCTTTACTTGAAGTGTCTTTATATCCTTGATAGCCAACCGGACGCCTTTACTAAGTTTTCTGTGACCCACTGAATTTTTATCAAATATTCCTTTCATTAAACCTAACATAATTTAAAATTTCAAAAAAAATCTTTTAAATCTTATTTTAAAATATTGTTTTATAGTAAAAGCTGCTGGGGTTCAGGGTATCTACGTTAATAGGATTACGGTTGGTTATCAGGGCTCTATACTGGCATTTCACTGTGACGAAAATAATTGTTTTAAAATGGCCCAATTAAACATTGGACCATTTTTTTGCAATTGAAAGAAAGGCGATGTGAAGTTTTCCATGCTATACTTGATAAATTTAGTCGAGACATTAATATTATTGCTGCAAAACTACAGTGAACTCCCATTAATACAAACTCGCTTAATACAAAACCAGTTTAATCCAACAAAAAAAAAATGTCGCTTCTCCAAATGAAAAATTGCATATACCACGACGAAAATGTAGAGAAAATCAAAATTTTAACAAGTTTTTATAAAAACAATACAAAATCAATACTTTTACTTTTTTTTTTTTTTAAAAAAAAATTAAAATTCCTTTATTTCTTAAATGCACAAAATGCATAATATTTTGAAATACAAATCCCGGTAGTCTATCTAATATAAGTATAATATGATGAAAATAGTAATTCTAATATATGCCCTAACAAATTTCATTTTAGTAAGAAAATATATGTTTTGCAAATATATATGTTTCGGTTAAAACAATATCCGTTTAATACAAAAAGAAATCTTGGTCCTGAGCGTTTCGTATTAACGGGATTACACTGTATATAAAAAAAAATTGTAAAAAAAATTAAAAAAAAATAATGGAATTAAAATATACGCTTTTAAGAAGTCAAAACCGGTTAAAAAAAATTGTTTTAAAAAAACAAATCGTCGGCTTCATTAAGAAAACTTAGTAGCTCCTTAAAGAAATGAAACAAATTTCCTTTGCATCATCGCAATTTGTCTCGTTATTTTTTTGCCGAGGAATGGAGTAAAAAGGTTTTCTTATGAAGCTGAAAAAATAAATGTTCTATAAATATTGCTCATTCAACGTCCAATAAAAAAAAGTTGAAATTGGTTAAATATTAGATGGATGTCTTTTTGAGAATTAAATGTTGAAATGAATCAAAAATTGTAAGCATGTTTTTAAAACGAACTTAGCGTTAAAAGGCTTCCATGTCTGTGTGTATAAATTTCAATTTTATTTATTGTAAATTTGCCGTTTAGTTGTTTTTTTCATTGGCGCTCTAACTACACCCACCCTTAACCTAAGCCTCAATTTGTGATTCAAAATTATTTTCCACCGAAATAACAGTCCTTGTATGTATCAAAATCATTAAGAATTAACAATTTCGGTTAGCAAATTTGCATGAAAGGAAAATAAAAAAAAACCCCAATGATGATCGAGGTCAGTATTTTTTTAAAAAAAATAAATGAAAAAGAGTGAAAAATTGTTTTATGACTTTTCTCCCGGTGACTTTAGTTTTTAAAATACATACTGTACCTCGATTATATTAAAAATATTATCCATCTTATACAAAAATGTTATGGTTAATATATTGAAAGCCGGTGAGAGAGCAATGTCTTACATTGTAACTCGAGATGTAAACGCTTGGACAAAAATCCAATGTTTTTTTTTAATAAATCAATATGTAAATGTTTTAACACATAGTGTTTGGATTGGATGCATTCTCATAAATCATAATCAGTTTATGAGTAACTGTAGTTTCAATTTAGAAATCGTAGCAATAACTTTTAAATACGGTTGTTATCAATTGCTAATTCCATATGTTGCAATTGAACTCTTTATTTGCAACTGTACTTGTGTATAATGATCAAGAATTCGTTTATACGTAAAATTCGTTTATACGTAAATATACGTAAAATTGATGTCCATTTACCTTATTAGTCGTACAAATTTAAAGTGAATTTCATTTAATAATTATACTTTAGTAAAGTACTTTTATACAGTTTCTCTTGATCATTATAAAAACTGAAATTAATTTGATGAAACAGTACAATTTGATCAAAAACAAAGGAGAGCATATCTATCCATATTTGAAAAAAAATATGTGGCCATGATGATACGTTTTATTAAACGATTCCTATTTAAAATGTAATTTATAAATAGAAACTTGGATCAGCGAATCATATTAATATTTGACCAATAGGATTCAAAACTGTATTTATTGTTAATGTAAATTTTATTACCAAATACGATGTTAAACATTTTAATGTACAATTGTACATGGCCATTTATCAAGTCAGTTGAGAACTGAATCGCATTATTAAAGATTTAATAACTAAGACGAAAATAATTAGTACAAAGTGCTTTTTTTACCATGTCCTGTTTCATTCATTTCGCTTTTATTGCATCAATTACTGCCATGTTCATATTTGTATTATTAAAGCTTGTATATGCCACTGTGTATTAAAATTCACCCTGCCTGTATGCACTTCTTATAATTGATTTCAGCATTTTTGCTGGTAAAGACACTATATTCCATATTAATTTTGACAGCTGCCGTACCTTCAGCGTTAATTTTTGCTTTCTTGGAGATAAACTCATCTGAAGCACTCTCCAAATCGCGTTTAGTAAAGCTAAACTTTGAGCTCTGAATTGTTAATGTCTAATTACAATATCTACTCGATTTTGAACAGACCCTGTTAGCAGTAATCTCGAATAAATGTAATCGTATTCAGCATCTGGAAATGCTTTCTTTATGAATTGGACTTTCTTTAATATGTTTTCATAATCGCTTTCGTGATTTTCATTATTGTAGAGACTAACTGATCTTTGAGCCGAATTCAAAGTTTAGATTGTTTACTGTCTGCCAAACTGATCATTAATCATTTCAATACGAAACGATTTATTACGTTGAGGATCATCTTTGAATTTCACGTAAGTGGACACTGGAGCTTTAACCACATTTCCTAAATTTGGAGTAAAAAACTTGTACTCGGGCTGAATTGCGTTTTCGACTTTTCAATTTTCACAAAAATTGCATCCAAACTAAAGTTCAAAATTAATAAAGGAATGCTTTTTCAATGGAGGAATTTTACGAAATTTTTTTAAAAATATTTCACTTAAATTACTATTATTTTAAAAAACTGCTTTCATCTATGGTCACGAATTTTTGGAATTCGAAAAAGTTTTCTTTTACATATACAGTATATTTGATCCAAAAGAAATTCTGTTTAATGTAAATTTTTTTCTTAAATTTTATTACCAAATACAATTTTAATGTATATGGCCGTATATAAATTCACTCAGTTTAGAACTCAATTGTCATATTATTAACTGTAAATAAGACAGCAAACGAAAAAAATATTAGTACAAAGGGCTTTTTACCATGACCGGATTCATTCCTTCCAATGTTCATATTTGTATTTTTAAATGTTGTACTGAATATACCACAGTTGATTCATATCCACCCTTCCTGCATGTACAGTACTTGCTAAATCGATTTCAGCATTATTTTTCATTTTGTCACATGAACACGCGTCATTATTTCCATAGTGATCCGGCGTAACAAATTCCTAATTTGTTGGAAGATTGTCAGAGACATTTGGTAATTTAGAGAAGAACGCGACTGCACTTGCAGCAATTTCAACTCCAATATTGTACAATGGATAAGTTGGTAACTGTAAGAATTAAAACCGTCACTAAACTAATTTCAATTGTTGACTAGTAAGAAAAGTGTTACCAGCTCGTTGTTAGGATCACCAACAATAAGGGTTGATCCAATATTCCCTCCAGCAAAATGTTGAGCAATTGATAATCCACATAATGTATAACATGTATGGTAGAAGTCACGATGTCTAAATCAAATTAATTCAACTTGTACAATAACATGTTAACACGGAACACAAATTATGATACTTTGCAACAAAGTATCATTACGGGTAAGAGTTCTGCCGCTAGTCTGAAATTAGTCATGCGTCGTTGACAAATTGATAGTCTTGTGACGCAAATTTTCAATATTGCATTATAAAAGATTTAAACCATACTTCTTAAAGCTTCTATAAGAAGCTTTGAATCACAGTACATTCAAAGTTCACCAAAGCAAAGGTTACATTTGAAAACGACTTTTTCAGATTTGGACCGTTACTGTTTTGCATTTCGTTAACTAGATAAGAGAAAGATAAGGACATTTGACTTACTTTCCAGGTTTATCAATTAATCCACCATTGGCTGATTGGCAGCAAATTAACAAATACTCTTGTAATGCTCCTTAAATGAAAATCAATTTAATAAGGGGTTCAATTAAATTCTTCGTTAAAATTAGAACCTTGATTAAACATCCAGCTTTTCATGTCGACATTTTCTGGGTCTATCACAGACAATCATTAATTCACTTAAAAAATAATAGTCAAATCGTTATGTACCTTCACTACAAAGATAGTAATGAATCAGGGGAAATACCCCGCCTTGCCAGAAAGAGTAACATCCATCTACTAATTTATTGGTTCTTCCTTGAAATCCGCCTTCAAAACGCATTTGCCTATTTGCTGTCCACTTCTAACAAGTTAAAAATAACATAATATTTTTGATACTATTTCGTTAATTCACTTGACATTCGAGTTTTAACCAGCAATGCTTGAACATCACACAGATGCGTCTTATTTAAGAAAACTAGAGCAGCCAATCCACAAAAAGAATAACCGCCATGAGCTTCCATGCCAGGAACGCCACCAAAACCTCCTTCATAAGTCTGGCATCTGCATCAATGTCCTTATATTGATTTTCTTTCAGTATTAAAATGATATAAGCACTTGTATACCTCACAACCCACTGAGCACTCTGATCAAACAGTTCATCAGTGTAAATATTGGTCAATTTCGCAACGGATAATGCGCAGTAAACCCCTCTAAAGACAGATATTGTAATAATACTGTATATTTACAATATTTCTAATTCTACAGTTACCTAATGTCGACTTCACCCTCATTGTGCATCTGAAAGCTACCATCTGGTTGTTTTAATCCTTTAAGAAAAGAATACAACTTTTTTCTAAAATAAAACAAGTCTGAAATTGTGTAAAAAAAATTGAAGCACTATAAATATCAAACCTATTGATGGCATTATATGCTTCTTCAGTTCCTAAAATACACAATGCGTTTACAGCTGCATACGTTGGAGCCAGATGAGGAATTTGGTATGGTCCTCCTTCCATTTACAAATAATCATTTGTTAATTATGATTAAAGCCCTTTACTATGTGGAAATATTACCTCCAAACCCTCCATTTGGATTCTGACATTTTTTTAAAAAGTTAACAACCCTGCCATATAATTACAATAAAAAATTAATTTATTTTTAGCTAATTTGCAGAAAATAAAATACAGTACATTACCCCGTTGAAACTGTGTCGGAGACTGTTTCACTCAATAACGATAAACTATGCAGAATCCAATAGCAAAGCCACGGTCTACTGGCATCTAAACACTATAATAAAAATTGAAAACTTGTGGTTCAAAAACATAATATTCTAAATTACATACTTCATAAGCATCAGAAAGATGACTTAGACCTTTTCTTAAAAATGTAGCATGACTTTCTCTCCTTAAAAGTGGACTCCTAAAATCATCACAACTATTTATCCATTGTAACTTTTAAAACTAGAAAAATACATACTCTGGATCGACACTAATTTTACTCTTAAAAAAATTATATAGTTCTTCCACTGAAGATTCCACTTGAGCCTAAAATATAAAAATTCCATACATCCTAATTAATTAATTGAGGTTACCACTTCAACTTTACAAACTGACAAGTCTATTAAAATTAAAAAAAAAACACTTGGCAGAAGCCTAGGCTCATTTCTGAGAATCGTAATTAATGTAGTATCACGTGGTTACATTACACAAACAACTGCAGGGTTTTGGAAACAACCATACAATCAAATTTATACAGTATTAAACAAGTTTGACGTAAGTTATGTCTAGAGTTACTTCAAATATAGTTGTAATATTAATGAAGTTGTATGCGTGTTTTTAAACGTCTTAAAAACCGTCATTTTGTTGAACTTACTTGTTGTTCTGAAGTACTTGTCACTAACCCGTCGTCGTTAAGCTTCTCCTTTAAGTGTTCAAGCGCACAACATCGAAAGTCAACCATTGTTTTGCATGAAATATTCAAATCACTAACAATATAAATAAACCATCTCCCGACAATAACAAATTATGTAGGACTAAGCGCAGCAACAAATTGATACGTAATACAGTACTTTTACACAGCAGACAAATAACATAAATGGCACCTGCTTACGGTCTTTTGCGTTGCCATAGCAACATGTACTCGAATGATCGTCATGACCTTGGTTTTATTGCAGTGTTTGAAAATTGAATGAATCAAAATGCAAAAAGAAAACTACAAGTTTCACGACAGTAGTCAATACTACATGAATTTTACATTTGCATGCTTAAAAATTTCAACATTAACATGTTTATAATTGGTACTGTATAATTTCGTTGTTAAAGATCAATCTGCAACTTTTATATTTTTTTGCAATTTCAGCAGGTCAAAGTTTAAATACTTATCATTATATTCCAACTTCTTGTGTGACATAGATTTTAAAGTATCAAAGCTTGGCAGGTCTTCTACAGAAATTAAGGTTTCTTAAATGGCACGAAGCGCTACACTTCTTTTTTTAAGTAAATGGATAAGACCAATAGTTTTTCCGAAACGAAATCTCTACGTAACTCCGTCATCATTAGAATCAGCTGAAGTTCCTTCTCCAGCTGTTGATTATCTTCATAATGAGGTAGAGCACAAGTTACTGCTTAAATAATAGTTAATAAATCGTTATTTATATCCTTTTATTCTTACCAAAGGTGACTGACTACAAAATTAATTCAATACAGAGAAAACCAGATGGTGCTTTGGATACTCTTCCTTTTTCTCATTTTCTTACTGATTCATTTGGAAGAAGACACACTTATTTACGAATTTCATTGACTGAACGATGCAATCTCAGATGTAAAAATGTTCTCTCAAATTTAAAACAAATCGTTAATACTGGTTTTATATTCTGTTAAGGTCAATATTGCATGCCAGAAGAAGGAGTAGAATTAACTCCAAACTCAGGATTATTAACTACGAAAGAGGCCATACATTTAGCCAGTTTATTTGTAAAAGAAGGAGTTACAAAAATTCGTCTAACAGGTGGTGAACCAACAGTCAGGCCTGATATTGTCGATATTGTTGGTAAAAATTGTGTTGTTTTCTCCATTAAATTGTATTTATAATACTTTTTTTATTATTATTTTAGCTAGTATTAAAAAGTTACCTAACTTGCAGACACTGGCCATGACTACCAATGGATTTGTACTAGCTAGATATTTAGAAAAACTGAAACATGCGGGACTTGATTTGCTTAATATTAGCTTGGATACTCTTATACCAGAAAAATTCGAATTTATTTCCAAACGCAGAGGTCATGACAGAGTTCTTAAAGTTATTGAAATGGCTTTGCAAATGGGTTATAGTCCTCTTAAGGTACCGTCGAATTTGAAATTTAAAATGTTTATTGAGGTAAAATTTTAAATAAAATATTTTTTCCTTTTAGATTAATTGTGTTGTGATGCGAGGTCTCAATGATGATGAGATTTGTGATTTTGTAAAACTTACCGAAACAAAGGTTTACTACAATTACTTTCAACTTTTATAGCATAACATTGCAGTAATAATTTCGGTCATTCTAGAATTTTGATATACGATTTATTGAATACATGCCATTTGATGGCAACAAATGGAATACAGCTAAGCTAGTTCCATTCAGGGAAATGCTAAAGAAAATTACTGATCGTTGGCCAGACTTAATAAAAGTTGAAGACAGTGCTAACGACACTTCCAAAGTAAATTTATAACTATTTTAAAGTAAATTTTGTACCGTTTCCTGATTTTTAAAATGTTTTAGGCATATAAAATTCCTGGTGGAGTTGGTCAGATTGGGTTTATAACGTCAATGACAGAAAACTTTTGTGGATCGTGCAATCGTCTACGATTAACAGCTGATGGAAATTTAAAGGCAAATTACATTCAAACTGAGCAATAATTAAATACAGTACATAATTTTTAACTAAACAGGTATGTCTATTTGGAAAAAATGAAGTCTCATTAAGAGATGCACTGCGGTCAGGATTGCCAGAAGATAAACTTTTGGAAATAATAGGAACTGCTCTAGGACGTAAAAAGAAGCAACATGCTGGTAAGCGTTTTAGAATTTTTATATCGAAAAAACAGTGGAAATATTGAATTTTTAAAACTTTAGGAATGCTCAACTTATTATCAATGAAAAATCGACCAATGATATTAGTTGGTGGATAATTCGCACATATCAATAAATTATAAGTTTACCAAAGTTTATACTGTTACATTCAGCATAAATTTAATTTGAATTCTTCTAATGTTGTAGTTTCTATTTCATAAAATACAGTATGAATTTAAAATTTGAATTTAGGTCGTTGCTTCCACGTCGCTGTAGGAAGCTTTAAGTTAAATAGTTTTCAAATACCCTTACTATGCGGAAATGGATTGCGACCCAGCACTTCTAATCGCTTTCACCTAAGCCTGTTCCATAGCTGTGCATTTATGAACTGTAAGGACCCTAAATTAACTCACGTTGACAAACATGGGGATGCGACGATGGTCAATGTCGGCAGTAAAGATTCTTCAACACGAACTGCAAAGGCGAGATGTGAAGTAATGTTAGGAAAAGAAGCATTTGACTTGGTAGTTGACAATCGAATTAAGAAAGGGGATGTGTTGACAGTGGCAAAGATTGCTGGGATTTTGGGAGCTAAAAATACAAGTCACCTTATTCCGTTGTGTCATCAAGTACCACTATCACATGTTGACGTAAAATGCTACTTGAACGAAGAAAATTTCTCAGTCATAATTGAGGGATCGGCTACAACCACTTGGACAACTGGAGTAGAAATGGAAGCGCTAGTTGCAACGTCAGTTTCAGCTTTAACTATCTATGATATGTGTAAATCGGTTACACATGAAATTAAAATTTGTAATTTACGACTTATGAGTAAAACAGGGGGAGTAAGAGGAGATTACAAATCCGAATAAAATTATTTCGGATTATATAAACAGTTTCTAATGTAGGATATTTTTAGTATGTTGTTAATCGATTTCGGTGAAATATTTAACCATAAAATTTATTTAAAATATATGAACTTTTAAGTTATAATAAAATTATGGAAGAACTTACTCGATTTTTATTTATCCATCAATATTGTTTGTCGTTCTACTAGTTTCTTGAAAATACCATTTGGTTTTGTTATCAAACTTTCATAGTCGCCTAGCTCGGCAATTTTTCCATTAGAAAGAACTGCAATCTGGTTTGCTGATTTAATGGTAGAAAGTCTATGGGCAATTGTAATTACTGTTCTACCCTTCATCAATCGTTCTAAAGCTTCCTGGACCAAATATTCACTCTCGGCATCAAGGGCGCTAAGATAAACAAATATACTTAATGATATAAGTAGCTTTTTCTTAATTTAAATACACTTTACCTTGTAGCTTCATCTAGCAACAGAATTTTGGGATTCTATATAAATGCAGACAATACATCATTAATTTCAGACAAGGCAAGACAAAATTTAATTTACCACCTTAAAAAGAGCTCGAGCTATTGCAATTCTCTGCCTTTGTCCACCGGACAACATAAGGCCTCGTTCGCCAACAATCGTGTTAAATTTATCGGGAAAGTTCATAATAAATTCTAAAGCATTTGCTTCTTTACATATATTCATCATGTAGTCTTCTGAAAGTTTCTGACTCTCTGAAGCTCCGTATAAAATGTTATCTCTAATAGAACATGAGAATAATATCGGCTCCTACAACATTACAAAAAAAAATTAAAAGGGTTTGCATCTAGTACATTATCTAAGTAAATTAACCTGTGTTACAGTTCCAATAACATTTCGAATCCATTTTGGATTTAACTCGTGAGTGATGTAATCATCAATAAATATTTTACCTGTTTAAATTAATACGTGCATATTATTGCAAGTTAGTCAAATAAGTTGTATCGTATACTTGCCAGAGATTGGGTCATAAAATCGAAGTAAAAGGTGAGCCAGTGTAGACTTTCCTGATCCGCTGCTCCCAACTACAGCTGTGACTTTACCAGCAGGAACTTTTAAAGATAAATTGTCAAAAATAATAGCATCAGACCGTGAAGGATACGCGAATGTCACTTCCTCAAATGTGATATTTCCAACTAAAGGAGTCGTGGGTACTAAACCAACTATTAAATAATGGAAAGTATAAATAAGATTTCAATATTCAAATAATCTTTAAGCAAACCATCTAATGAAATAGAAGGTGTACGATCTACAATTTGCCAAAATCGTGTGCTGGCGCCAACACCTTTCATTAACTCAGAATACGCAGAGGTAACGCCTGTAAATCAAATCAAAACAATTTTCCATTTTATATTTCAAAAAATATTTTTTAAAAAATCGCAATCCATCTGGCAGTACCTCCAAATGAAATTCCAACGTAAGCAGCGTACATTAGAAATGCAGATAAATCCCCAATTGTCAGTAATGAGTCAGAAACCATTAATCCGCCATAATACAATACGGATAAAACTACTACATTTCCACAAAGACCGGTCTATTTATAAAAAAAATTATCAATGGTAATCTGAATTTC
The DNA here is from genome assembly GCA_013389785.1 of Helicorthomorpha holstii. NCBI lineage: Eukaryota > Metazoa > Arthropoda > Diplopoda > Polydesmida > Paradoxosomatidae > Helicorthomorpha > Helicorthomorpha holstii. The sequence continues at coordinate 6,625,124 of JAAFCF010006680.1, read as the reverse complement.
TCAAATATTATAAAATTATTATTATGGAACTTACACATCCAAAAAATATTCCTCTTGCCAAGCTTTCTTTATTCATTAATTTTAATAAACCTTCTAGCTTATTATTGTATGTTTGACATTCAACGTCTTCTTTTGCAAAGGCCCTCACAGTTCTAATATTACTAAATCGCTCTTCTGATATTTGTGTGGCTTCGGCTAAACCATCTTGAACTTTAACGGTTAGTTTTCTAATGTATCGTCCGTAGACAATTGATAATGCAGCAATCGGTGGAATAGTTGCCAAACCAACAAAAGCCAATTGCGTTGAAGTATAAAACTAAAATAATTTAACTAACTTGTAACTTTGATCATAATTATTTAAAAATCAATCTGCCAACATACCATCATTGAGATACCTGCAACAATTGAAATTGTTGCTCTTAAACCATCGGAAATATTCATTGACAACGAATTTCCTACTAAAGCTGTATCAGCTGATAAACGATTTATTAACTCTCCAGTTTTGTTTTTATCAAAAAATCCAATTTCTTGCCTCATTATAGAAGCATAAACTTGTGACCTAATCTTTTGTGTAATTCGGTATCCTAAAAATAATATTCGTTATAAATAATTATTAATAAAAAATAAATTACAGTACAATTCTATAATACCTGTAGTTTGCATCAGATAAACTCGACCGCAGTTTGCAAGAGCACCTAACACAAAAACAAGAACTAGAGCGACTGCAATGTTTGTCAAATTTGTCTTCAAAACATCTGGATCAGATTTGTATATAATATCAATAACTTTTCCCATACAAAAGGGTATGGCCATTGTAACGGCACTTGATATACATAATAAAATGACAGCTCCTATTATAACAAAATGTAATTATAAAACACACACACCAAACTAATTACTAAATTTTTAACTATTACCAGTTAGCTTCCATTTTTCGTCTTTAGCCAACCCAAACAACCTACTTATTTCTTTAGACGTTACTTTAGTTTTAACTTTTGTTGCACTTTTGACAGAAATTTTGCTGCTAGACTGTCTCAAACCGATTGACCTAATTATGACTCCACATCGACAAGAATCATATAACCGGCCACTATTTACCCGAGAGATCCGTGGTAGACTTGATATACTGAAGAAGCATTTTGCCGGAGAAATCGACTCCGATAACAGTGCCGGTAATTTAAAAGTTCTTGTTATGACAGCGTTATATCGAAATAAATGAATCATTGTTGCAAAAATTACCACTGAGGTCCAGATCAAAAGAAAAATGCTATAATACTGAGTTGCTTAAGTTCATGATGCTCTAAACTTGCCCCCAGTTTGACGAATTACAGAAACTGTAAACGTTAAAACATCATTTATCAAATTTTATTCAGCTCTATAAACAGCTGACTATAGCATATAACGATGCATGAATTATTATTGCAGTTAATGCAATTATAAATTTAAAATTTCAAGACAACCTTGCTGTTCAACAGTGAATGCGGAAACATATGTTGGTGACGTAATCACCGTTGAAGGTCGCTCTTTTACATGCTCTTTCATAAAGGCTGAAAGTAGCATGAAAAGAGATTGTCCATTACTTAGCTGATAGACTGCGGCTTAAAAACAAATCAACGTTAAAAAAACAACTGCCAAGTACATGTGACGTCAATTGCTGGTTACTCTGTTATCAGGAAATCGGTTGATGTTATCAAAGGACAGACAGAATAAAAGTCCAAATATAAACAACGGTTTTATTATCTAATTGTTACTAGATATTCCTGCTTGACAGCGAATTACAAATCAGCCGGAATGTCCGAGACATACGGTACGTAATGAAAACTTATACAAAATGACGAACAACGTCATTGAAGTTTGCAACTGTTTATTAACATGTCATCTCAAAATGCGTTAACACCTTATTTACGAGAGTGAAAGATGCGAGTTCATCTTCATTTAACTTCAAAAGCATGCTTTTAAATGTTATTTAATCATTCGCTTGTCTAATTCCTTTGTGATTCATATTGTACGTCAACTAATTTACGAAATGCAACTAGATTTAATCTAAGACACCTGACAGGTACTATAGTAACCAATTCGTACATTCGTGGTTATTATGAAATCATTGTTGTTTTTGTGAGATAAAAGTATTGATAATTGAGAAAAATCTAGATTAGTAAATGCTGTAAAGTATTTCATTGCGAGGTGTAATAAAATCAGCTTCATAGGGTTATATTTCGTGTAACAAGTATAAATTTATTGGAAATTCTAACTTATTTTTAATAATGTCATATGTAGTGGAACCAGAAGTTTATGTTTTGTCAACAGTTCAAGAACAATGTGGTATTCGTAGCACTAAATATTTTAATGTTGAAAATGAAATGCGACTCCTTAGTTTCTAACATTACTTCTTGTTTGTTTGTCTGCAGATTTCCTGTTCAAATTTCTTGTAATTGGCAGTGCTGGAGCTGGAAAATCATGCATACTTCACCATTTCATCGAAAATAAATGTATGTTCAGTAAATTTCCCTTTAAACCTGGCAAAATTTCATCATCGTAATTTTCCTTAATTTTTATGTACAGTTAAGCAAGATTCAAATCACACGATTGGAGTGGAATTTGGCTCAAAAGTAGTTAACGTTGGAGGGCGGTCGGTTAAATTGCAAATATGGGATACTGCTGGTAAATAAATAATTATTGTATATTAAAGGTTATTTTCAACATATTTTAACGTATTTGTTGTTCATTTTCAGGTCAAGAACGATTTAGGCAATTATATAATTAAACTATTTTTTATTATAAACTATTTTTTAAATGTGAATCTTAAATTTAGATCGGTTACACGAAGCTATTACAGAGGAGCAGCAGGCGCTTTGCTAGTCTATGATATTACAAGGTAAATGTTGAATCCGGTAGTTTATTTTCTTTTATGTAGAAATATTTTCATTAATTTTATTTAGTCGAGATACGTATAATGCCCTGAGCAACTGGCTGATGGATGCCAGGACATTGGCCAGCCCAAATATTGTCATTTTATTAGTAGGAAACAAAAAGGATTTAGATGCGGAGAGAGAAGTTACATTTTTGGAAGCTAGTCGCTTTGCTCAAGAGAATGGTAGGTATAAAAATAATAATGGTAAAGACTGTCCATTTAAATGAATGTGTGTATCCAGATCTAATGTTTTTGGAGACCAGTGCATTAACAGGAGAAAATGTGGAAGAAGCTTTTCTAAAATGCTCCAAATCGATTTTAGCAAAAATAGAATCAGGTAGAAGTTCAATTTTTTACTATGGAAATTGTACCTATTTCAAATTGGCAAAAAAAATAATTTTTGATATAGGTGAACTTGACCCTGAACGAATTGGATCTGGTATTCAGTATGGTGATTCCACTCTTAGAAGACTACAGAGGACACCAAGAAAACGAGAACCGGATTGTGCTTGCAGTTTTTAATTGTATGGCGAGAAGTGAAGAAATTTAATGATATTTGAATTATTGATCAGCACAACATAAACTGCAGAATGCAGCATCGAAATACAGTGCTTTCGCATTGCCACATTCTGTATTAGAAACAGAAGTTTCTTGGGTTTCAGAAAAACTTTTTTGAGTTTTGCGGCCTTGCGATGTATTTCATCGTTGCTAATAGCTTAATTATTATTGTTCATGTACATAAACGTATAATTCTAAGAGTTACACCGTGTCGATAGGCTGCATAATGCATTGCAACGGGAGGGAAATGGTAAAAAAAAAGTAAATCCACACTCGTTACATAATATAAAGGCTGTACAGTTGTTTTTACTCTGTTATCATCGCATGAACTTAGAATATCTATATTATTATAATTATGTGTTGTTCGTTTTTTTTAACCGAGTTATTTGCGTCTTTAGCTTTAGGTTTCAATTTAATGTGAATAAAAAGTAGACAAATGTTCTTACAAATGTATTTTACAGTGTACTGTAGTTATGATGTATTACTCTATAATTGAAAAATACGAAGTTATAGTTTTATTAACAAATAAGAACCACCAGAATTAAATATTACGTGTTTGATGACATTTTTAAAAAATACATTAAATGAAAAATACGAATAAAATAACCAGTTTCAAGTTAACCTTTAAATGTTCAACATCTTAAGAGCTCCTGCGCACTTGTACTAAATTTTAATCGCACAATAATATAGTTTAAGTTTGCATTCTAACATTTCGATTTGGGTAATTCGATTGTACGATTAAAAGTTGTGTACTCAAATTTCACCAAATTTTTCCATTATTAGGTATGTTTTTCGTCAACAGATAAATGTACACAACCAGCGCTTCTGACCTACTTGCCTTACACAAAAATTGACAATTTTACTAAATAATCTATACTTTCTTACTATCAACAGCATAAAAATATACACCATTAATTATTTTTCCACTCTTGTTCACTAAATCAAGCAATAATGTAAAACTGATATTTAATGCAGAAAATAAATAATATCAGCATTTCCCATCATTAAACCAATCCTCGACATGAATTTGTTTTACAGCGTTCATTCACTTTCAAATTCAAGTCAAGGACCAACAAATTTATTAGAAAAAAGTTTATACAACCGACTCTTCTATAATAATATACTGTACATAGTGTAGCACATTTCACGGCTCAAATAAACGATTTTCCAAGCTTAACAATTAGTAAATTATCAGGTAAATGAGCTATGCGAAATATCTGAATCAACTCTCCCGTAACCATTTTAGTAAACATACTGTATTGTAATGATAAAGCCCCAGTGATGGTGAGCTACACAGCAGCTGACAAAAGTATCACCTGAGACATTTGCTGTGGAAACCAGAATTATAATTAAAGAATTGACAATTTATCATCAACTAATTTCCCTTTCGACTACTAAAAATTTAAAGTCACAAGTTGATTTGTATAGAGAAATTCCTATAAGCACTACGTTTCGTGTTTCTCTTTACAAATCAATTATATATTAACAAAACCTTAACTTGTGAGATCTACAAATCTTATGTCAAATTCTTCGAACGGTGCTTATCTAAACCATATCTACACCAAGTATACATAATTCATTCTCAGAACATTTTACTTCAATTTTAGTGTTTCAACAATAATGATTATCTTGTACAGTAGTAAGTTGTTACTAAGCTTTAGGTGATTTTTCTAAAAGATACAAGATTAATGCTATTCTGCAGCATTTAGTTGAAATCATTTCAAATCTAATTGAAATTACGCTTCCATCAGTAAAATTGTAACAAGTGCTCTCATCCCTTACTTTACTATAAAGCTATCTTCCACAGCAAATTAAATAATAGAAAAAAGACAAGCACCACAATTATGAAGATAATCTTAGGATTTTTAAAAATAAAAATGAACGAAATACACTTAACAACCCATTAGGCAGGATCTTATTAACATTAATAGATTCAATTCTAGATAGTAAAATCCAGACTATCACAGAAACCCAAATAATATATATTTTTTTAAAGATTAGCTTTTTTATCCTTGTTGTTTGAGATTCTAGTACAAGGTATGAGCAGTTTATCGGTCATGAAAACAATTAGTCCCTGGGATTATTTAACTCTGGTTTCCACATTGTAAGATTTTGTACATTTCAACTTCTAAAAAATAAAATCTTGTAATGTGGAAAATGTAAGACAAACGATTCTCAAACCCAGGAGAAAATATTACTCGAAGTCATCACAAATATGTTCTTCAAATCGGTACAAAAATTGGCAAAATAGATACAGAAATCAAGATGTTTTTGGTTTATTGCCATTCGCTGCCATCTTAGTAGCCACTCTTATTGCAGACGATGCGGCCGCTTGGCCTCCTTGGCTTTTAATTACGTTTTGGTAAAGTGGCTTCATAAGCTTATAATACAAACAGTAGCAGCTATTTACGAGTTCAAAATAACAACAAAAAAGACTTACCTTATCCCACATTAGATTAGCTAGCATGTCGATCTGTGATCCTACTTCTCTAAGCTCACCGCTATACCTATAGAAATTAAAGCATTTAACGATTAATTAACTTTTTAAAAACAGTGACATTAAATTGCTTTCATACCTAACATATGCCCACACGCACAACGTAAGAAGAGCTATTCCCATTTTTAAGTTGAACATGTTAGCGAACGAATAGAGGCCAAGAAATCCGAAGATTCCAGAAAGCAGGTACATGAAGATAACAAGAGTAAAAAGGACGGCTGGTGTCCGAAAGGCTTTAAAGATATTTTTACCCTCGTTGTGTTTCTCAAAATTAACAAAGGCTTCGTCAATTTCCTATATATAAAAACAAATAATTTGTTATAAAAAACACAGCCATTTTAAATCAGTGAAGCAACTATTAAGCTTACATTAATTAACTTCTCCTCGTATGATTGAGAAAATTCAACTCCACCCATTTTTTTGGCGAGTCGAAACTGTTCAAGAGAAAGATCCTTTATTCGGTCATGCTCGGTCCTCAGCTGCTGGGTGCTGAGAAACGGTTTTTCGCCGCCACACACCTATTAATTAATACATTTGTCAAATAGATAGCTACACCAATCTCAAACAAAAAACAAAATACCTTCTCCATTTCGTGCACATAATAATTTTTGGCACTAGAAACAGCAGTCACGTTGTTCGCTTCAGCAGTTGCCTACAAAAATAACACATTTGCATTCAAAGTAAAATATACGCTATCAAAAAACACTAACCTCTAGCATCGACTTCGGTTCAGGGAGCTGATCGCCTTGATAAATCTTGATGTATGCCTACATATTTAACAAACATTAGAGCCATTATTGGTAAGTAATTAAAACACCAAACTTTTACCTTAAAATATTCCAACAAGTCCCTACATGTAAGCTTGTTACCATTAATCTCCTTCACCACCAAATTTTCCGGTGCAAGCAAAATAGGAACCAGAGCTTTTAGTTGATTTTTAAATTCCGATTCGATCTCATTCAATCTGCCGTCAAAATGAGGATTTATAGCAACACGTAGACCAGGATGAGGCATCAAAAAACAGCTAATGTCGCTAAAACAAGATTTAATGTGACGTCTTAATTTTTGTAATTCAGGATGCTGCCTGTCAGAAATCTACATTTTTAAAAAAAGAAATTAATATTTTATAATATAAACTTATTAATATGTGTGATTAATTAGTACCTGTAATATTCTTTCTAAAATTTTGCAGCCACCATTTGAACCATAATCAGCTTCGTAAGGATAACTCCAATCACGAACTAGAAACTGCAATTTTTGAAAAGGTTTTTCCGCACTGTCCTCCATTGCTAATCGTCCATACTCCGTAAATAGCTACATGAAACAATACTAACATTACAAAACGATAAATTCACAAAAGTTTCTAAATAAAGTTACTTGAAGATGCTGAAGATCATCCTCCTGAATGTTGTGCAACAAATTGTAAACCTAAACAAAATAAGTTCCAGTAACGTCTGCTTATCTTCACAAATAATGACGTAAAAACTAAACATACCTGTACAGAGCTCACCATCGTACTTAAAGCAAATACGGTGGCACAATCTTTAACTGTTGATTCGCTATCAAAGGCTCCTTGTGTATCCAATAAAATAATCACCACGGTTTCTCCAGATGGAAGCGTAATTGGAAATACCTCGCTCCAAACCATGATTCCTGAAGTATCTCTCACAGACCCTCCTCGCCAAGAAAATCCACTTAAAGGAGTTTCATCGTCTCCCATCCAGTCGGGGGATCCCTATAATTACAATAAATAAAGTTTAGATAAACAACTTTAATAAAATTATTATCATCCAATGGCAACGTTTCAAGACTAAACTCGCGTACAACAAGTAAACAGCATTAACTTTGTAATGTTACTGGCATTATGTCAACTATAAGTTAATTAGTTTATTCTATTAACTTACCTTATTTTTCAGGTAACGCAGAAAAAAGTTGAGTAGAAAAGACTTTCCTTTGCGGAACGCTCCAGCCACTGAAACGACCACAACTTGCTTATCCTGAATTGTTTCATCGAGGAACAACTTTTCTAAAGCTTCTTCGTTCAATTCAAAGCCGTGATCATCTTTAGAAATAACGAGCTGTATCGGATGTCCTGCCATTTCTTTTTAATTCAAATAAAATAATGTTATTAATAAAATCACGTCATTGTGTTACGTTGTTACGTCAATATCTAAACCTTTATATATATATAAAAACCAAAGCGCTTCACGTCAGAATTTAATTGAGGAATTTAAGACAGTAAACTGTCATCTAAATTTGGAAACTAAGTCAGACTACATTCTAAAGATAAGCAACTCAACAAATCTATTATTAGCCAAGTGGAGCAAGGTAGCTTTAAATTAAAAAAAAACATTTAAAAATTATTTTAAAGTGAAAAGTTTTACATACAAATTTAAATTCACATAATTCCTATACACTGCAAAAGCGGCTATAGCAAAGATAATATACAAAACTGATAACATATTCGCTTATACTTTTACCTAATGATAAAACATCTGAGCTGATAAAAATCAGTATTGAATTATTTTAAAGACCAGAATAGACTGTGATTAAGAGTCCATCAATTTCCAGACAAATGATAAAATATGCCACGTATTTGTTATACTCACGTCCGTTTGGTTTAGTTCGTATTATTTAACTTAAAAATAAAATTTAAAATAATAGAATGTCCTAGACTTTCTGACTCTCAAGCTTTGAAATGACTATGATATTAAACTTGATAGGATGATAAGCTTGACCTGAAGATCACATAGTTCTCGAGTTAACTCAGTAGTTAATCCATCATTTCGACATACATCATACAGCATAATATTAAAACTAACCTTGACGGGAATTCCAGCCTATCAATGAAACGACTACTGCGTATAATTGAGTCTAGGTACTAATGCAATTTAACGTCATTTTTAACGATGTAAACAATGGTGTATTCTTACTAAAAAGTACTTAACAACATGTAGTTTTAAACTACCTTACTTAAATACCACTAAATAACTAAATGACTACCCTGTAATAAACATACTAATACATAAACAATGTTTTATTTAGTTAAATTTTAAATAAATCTTTTCAACCTTAATATTGAAAGCTCGCGCTTCACATGTTATACTGTACTTCCAACAGACATAATGAGCTGAGACAGAGAGAATAGATACTCACGTTGTAAATATACATCTTAAAGTCGACGTAACAGCAAAATAACAATTAAAATCTTACCCATATCAGATTCTTCATTAACCACGGTACTTGTTACTTCGCCGTTTGGCAGTGTTGATTCTTTATTTGAATGTACAAAACTGTTATTACAAGCTGATTGTGAACTAACAACGTCAGCCATCATGGATTTACAATTTTAATTTTGTAAGGTCGTTACGTCGAAAACGGTTGAATACGTTACCGTTGTGTCATCAAGTCTATGCGCACAAGTAGCACACCATAGAAAGTAAACCCGCGCATTTTGAAGTCGTACAGCCATGTAAAATTTAATCACCAATAACACCGACAGAGGGCGTTACAACTAACAAAACAACATTAATACAATAATTTAATTCACTTTAATCGTTAACCGCATTTATTTAATTATCTTGAACGTCATATAAATCTCGTATATCATGAAATGGGCTGAAATTATGGTGGTTTCACTATTATAAATTTCTTTTCTCCGTCCAATCACAATGTCACTACTAATCAGTTGGATGGACTTCTACTACATAAGATACTGCACATGTTAAAATTTCCAAAAAACCTTTTTCCAAAAGCCCTTGACAATTCCTTATACGCGTCCTCTATCGGCCTATACGTAAACTAATATAGTCAATGGAATTTTACTTAATAATTCAAAGAGGGCGATCATAAGGAATAGTCAATTACGTTTTAAGGAAGGATTCCTAAAGCATTTTAAAAGTGTGCATTACATCTACAGTAGAAGTTCATGTCTGACGCGGTCTAGCTCAGCTGTTTGTCGCTCTGCAGCATCACCGATCCCAACCTTGAATCAGCTGATGATAAGTACTGCGGATTTGCCATTTATCAGAACATTATGCGCTGGTGATTGGTATAGAAAAATTCGGTAGATAGAAAAAGTCCAGTCCAATTTAATTTCTACGTGATTAACATCACTCAGTGAGAATGGTTGACAGCATTTACCGTACTCGTTCCCTCGGAGTGGCGACCGAGGGCTTAAAAGACCAATATGCAGATGGTGTGGCTTCAAAATTATGGGAAATTTACATTGGTATTTTAACTTCTTTTTTTAACATAATTTAATTTAATATATTTGGAGTAAATATTACTGTTGTGTTATGATTGATAGGTGATAAAAACTCTCGAACTGATGTTTATAAGCATTTTATTAAAGAAAAGTTGGAAGGGCATGATTGTAGACATGTGCTTGATGTGGCATGTGGAACCGGGTAAGATTTTTATGCATGAAAATTTTAATTTTATAATTTTAATTTGTCGTACAAGTAATATTTTTGTACGATTAAAAATAGACGCAATATTAAAACTATACGCTATTCGATATTAAATAATTCTGCAGTACAGTAATAATATTAATTGCTTCATTTGTATTCAGTGTCAATTCGTGTATCATAAAGTTGACACACTTTACTCTTGATTGTTAAAATAAGTGATTGATGGCATTATAACTGTTGGATGCGTGCATTTTTATTTTTGGCAACCTTCAACTTTGTTTTGTGTTTAATTTAGATAATATTGTTTGATTATAAGTATAATTTCAAAATGTATGTAACAGTTACATTTGACGTTATGCACACAAATGCAACAATACAGACAGTATATTTTCATAATAAATGGAGTTTTAATTGCTAACTTGTAAAAAAAAAGGTTTTAGTTAGTTAATAGAAAAAATATATTTAATTAGTAAGATGATATTGAATGCAGGCATAGATTCTGTATTACACTGAGTGATTTTCTAAATTGAAAAATAAAAAAAACTAGAATAAATCTCATCTATTTTAATGATGATTTGTCTAGTTTTTTTAATTTTATAAAAGAAATAAAGTGTTTCATTTTATAAACTTACTCGGTGTAATAAGATTTCTTTACATATTGGTTTCTTTTCATTTGATGTAGCACGTAATATTATATTGGAGTCTCGGTAATTGACAATGACGTAATATAATAAAACGTGTAGTAAACTGGAGTTTTATATATTAGTCATTGCATAAAACATGTAATTGTTGAAGAGGTTGAATACTCTAAACGCTAAAGTCTAGATTTAAACTTCACCTGGAATTTTTTTTTTTTAAATTATTTTTTTTAGCTGGGAAATTTCGACATTGAATTTAAATTCACATTTTGCATGCGTGATAAGATCGTTATGTTACATATAACTTGTTACAGAATTAAATTTCACCGAATACTTTGCTCGATAATAATCTTGTACTGATATTGTTTCTTTTATTTTAGGGTTGATTCTATAATGTTACTTGAGCTCGGATTTCAAGTCACAAGTGTAGATGCTTCGGACAGAATGTTGAAATACGCTTTAAAAGAAAGATGGAATCGCAGGAAGGACCCGGCCTTTGATCAATGGGGTGATTTGAGAATAAATATATCATATTTTATACTCTTTATATTTCTGGATTGAATTTCTATATGACTTTATAAAAAACTGACCTGTTTTTTAAAAACAAGATCAGATATTTTTTTTTACTTTTAAAAGTTAAAACTTGGGCTTTAGGTTTTTTAATTTTTTTTTTTGACATTGTCTGGCATATTAATTAAATTTCTTTAATAGTTATCGAGGAAGCCAATTGGTTAACTTTGCCAGAAGACATCCATAAACCTGGAACAGGATATGATGCTGTAATTTGTTTAGGAAATTCGTTTGCTCATCTGCCAGATTTCAATGGAGACAGAAGTGACATAAAGTAGGCATGTAGGGAAAACTTGATAAAGAGTTTGTTGACATTACGTTTATGTTACATTGCAAATTCATGCTACTAAAATTAATAGACTTGCCATAAGGAATTTCTATGACATGATTAAGCCAGGTGGAGTCCTGGTTATTGACCACAGGAACTATGACTACATTTTGGATACTGGAAAAACTCCAGCTAAAAATATTTACTATAATGTAAGTTTTGCTAACTAAAATAAATGCAAAATTTTAGTAAAACATTTACATTTTGTCAGATTTATAAGAAAACTTCATTTAAGATATAAAGTTTAAGATACGAGACAACTATTCGTTGATTTCAACGTAATTTAGTCTCGTTTCATTATTTACAACATAGAAATGAGACAAATCTATATTGAAACCAATGTAATTTAGTCTCGTTCATTTTTTTTGAGTAATTTTACGAGGAATGTTTTGTTCTGCTTTCAGAGTAAACATATCAAGGATATTAAAACTTCCACTTTGTTTGTCCAAGGGGAACCAACTATGGTGACTCTGTGAGTAAACCGATTAATCATATTATTAAATACGATAATTAATGTTTTTTTGTAAATCTTAAGTGACTATACCATGGATGTTTCATCGATTCGAGGAATGGTCGATTCCACTGATAGCACCATTACAAAGAAAGGACGTTATTCCGGAGAAATTAAAGAGTATATTTATATTATTTTTTTCTCTAACTAAAAAATCTAAGGATTTTCTTTCACATTTATAGTTGGTTTAGACTGTCTTATTATCCACACCGATTAGCGCAATTTACTGAATTACTTCATGAAGTTTTTGGTAGCAACAGCAAACATGACATTTATGGAGACTTTAAAGCTGTTAGCAAAGAAGACCCACCGGCGTTTTACATTCATATCATAAAGAAAAAAGCATGAATCTTCCATGTTTAATCCTGGAAAAACCTCAATTTTATTATTGAGTTGGGTAAAAGTACTTATAAACATATTTTCAGAGAACGTTCAGAAATATTTTATTTCTTTTAGAAATTTATTTACAATTGGATTCGGGGGTTTGCATCGTCATCTAATAGAGACGACTTTGCTCGATTAAAATTAGATTAATTCATTAAAAATTCAAAAGCATACATAGTATTATTCTGAAATGTATGGCAGACTTACATAACATTTGAGCAATGTTTTGATACAAGTTACAGTTAATTTACGGAATTAAACGAGACAAATTTCGACATAACCCATGCGATTCATTCAAACTCAAAACGAAAAAAAAAATTTAAAACAATGTATAAACGGGAATGAATTGCACCGGTTGTATTTGTCGTCTTTATTATTTGTCTCCAAAAAGTATATACAGTATTTTCTTATACGTGTGATTCGGTTAACTCTATTTTTAAATAAATAGGTTTTGATCAATGACAAAACTATTATACGTTAACTTGCAGTTATTATTGAACAACAACCTCCACTGTAATTGATAATAATAATGGTTGGTTGTATAAAATTAGTAATAACTTGAATAGCTGCCATGTATTGATGGTATGATTGATCTGACTACTAAAACTACATTAAATAAATCTACATTCTTTTACTTTTATAGTTGGAATCACAGAAACGTCTATCGTTAGTTGAACAATAAAGGCACTTAAAGCATTAATTCGTTTCACGCAAAATACTAATAGGAATTTGAAGACTCAGGGGATTTACATTTTACATGAAGACTTCGACAATTACTTTCAGAATCCCAATTAAAATGGCCCAAATCAAGGATTCTTCTTCGTCATCTTTTTCATAGTTATTGTAGCGAATTTTGGGCTTTGGTTTACCCGTAACTTCACTTTCTTCATCGTAGGAGTTGTTATCGTATTCATCAGCTTCGTTATCCGCTAGAACATTAACGCAGAGTTCATAGGTGCTAACAACATGGGAAGAATAGCCGTAAATTCCGATACCAACAGGCCGTTTAAACGATGTAGGAATTTCCACCTCGTCAATCCCGCAAGTCACGGAATTCAAATCATATGACTCCAACTCGTAAGTTGGTTGTATAACACTTTGTGAAACGTAAATGTCAGCATCACCAGATATGGTGCGAAGAGTAAGAACAATATTTCCTTCATGAGCCAGCCGATAATACGTGTAATTACCACCCCCGACTTGTCCTGTCAGCAACTGGAGACACGATTCAGCCTGTGTTAGTAATGGTAAACTCAAAAGCAACGTCCAAACGATTCCAAACACAGGAAAATAACACTTGGGTGCCATCTTCATTGGTCACCAAATAAAAACTAACGAATTCCAAGTTTAGGTTCTTAATGTACAATTTCCGTTGTAAACATTTTACATTCTAAAAAAAGAAAAATAATTTTGATTTATAACATAATCATAAACAAAATTAACAAACAAAATCATAAGTTACATTTCGAATCGAGGAAAATCAGAAAATGTTTTTCTGATTTAATCAACCTTGTCGTTCACTTTTCAAGTTTCAGCTGTTAACAGACAAGATCATTATAACTTAACGAATATTATGCAATTTCTAATACAAATCCCACATAAAACAGCGGGTGTATAATAATGAGTACAATGACAGAACTACATCGAAAGTTAAAATGTAAACACAACAAGTATATAACAAAATCGATGGAGAATAAAATCCGAGGTGACCTTTCTGTGTATTGGAATTACAGTAGGTAGGCTACACTCAGTATAATGATCTCCACATTTTTTTTTTGTTTTTCTCAAAATATTTGCTAATTTTCTTTTTACCTGTTAATGAAAACAATTCAGATGTATATCCTGGCGATCTTATTATAAAACTCTAAATATATTTCAAAGCAATTAATTTGATACTTCTGAAATAAATCCAAACGCTATCTCCACTTCAGATATTCACCGACACGAACGACGTCATTGACGTTAGCCATTTTACGTAATCAAAATGTGTACGGAACCAAAGTTACGACAAGACGAGGGACTCTTTTGGCCTAGTTTGATGAAATAAATAAACAGCAACCAGGTGGCGCTGGGGTTACATATAGGACATAATATAGAGTTAAAGGACGTTCTAAGTACCGGTAAGTTTATATTATGTAAACACAAAATTGTATTTTAAAATATAGATTATACAATTTTCATGCTTTTTTCAATTCATAAATGCTTAAAATTTATAGAACTAAATCACTACAAACTAACAAAAAATGTATTGATTGATTATAATTATAAAAAAAATCCAATATGAATAATTCAACATTAAGCAATCAGCTGATCAGAGATTTGAACTCCAAATTGATATTTTTGATAGAGAAATTAACTCTCAAAGTTGAACTGAAAGCGACAATAAATTTATTATTGTTTTTATAATCAACAACGCAAAAGTTGTGGAAATATTATAATGATATCATTAAACTATCGTACATTTTCCAATACCGAGAGTCTAATAACATACTGTATACAGAATCTCTGTAAAGAAAATACTTTTAGTGAATTAATACGTGTTTAAGGCCCATTCATCATCATCAATCATTAAATAACTACATTAATTTGTAAATACTAATGACATTATACTGTACGTTTAAATATGGCATCAATTTACAATATTTAAGATTTCTCTTTTGCTAATGATGGCGACACATTCTTTTCCAAAACTGATAGTGGAATGAGTTTTCTTGATTTTAAACTGTTTACTTCTGTGCAGTCTTTATCCGACATTTCTTGTAGTTGCCTCTCCTTTCGTTCTTCATCAATCGTAAGCTGACGACTAGGTGTTGATTTATTTGATACCCATCCTTCCAAATTATATCCGATAAATCCAATAACCGCTGCAGCTGGAAACGTAATGTAAGGAGCATAAGCCCTAAGCGCAACCCATAATGCTGGTAACATCTTATTTACAGCACTTGTCTATACTCCGTCACTTGTCTATTTAATAAAAAAGAATAGTAATAAAATGTAATTGATGAATTTCAACGAGTTTCATCATTCAAATACTGTACCGGCGTCTTTAGTCCTAAATGAATACAACTAGAGCGTTTATTCAAACGGGTTCAAATCGTCTTTCTAAAGTTCCTTGCACTTGTTGATTGGTTGATCGATAATCAATATCGTTTAAAAAAATTAATAATTTTAAATTATAAGGCAAAACAAATGGCAAACTACCACATGCAGTGCCACTGTGGGGCGTCCGAAATTTGCGCTGACTTCTTCTTTCCCCCCTTACTTGGAAGAGCTAATCACGGGAGAAATTGAGCCAGATACTGTATACCCGCCGCCGCTCGAAAGCAACGTAAATTTTGACGGCGTGACGTTCCATTGAAGCCTCCTACTAGCCTCGTCAGGTTCGCCTACGCGGTTTGGATGTGTACTCAATGGACACTTAAGCCTAAACCAGATCAGCCAAATATCAAGCGATCACGTCTGACTAGAGTGCCGCAGACACACGCCACCATATGATACAGTCTCGCGAAAGCTATTTATACTAGCTATCAATAGAGCAACATCATTCTGCCGGTTATTTAATTTGACACTTATTAAACTACGTTTCCAAAGATATTTGAATCGTAATTACAAGGAAACTTTCTTTAATAAAGTAAAACATTTGATAAGCGTTTTGAAATTGTATTGTATAAAATAATGTAAATTGTATTTAATTTATATTTAGTTATAAAACACTCCAAAAAATTAGTTTTGGTAACTTGGAAAGGGGGAACTTCTGTTCATGTCTGACCTGACACCGCTTGTTGGCCGTAATAGACTTTTGTTGTTCAAAGTTCGTATTTTTATTAATACTTTAACGTATAGATGACATTTAAATCGATTAAACTTGCATCCATTTATGAATGCATTAAACTTTTTTTTAATGAGAAAATCACGAGCTGGGGCACCTTGCAAATTTATTTTCTGACATCTGGTGACGAGCGACGAAAACAGAAGTTTAAAAAATTAATGAAGGTTTGACCGGCAATTTAATAAGGTGAACTTTTTTATTATTGATCAAGATAACATTAAATTTTATATCAGTTTTATGCGGAAATTCTTAAACCTTATGTGAGTGATGCAACGACTGTAATACTATATATACGCGCTATCCAATTTGATATTAGTTTATTATTGGTGCACATAGACTTTCAAGGTTGTGAAATGTATGATAGAAAACTATGATGTTCACCGATTTTATTACAGTATATAAACGCAAATTCATGCTTTACCCAGTATGATATACTCGTAATATATAGTTATTACCGGGATTGTTAATGGGAATATTGTACGTGAAATACAATAATAATTATAGTGATTAAAATTATCATTGCAGCAATGTCTCGTAATGTTAAAGATGCAAATTTGGTTCTTCTGGGTCTGCGAAATGTTGGAAAAACTTTATTTCGGTCAAAAGAAGCTGATTTGAAACTGTATTGGGAACTTTCAAGTGTAAGACCTGTTATTAAAAATATTAAAGAAGATATTTGTAAACGAATTCGTGATGAAAAAGCACTGGTAATTATTTGTTACAGTTTAAGCACCAGTTATTTGCTAATTTTATTATTTCTTGTTAAATTTTGTACAGGATAATGCGTTAAAAGATGCAAGAATTGCTTTTGAAAAATCATCAATGGTAGTTGATGGAATTAAACAAGTTGTTGCTTATAAGTGTAAAGAGTCTAATAATTATTCAACGAGGAATGGAAATGGCACCAATTCGCCCACCACAGCTAATTTTGAAGCTGTAAATGGAACCTCGAGTGAAAATCAAGTAACTGAAGGTCAAAAATCGCATCGTTTGCCTTCAACATCATTTGGTGAATCTGGGAAATCATTTTATTCTACTTATACAAAAGTTCCACCGTCAGATGAAACAGCAGAAACTCAAGGTAGTTCGAAACAAAATGCAGCGTCACCGACTGGGCATAATAAAGTTAAAATTACAAAAGTAACTGGAGATAATGCAACTTACAAACAAAAGGTTAAATTTATAAGAGTGATAAGTTTATTTATATGAGAAATTAGCAATATTTTTACTTTATGAAGTTAAGTGACAAATCTAGAGAATCGAAAGTGCCAGCTTCAAGAGTTGGTCGTTTGATTTCTTATGGTGGTAAGAATTCTACATGCATTTTGCATTAAAGTTGAGTTTTATTTTGATAAAATTGTATAAATCATGAAGGCTTAGCTGCTGGTATTGGCGTTGGAGCTGTAGCTGAGATGACTAGAAGATCTCTTGGGTTAAAAGAAAATGGTAGTTAATATATTTTTTATTTAATGGAAATTACAGCTAGCGATCCAATTCTAGATTCATCGTCTGTTTTTGATAAAAGCATATTCTTTTCGGAAGCAAATGCTGAAAGAATTGTCGACACTCTGTGCAAAGTTAGAGGAGCTGCTTTAAAAATCGGCCAGATGTTGAGTTTACAAGGTAATCGATATTAAAACAACTTTTGCCATTTTAATTCACTTCTAAATTTCTATAGATAGCGGAATCATTGGACCAGAACTTCAACAAATATTTGAACGCGTTAGACAGTCTGCTGATTTTATGCCAGCAAAACAAGCTGAGGTATTATTAATCGTTATTGCAACTACAGTAGGGATCTGTTTTCTAAAATAAATGGGTGATTTTAATAGAAAGTATTGGTAAAAGAGTTGGGAGCCGATTGGAAAAGTAAATTTGCTTCGTTTGAAGATCGACCTTTTGCTGCTGCTTCAATTGGGCAGGTTCATGCTGGAGTACTTCATGATGGGCGAAAAGTAGCTGTGAAAATTCAGGTGCTGATATATTCTAAATTAAAGTTTCTTTTTGATACGTAATTCTAATAGCAAACTTTTTGATTTAGTATCCTGGAGTGGCTGAAGGCATTGATAGTGATATACGAAATTTGATGACTACTTTAAAAGTTTGGCAGATAATTCCAACTGGTTTCTTTATCGACAATTTAGTGGCGGTTGCCAAACGAGAATTAGCGTTGGAAGTTAATTATAACTACGAAGCAAAATGTGCTTTGAAATTCAAGTTTGTATTTATTAATGAATCATAAAACTAACTTAAATGCATTAACTAATAAAAATTTAACCAGGACGCTCTTGAAAGACTTTCCTGAATTTTATGTCCATGATGTGATTTCTGAATTAAGCACAAAACGAGTTTTCACAACTGAAATGGTTGATGGTTTACCCTTAGACAAGTGTGTTAATCTAGATCAAGAAACTATAAATGAAGTACGTCATTTTAGTAATATGGATTTTTGTTTTTATATTCTTACTTTATTTTAATTTGAAATAGATATGCACTAGAATTATGAAGTTAACTCTGATGGAGTTGTACGATTTTCAATATATGCAAACCGACCCTAATTGGTCGAATTTTTTGTATAATCCCGAAACTAAGAGGATGTCATTACTGGATTTTGGTGCTACTAGAAAATTTGACAAAAAATTTGTGGACAAGTATCTACGTGTAATTATGGCTTGTCATAACAACGACAGAGAAGCTATATTAAAGACTTCACAAGATATTGGCTTTCTAACTGGATATGAAAACAAGGTACACAATTTGTAATTTGTCAAATGTAGTGTATTTTATGGCTATCTTGAATTTAACGCAGTTATTTTTCTTTTATATAGTTAATGGAGAAAGCTCATATTGATGCTGCTCTAATAATGGGTGAATCGTTTTCACACAAAGGGACTTATGATTTTGGCAAACAAAATATAACTAAAAGAATCTTGCCAATTATGTCAACTATGTTGGAGCATCGACTGACACCTCCACCTGAAGAAATTTACTCTTTACATCGTAAATTGGCCGGTATATTTTTTCTATTTTCAAGACTTGGAGCTCAAATAGATTGCAAAACGATATTTAATGAAATATATTCACGATACAAATATGACCAATAAATATATTTTTCTGTATAAGATAGCAGTGATTTCATATTTTCAAGTTGCATAATTTAATATTTACAAAATTCATAGTAACTATACGAAATTACGTTAACTTATAACTTTGGGAGCTTGGTTTTATCTTTAGCAGCAATCTTCTTCCTCTTTTTCACCATATACTTGTCCAGCTTTCCACTTTTCTTTAGAGTTTCAAATTGTTCCAAAAGATCCAGCTTATGTTTTTCAGCTAAACACACAAAATATTTAATACATTTCATGGGTATTACTAGTATAATAATCGTCTTACATTTATTTTGAAACCATGGCTTTTTTCCTTGCTTAACATCATCTTTTTGCTGTTGTTTCAATTTCTTTTCATTTTCTCGAGCTTTCTCTTTTTTAACACGAGTCTGTTCGGCAGCCGACTAATTTATTACAAGAAAAAGTTGCTGATTGTAGAACTATAATGTACAATTTTAGCAAAACCTTACCATAGACTGCAGAAGAGATTTTAGTTTTGATTTTTCCTCTGGATCAGTTTCGGTTTTAATTTTTTGCTCAACCACCTAAACATAGAAAGATATAAAAATAAACAAAATAATAAAAAACATGTACTGTATTATATACCCTTTTCTCCTTGGAACGTAAGTCATTAATAAACTTGTACGAAGAGTTAAACTTTTCCTCGTTAAATTCTCCAGATAAGTCATCAAAACGAGGATCTCTACTAATCTAAACCAGTTGTTAATATCTTTAAATGATACATTACATTCATAAATAACAAATGGCCTTTTTACCTTGGGTTTTATATCATATATTGGTCGAAAACCTGAAACACGTTTTTTGGATGATTCTTGACGTGGTCTGAAAATTAATACTGTATTTATTTTTTCAAATAATTTCATTGAACTCAATACCTATTTTTATTTTCTCTTTTAAAACTTTTAAAAGGAACTTTAGCTTTAGTTCCATAGACAGCGGTATTAAATCTAAATTTATTAAAAATCAATTAAGTTGTTCATTTAATCTTGGTTTATTTCAAACGTTTTTGACTTACACTTTAGTACCTAGACGTGCTTTCAGATTCAATTGTTCCTCAAATGTCATATTAGATATTTCTATAAGAATTAATAAGTATCAATATTATGTTACATTTCACATGTTACTATAAAAATTCACTTGAATAAAACACTGACCTTGTCTTAAGTTACCCATCTGAAGGAAAAGTCATGTAAAAAATTAAAATTCCATGTTGCAACATTAGTGTCACGTTATTTAACTTACTATTATAATCACATTTATTTTACTTACCGGTATCTTAGCTGCGTCGTCATCATTCATATTATAAAATGTGTTATCCATGTTAACGTTATTACTGATATATTTAATTAATATAATAACACAAATATGCTTAATGTACTTAATTATAAAAGAACACAAACTCACAGAACTAATTAACCCTACACATAAAAGAGATCAGCCGATTCAAATGTTATCGACTGAGAAAAAATACGAAGCCGCGTAAAGCACCCAACACCTGATAAATATTGAGAAAAATAAATAATCTTTGTTTATATGAATATAGAAGTTGGCAACTAAGTTACAGTTATTTTGTATTTTATTAAATATATTTACATAAATTTTATAAATTATAATATTGTTTATTCGTGATTAAGCGTTTAGTAACTTAAATAAGTGGCTATTTTGTAAATCCGTAAATTTAAAAAACTGCACATGCGTACTTTTGCTCTTTATTGGGCACGTGATCTAAACATTTTTGGTGTTAAATTTTGTTTTGAATGTTTTCGAATGTCGGATTTCGATTTTGGTGACAAGTTGAACAGCTTATGACAATTGGAGTTCATTTAAAGGTAATCTTGTCTTATTGTTGGTGTTGTGCATTAATTAATACAGAAATTAATTTTTTGTTTGACGTAATAATTATTACAAGTTGCTAATTAGTGTTTGTGTAGTGAGAATGGCGGACGTATCTCAAGAACTTATTACGTTGTCCGATAGTGATGACAGTTTAGATGGAAGTCGTTCAAGCAGTTATTTAAACGACATATTTAACGACGTTGATACGGTTAAAACTTCCCTTGAGAAATCATATCCTCATTTGAAAATTAGTTTGGATGCGATTTTTGAAGAATTAGAAAGGCGAAAACACGATACAAACCGTGTGCTAAATGTTGTCAAATTCTTCACTCCAAACTTAGGAAATATGGTTGCAACCGCTGCACCGATTAATATCAAATTAGAAAATAATATTCAACATGATGAATCATTTGATATTGAAATGATTAACAATCAGCCTGGACCGTCAATCAACAATCTAAACGTTGTTTCAACTATTAATCGCATACCGGTAGATCCTACTTTACCATCAACGAGTGGCGCTCATGTTAATTTAGCTCAGAGACCGTTTAGTCTCAACAATAATGGAGCTCACGAAAGCGATTATGAAAAGATGTTAGAGGAAGTGCAATTGATAATGAACGCCTTTCCAGATGCGGAATACGATGACATTTATTCGAGGTTGCTGGTAGCAGGATCCGTTCAAAATCGGGTAGATATTGTAATGAAGGATTTAACAATCCAAAGCGCAAAGATTGCCAATATTAAACGCGATTTAGAGAGTGCTTCAAATGAATTCATTACCAAGAAAGCAAAGGTGGATGTTGAAGCTACGCCAGCAATCGAAGTTAATATGGAATCATTAGTTGAGGAAAACCCGGTTGAACAGACAGATTCAGGTTTAAGTGATAATGAAGTGCAAAATGATCCACCCGAAGTTGAACTGCCTAGATCTTCTATCAGCAACAGCGAAATACCTAATGAAGACACAAATGATGACATACAACAGAAACTTATTACGTTAAAGGAGACGTTTCCAGATGCAGATCCAGACTATCTTATGGAAGTTATCGTCAATTTTGATAAAGATGAGATGACTTACAATGGAAAAGTTTCCGAAATGTTGGAGAATCCGAACTATCCTAAATTAAGAGACAAGGAAGAGAGAGAACGAATGGAAATGATGAGAAAAACATTTTTAACTAGGTACAAGAGAAGTTCGTTACTACATTGAATAAGGTCTAACATTTTTAAATTTGTAGGGTGTATACACCAGAAGATGTTTTACAATGGTTTGAAAATCCGGTAGAGTATTTTTCGGATATTTCAAGGCCGATATCAGATAGCTATAAACAACATGCATCATTGCAAATATTCAATGATTTTCCTAAACTTACACTGACATCGATCAAAGGAAGTTTGTTTTCAAAGAAACACCATTATTATCCAACATATCATATGTTAAAGGAGTTAGATGCAATAGAGATGCCACTACGTTAGTTATCGCATGTTTTAATAGTTGAATCATTTAAATTAATGAAAATCTGTTATTTGCAGCTAAATATAAAAAACGTAAACATCGAGCGCCGTCAGAGTTACCCGCAATTCCTGATGAACTTTTCTACAAAGAACTAGCATTTACAAAAATTGAAACTGAATTTAATGGTATTGTTTGTAATTTGTTATAATGATTAGTTTTTTCTTTGTAAAATATTAATAATTTCTTTATTTGGTTGTAGAATACATAGAAAATAAAAAAAGGGAAAGAGAAAAAAAAATTGAAGAAGCTAAAATAGCTGGTTTATTTATTACCTGCAAGTGCTGCTATGATGATGAACTGCTGATGGAGGATGCCGTCGATTGTGGGTCAGATCATTTATTTTGCGAGGAATGCGTTAGAAGAGGAGCAGAAGTCGCAGCAGGTATACTCTGTTCATTAATAATAATGATTTATTTTAAATTTTTAAAATGTATAGGGCAGGGTCTCTGTCATTTAGGCTGCATGGCAGAGAATTGTAGCTCCAACTTTCCATTATCAGCATTGCAGAGTGTACTTAAACCAAACGTTTTTTCAAGCTGGCTAAAGCGATTGCAAGCTGAAGAAGTGTCAAAAGCTAATATTCCAGATTTAGTTCAATGTTTACACTGCAGCTTTGCAGCTATAATGCCAAATCCAGAAGATAAAGTTTTCAAATGTCTCAATCCTGAATGTTTAAAAGAGACTTGCAGGTTGAGTTTTATGTCTTTTTATTTTGTTGCAAATTTTCTAAATAATGTACTTCCACTTGTGGAATTTTAGACTTTGCAAAGAGCCAAACCATGTGCCTTTAAGATGTGAGGAAATAGAAAATGCTAGTGAAACTAAAATGAGAACTTATATTGAAGATAAGATGACGGAAGCGTTAATTCGCGTGTGTCCAAACTGCAAACGGCGTTTCATGAAAGAAATTGGATGCAACATGATGAGATGTGTGTGTGGACAATCAATGTGTTATGTGTGTCGTCAAGCAATTAAAGATTATAGCCATTTTGGACCAAATGGGTTAGTAATACAATAATTACTTTGGGTTTGATGTTTATTCGTAATGAATAATGATAAATATAGCTGTTTTAATAGGGTCAGTTTCATGTTGGAAGCAATTTTATTAAGAAAGCTGTTCTGATTTCAAATGATATTTGTTTTTTTAATTTTAAGTCGTTAAATTTGTTTTGATGTATACTGCAGATGTCCTCAGGATATTAACGTTGAAGAATTGCACAGGAAAGAGGTCGCTGATGGTGGTGCTAAAGCAAAACAAGAGCTGATGGAACAACATCCAGGGTTAAGTGAAATTAAGTTGAAGCATGATCCTACTAATTCATCATCAGTTCCTTCAACCTCATCTGGGCATCAGGGTGAGCGAAATTTTATTAATGTCCGAACTGTTGTTCCACCACCTATCCAATATGGAAATTTTCTACTGCCAAGGCCAATGCCAAGACATGAGCAATTCCTAGCACCCATTGCTGAAGCGCAAAATTATGCTCAATATTTCGTTCCAATGCAGTTACGTACTGAGCCGTTGGAGCCTAATCGCCGTTATGATGATATTCCTCCAAATTTAGATGATTTTAATATACGTCCAAATGTTGTAGAAGGTAATGTTGCGTTTCCTATACCTCCTATGCATTTTCCCCCAGTTGTTAATCAGGATTATCCTGCCCAGCCTCGTAATGTCCCAGTTCCTCCACCCCTTCCTGGTTATCCTGCGATATATCCCGATGAATTATTTTCGATGAGAGCTATTTTTGGTAATCGCCGGAATAACAATAGCTAACGACTTTAACCCTCAATTTTCATTTTTTATTGTTTGAGTATTTCAGTGAAAGTTTTCTTTTTTACAAATGACTATAAAAAGCACCTCAATCAAATTTATGCTGAGCGTGCAAGTATTAAATATAACTTAAACTATATTGTGAAATAAGAGCCATTTTGAATACTGTAGTTGATATTGCGATTTTAAGTTTTAGAAATTTAAGATTTTCTGGCAAATGTTTCATAAATCGGTTGTATATTTTTTCTAGTTAATTCCTACTTACAAATGGCTTTTATAAAACTAAATCGCAACTGCCGATACAAGTCTTATTTTTTACTAAGGTGCCTAATTACAATATGTGATTATACGATTTGTCAGCGATGTATTGAAGTTTTTTTATATGACGATGCTTTAAATACTAGAAAATACATTTGAAAATAAATTGCTATATTTTATTTCAGTTTTTGTTGTGTAATTATCTTTTGCTTATTTGTGCAAGCATAATGAAAATTCCCAGATTTTTTTTCTGCTTTTAGGTAATCAAGTCATTAATATTCCTACCGATGATTATGACGATTCTGACTTTTCGGACATTGAAGACGAAATTGAAGATGCGATAGATGCTACTCTTGCAATTTCTTTTGACGATGAAGACGACAACGACGATTATGATATTGCTGCAAATTTGGGAACTGATGAGTCCAGTGATTACGAGGATTTTCATGACCAAGAGGAGTATGCCGATTGGTCTAATGGTGATAATAATTCATTTAATTCTACATTATCACCCATTCTTAGAAATCCGTATATCACTGCTGATGAGAGTACCAATAGCAGCGATGGTCTATTATCAGCTGCTGAAGATATGGATGAATCTGAGTCTAATGGCAGTTTACTGAATGCAGTTGGTGATTTAGACAACGAAACCAACTCAAATTTTGGCAGCGATCATAGCAGTGATGAAGAAGAAAACCATTTTGATGAAAATGAAATAATTGCAGAACTTTATCTAATTGAATCTGAAATTGAAGTAGACAATGAATCTTTTGAAAATGATTTTCTCGAGGAAGAAGGTTCTTCCAGTAATGTTGAAACGGATTATGAGGTAACTGATGAAGCCAGTAATACCGATGAGTCGGATTATACTGTTGATGAAAATTACAGTAGCGATGGTTAGATTTCTTGAAATAATTAACTCAGATTTCAAACTTAAACGTTTTGTTTTTAACTGTGATGACCCCCAAAGATTAACATAGTTTACTGTTGATACTTTAAAAGAAGAATTTTTATACGAAATTTCTTGTTCATGAAATAATTATTGATGTTGACTTGATAACCAAATAACTTAGAGGTTTCTTTATTTTGAACTTTTATACAAATGTCTATAAAGTGTACATTTTGGAATTTCATTTTGAGAAAAATATAACTTCAATTTATTCAAGCTAATCCTCCTAAAATATGTTTTGAATTGCATGCACAAGTATTCCACTCTGCAATTATTATAATTTCGTATAATACACCGGTGATTCATTGAACGGATATTTAGCAAAAACATTCTCCCTTTATCTCTTTCTACACTTGGGATATCTGCAGTGGTTTTGAAAAATTGCAAAGGTTAACGACATGTGAATGTTGTTTTTTCCAAGAGGTTCGCTTCAAACTGAGCCTTTTATTCGTCTTCAATCTACCTGACTTCCTTGAATTTCAAGGTCATGTCTTTTTAAAGTGAATTGCTTCTCTCTTTTTATTATCATTTTGTTGATCAGTCATTTGCTAGAGAGATTTCAAAGTGGAGAAAAGCGGCGCAATTTTTTTGTCAGCTGTAAAGGCTCTTAAAAAGCAATTGCAAAAGTCAAAGTGAAAATTGATCATGGCAGTCGCTGTCTGTACATTTATTTTTTTGAATTTTGTGACTATTAATATTTTTTCTACAATGGTAAGTTACTGCATCTTTTACTTTTTTTTTAAAGTTATATTTTTTACGCATTACTTTTTGAGTATTATTATTGCGTGTGTTTTTGTAGGTGAGCGGTGACGGAGTATTAGAAGTAAGAATTTTATCCTTTCGAAACCCTTCCAATCGTCTGGGCTCTGGTGAATGTTGCCAGGGCCAGGAGGTAAATGGTGTTTGTCGAAGTATGTGCTCAACTTTACTGCGAGTTTGCATTACCAATGCTAATGTCACCAACGAAATCATCAATGACAATAGCTTGGACATTTGCAAATATGGATTATATATTAGTGAACCAACATTTGGACTCGTACGCGATGGCCATCCAAAAAATAACAATTTAAATATTGCGTTTAGATTTCCATATCCTTGGCAGGTAAATAAAAATCTTAGATTAAACATTACTATAATTTTATACGCTATTTATTTAATATTAGGGAAATTTCGGTATAATTATGGAGTCATGGCACAGGGCAACAAGTATTGAAAATGCAACATTTGTTGGAGGTAAAAAGCATTGACTAATTTACATACATATAATTATTATATACTTGTACTGTAATATGTAAAAAATTTAAATAGGTTTTCCTGCTCGTTTTATTTCTCGCATTGTTAAGAATAAATATCTTACCATTCACGATGGCTGGAAGAAGGAAAAAGAAACGTCCAGTGGAGAAAAAACAACGTCTGTTTTTGAATATGTAATGCAAGTACAATGCCAAACTGCATTCTACGGTGACAATTGCTCGGAGGTGCGTTATAGATGGTTGAGGGATATTGGGCGTTGGGGTACTTCCGGTGGGCGTATGTGGGAAAATATTAACAATGGCAAAAATAATCGTCATGTTTTTTATACATCTTGGAAGGAGCATGTAGGGCCAATGTTATCAGGATCATTGGCATCACTGAAAGTCATTGCAGCTAAAATTGGAACTTTTATTGATTTTTTAACTACGCTCAAAACATTATTTGGGTTTTTTGGATTGAGATAATAATTATAAATAATTGTAGATTATAAAGACTTAGTTGCCAAACAAATTATTTAAGTTTTTTTTTTAAAGTAAATAAAATGACATTATTCTTACAAGTTTTATTTAAAATTCAAGGATTCATCATATTTTATTCATGACATTGTGTTTCGAGAAATTTTAAATTTATTAAACTTTTCTTTTGTGTTAAACTTAGATGTGTTTGGATCGAAATAACGAATTTGGGCATTACATTTGCACTGCTGATGGAAAAAAGGAATGTCGTCCTGGTTGGACTGGAAACTTGTGTACTGAACCAATTTGTGGCGATGGGTGTGATCTTAAAAATGGATATTGTACTGAACCTGGTGAA
Source organism: Helicorthomorpha holstii (assembly GCA_013389785.1). Lineage (NCBI taxonomy): Eukaryota > Metazoa > Arthropoda > Diplopoda > Polydesmida > Paradoxosomatidae > Helicorthomorpha > Helicorthomorpha holstii. The sequence continues at coordinate 6,596,955 of JAAFCF010006680.1, read as the reverse complement.
TGTATTTGTCGGCTAGGTAATTTTATTTTATTTCAATATTTAAAAACAACGTTTTGATTGAAACTTGAAATTAGGCTGGCGAGGACCAAGATGCAACGAATGTGTTCCTCTCCCTGGCTGTGTGCATGGTAGCTGCACAAACTCAAGTTTTGAGTGCTCTTGTGAAGATGGCTGGGACGGATTGTTTTGCTCTGATCGTGAGTTATCTTTATAACTTTGTTATGCGACTCGCCTGATTGGCTTATAACTTACTTAAAGCCATGGTATATTGTGGGTCACATTTAAACCTATTTAATCATAATCGATTTATTTACAGCAATCTGCAAAAAAGGGTGTCACTCAACAAGGGGTTACTGCAACGAACCAGACGAATGCAGGTATTAAATTTTTTATTTTTATTAAGAATACAAGTTGTTTTTGTTTCCTTATTTATCACATGTGAGGCAATTCTACGGTACATTTAAATTCTGAAATTAGTTTTCAGGAAAGTTATCATTTTAACTAGTGTTTCTAGATATTCGTGGGTTATAAAGTTATTAATTAATTATTAGCCCATTTAAAAAGATGCTCGTCAGTTGTCTGAAAAAGTTGAAGATCCGTTTCGAGGTTTTCTTTGACCTCTTTTAAAAGTTAGTTTATTTGCTTAATATGAATTCTGTATTTGACAGTAAGTTGTTAATTAAGTTAAGTGGGAACTGGGAATGAAGGTTTTGACCTTATTGAGTTTTGGTAAAGTGACATTATATCTTATGGAAAATTGACAAATTGGGATTTCCCCAAGATGTTGCTTAATTTTAATAATAGGTCAAATGTTGAACAAAAATAAACTTTTATAAACTACATCAAATTATTGATCAATTTTTTTATTTTAAATATATTTTTTTTTGCTAAGCGTTTCTATAATTTCAGAATTTCATGTTTTAGCATGCAAGCTTTATTTTTATTATTTGATGTAGTGTATTTAAATTTTTAAATAATTTTAAAGTAAAATATTCAAATATTTTTAAAACTGAATTTTTTTGGTGCATTTACAGAATTTAATTTTTTTTAAAAATAAATAGGCAATTATTATGTGGTCAATAACAATTATTTAATCAATACATTTTGTTAATCCAAACAAATAATTTTTTTTTCATAATTATAATAGTTAAAGATTAGATGTCTTGATTTTTTCTAAGATGCCGAATTGGGTGGTCAGGGGAGTTGTGCAATCAATGCAAACCACTTCCTGGTTGTGCCAAAGGAACTTGTCAAAAACCATTTGAATGTAATTGTGAAGAGGGATATCAAGGTCTTTTTTGTGAAAGTGGTAAGTGCAAAATTTTATTAAATAATTAACAGTTAAATTTATTAAGTGTAAAAAACTTTGTGTACCTTAAAATTGTAGCAATTTGTAAGAAAACATGTCATCCTGTTAATGGATATTGTAAAAAGCCTGGAGAATGCAGGTATACGTATAAGTTTTTAATTAAACTAAAGTACTCATATAATTAAATTACTTATACGATATTGCCATTCAGGTGTCGAGTAGGCTGGACAGGACCTGACTGTGATCAATGTGTTTCTTATCCTGGATGCAAAAATGGAACTTGCTCTCTGCCTTGGGAATGCAATTGTCAGACTGGTTGGGGTGGATTTTTATGTGATGAAGGTAATTATTATTTAATTTAAACTTATAATTTCTTTAGTTAATATTTATTAATTATAGCTTTAACTTATTGTGATCTGCACGCGTCTTGCAAAAATGGAGGAACTTGTATTAGTCGCACCAAAGATAATGGACATTATATTTGCGTATGTAAATTGGGATTTTCTGGCAAGGATTGTGAAGTAAAAGTGAGAGACTGAAGTAACTGCTTTATGAAGTAAAACCTAACTCATAATTCCGTTATTTAATTGATTTTTTAAAAAGCTACTTCTATTTAACAGGCATTTAAAGTAAGCGATTTTTTAAGCAAAATTTTAATAAAATTTTGAATTCATTTTTTACATTTTTATGCTGTGTAAGTCATTTTATAATAATACTTACTATTATTGATTTGATAGTTATTGTACTTAAATTTCATTTCTGTGTGGCTGTAGTCAGCAATCAATTTTTAAGTAAATTAAAAGAGAAATTCAGTAACACATAATTAGCTTTTAAAAAAAAAAGCTTTACATTCACATTCGACGTAATTATAGTGTAGTTATTTAGTTTTTAACAACTGCATAATAAATTGCAACAACAACAATTATAATATTTTCAAAAATGTTAAAATCACGAATGCAATGCAAATTTTATGGCAAAGAATACATTAGTAATTTAGTATTTTTAGTCGATTGCACAATGGTATTTTAAATAAATTACGGTATTAGCTCCTTAAACGCTGATGAAATATGGTAATAAAATAAGTTTTAGCTAGCTTTCAGTCTTGAGCAATCTTAGAAGTCAAATCTAGTCAATGAATTTCACAATTTCGTTCATAAGTTAGAATCGTATAATTTAGCACCAAAAAAAGTTAAAACTCAAAAGTGTTGCTTAAGCTTATGTAAATTTTTTCTTAAAAGATTAGCAATTATTAGTTTTTAACGCATACAAAGTTGCTAAGTTTTAATACAAATATTTTTCTCTTTAGATAATATCGAAATTCAATATACGAGTAGCAACAATTTAATGTAACATCAAAATTCAATAATAAAAAAAAGTTTCTTATATTTTTCCTCGATGCTCATATACATGCAAGAACTACTAACTTGAATTTAAGTTATGCAATCGATTAATTGATTACTAATTTCACCAAAAAAAATACACAACTTAAACAGCATAAACTAATAATTATGATTACCGTATGTACTAAGTTATATATTTTTTTAATTAATGAACGAGTTGAAAAATTAATGTACTGTACTCTGCAGCGTAAATCGTCAGTAATGCGCAGACGTAACACAACGATTGGCGCGCAGTTTATACGTGAAAGAAAATTGAGTGAAAATAACATCTTACAAGTTTTCGGTAAGTTTAATCGTTTTTATTTCTTTAAGTTTATAACTATGAAAAGTTTTAAGTTTATAACTGCTATTTTCGCAGTGTATTAAACATTGCGTGAATACGAAAATCAAAACCGGTCCTATGATATTTTGTAAAGTGGTGTATTAAACCTTGTGACAGCAGCAAAAGCTCAGGGTTTCACAATTCAATAATAAGCTCTTAATTTCTTTAGAAATAATCCACCATTCTTAAATAACTAACAATAAAGCAGACTATTCACTAGGTAATATTGTGTAAGACTATTGTTTTTCTTAAATATCTAGTAGCATTAATCTAGGATCTTCCACAACTGCTTTGACTTTCCTAAGGAAAGTTACAGCTTCCCTGCCGTCAATTAGTCGGTGATCGTATGTAAGTGCCACGTACATCATCGGGCGAATTTCCACCTTAAGTTAAAAGAACCAACAGTTGGTTTACACTACAAATACATGACTTTATAGCACGAGAAATATATCTTTACCTTCCCAGCTATAGCCACAGGTCGATCAAAAATGCCATGCATTCCCAAAATAGCAGATTGAGGAGGATTTATGATAGGTGTACCAAACATTGAACCAAAAACACCGCCATTACTAATGGTAAATGTTCCACCGTCCATATCTTCAATTGCTAAGGCGCCACTGCGAGCCTGTAAATACCCAAACAAAAACATAAATCGTTCATTTAAGTGTCTTCATTAATTAGTAACCAACTTTCTCTCCAAGTGCCACCATTCCCTTCTCTATTTCGGCAAAATTCTGGCTTTCAACGTTCCTTAAAACAGGAACTACAAGTCCCTGTATTCAAAATCACATAATAAATCAAGTTTAGCTTTTTGAGGAGTTCTAGACAAGTTTATACCTTTGGTGTCGCTACAGCCACACTGATATCGACGTAATCTCTATAAATAATGTCTTGGCCGTCAATAACTGCAGTTACAAATAATTTATTTAGATATTATTGTATTTAAGTTTAGAATTTCAAAAATATTACCAGCATTGACTACTGGTTGATCTATTAGAGCATATGCTGAAGCTTTAACAAATGCAGACATGAAACCTAATTTAATGTTGTGTTTCTTTTGAAATGCTTCCTGGTGCTTCTTGCGCATTTCCATAATATTACTACAAAATAAGGACTTTTAGAAATATAAAAACCCATAAAATTGATCAAAGTATTTACTACAGTACCTCATATCAATTTCATTGAAAGTTGTAAGCATAGCATTCGTGTTCTGTGCATCCTTAAGTCGCTGAGCAATTCGTAGTCGCATACGATTCATCTTGATCTGTTAACAAATTGAGGTGCAATTTCATTAATACATCAGGACAAAAACTTCTCATTTAAAACTAAATGAAAAGTCATACTCTTTGCTCAGTTCTGGTTCCAGTAATGGTAGATGTTGGGTCGACTCCTTTAGGCGGAGTAGCCGCTACAGGCTTAATTGATGCAGCCGGAATGGAAGAAACAGGCGCACTTGGAATTGGTGGGGGTGAAGGAGGAGTTGACGGAATGGGTCCAGCTGATGGTGATGGTTTAGGTGGTGGAGGAGGAGGTGCAGCTTCTTGAGCAGGAGATGGTGCTGGTTTAGATTCGCTTTTCTGCGATGGAGCACCACCTTCTAAACATCGCAGAAAAATTAAATTGATCACCTTAAAGAGAACATTATAATGATAATAATAAAAAGTACCTCCACGACGAATTTTAAATAATTTAAGTCCCGGCTGTACAGTTGCTCCATCTTCTACAAATCTTTCTTCAATAACTCCAGCAAAAGGTGCAGGAACTTGGATGGACGTCTAGAATCAATATGAAAATATTACTCTTAAATAACTGTAGATCAATAGCAAACTATAAAAAATACAGCAAGTAAACGAGTTTTTGTTAATCTGATACCAACAACCCTTTACTTGACTAGCTTAATGAAATAGCAGGATTAAGTCTCAACGAGTGCCAAGTTTCTAAGATAGCATTCGTCATTAGTAAAATGATAAATTAGCAAGACTTAACTTCGGATATTCAGTACGGTACTTAGTTAAATTAGACTTGCCTTATCAGTTTCGATTTCAGCAACCACATCGTCTTCTTTTACCGAGTCACCAACAGCTGAGCATTACAGGAAAAAAATCAATAGATTATATTTAGTTAATTATAATTTTAAATTCATATACTGTATTTCAATTACCTTTTTCCCACCTGATATCACCCTCACTGACCGATTCAGCGAATGGCGGCACAACAACTATCCTTTCTTCTTCTGATCGATCTGTAACATTACAGCAAAAAAATTGACTTTAAAAAGTTTCATTCAATCATAATATTATGTACAAAAAAAGTAACTTGCATTGAGAAGTAGTGTGAAACTGGCTGTGTCGCAAACGATCATTCGACTCCACACCAAATCTATTATATTTACAAGAAAAAGGAAAAAAAAAGCATGTTTATTCAGAGAAAATCAAACAGAAGCAATTGTAGCTTTTATCAAATAAGGAAATTAGAGTTTATGCCATATATATGTATTGAGATGGCAAACATTGAGGATGAAAAACGATGGGCAATTACCTATGTCACCCCTTTTCCCTATTGATGTTACTTAAATGTGTGTGCGCGGTAAACCCCCAAACTATTAAATTGCCAATCCTTAGACATGTGTATATTCTCGCACCCCTTTCCTATTTCCTATAACTCTCTCTCGTTTCGTTTCCTTCTGTATTTTTCAGCCATCGTTTATATTATAATCCACTCCTGAGGTTTCCTAATGAGGCAGAATAAATGTATTAATCAATCAAGCGCTAATCCGCCAACAGATTGATGAGAAAATCATTAACTACAACGTATGCTACAATTATACGAGCTAACTTCGCAAATTAAGTGTCCAAAATTAGATTTGTTTTTATCATTGTGTAACATTACCGCATTAAATTTGCATTTAAAAAAATCTCAATTTTTTTTTAGAAAATATCTGTCTGTTTAGTCTACATAATCAAGGTAACAAATTATAATAATGTAAATTCTCTTCTATAAAAAATGGAAATGCAAATACAGCCACTGGATGATATTTATTCATTTTGAAGTTATTCGAGACGAGTAGCCGTTAATTCAATAGATATTCACGATATTTGATTTGATTTTTAAAATATTTTTGGCGAGCTTTAACAGCATTTTGCATTTAAATTCAATTCACGGACCAAAGGGTTTTAAATTTTAATTCCAGCATCATTCTGGCGGACACAACTTTCAAATCGATCCCTTTACGAACCGCTATTAGTCGTCCATTTACAGGGTGGTACCACATCAATAATTATTTAAAATTCTATTTTAAAACATAAAAGGGGGTTTATGTTTTTTTACATCAAGGCGACGTCCAAAAAGTAAAATAAAAATTCATAATAATAATAAAAATTGACTTCCTATGTATATACATACAGTATATTTGTGTCATTTAACAACCCTCTTTTAAATCTTTAACTATTAACCTCCAGCATCATCCTAGGTAATTACAGCCCCGCCTACAAACACTGATAATAAAAGATGAGAATGATATTGATATTAGTAGTCCTTATAAACAAATCGATCGTTTTAATTATCGGTTTCTAAAACTGCCTCCCTCTTCTCATCTCAACTCATCTCGCACCCCCACTTCCCCCAGCCCTCCCTATTGGGTCTGAGTGAGTGTTAAAAAGACCTCAAGGACTATGTAGTTCGTTTTAAAACCCCCTGTTTTATGGAAATGAGCTTGGTCTAATGTATTCACCCCTTTACTGGAGCTGGTCATCGTGTGTGCATGTTTGTCTTGTGTTTACCATTTTCTCTGTGTGTTTTTTCCTCGCCCACCCCACCTATCTCCCTCTTCGTTTCGCATACAAATGTCAAATCTCCATCTTCAATCCTCCTCCCCCCTCCTCTTACCCTAACTACCCACAACCACTCTAGTGCAAACTGTAAGGGTTGTCCGAGAGATAGATTGAGAGAGTGAAAGCTACAAACTATAGGAAAAAGACGAAGAAGCCTATTCTTCGATTGAAATCCTAAACAAACAAGCGCATCAAAATAGAATTATACGAATTAAAATGCAAGTGTATTACTGCATTGAGATTCTCATATCGGTGGTGATGCACACACGTATCCACCCCAAATGTCCCTCCTCCCCTTTTCTCTCTCCCCCTTACTTTTTCTAAATTCATCTCGGTGATGCTTACTTTCCTGAGTTTCCTCAATAGATTCAGCATTAAGTAACACGAATGAACAATTAAAGAGGGATTTTTTTTATTCTCCTACAACAAAATCTCGTTGGGAAAACTTTATCAGTGTTCTCAAGAGCTTTCACGACGTCTGATGTTTAGTAAAACAGTTTGCCTACTTATCTTTTCAAGTTTCAACCCTTTCACAACACATCTAAGTTCAAATCATTTGGCTAAATTTACTGTATATACATTTGCACGATTGAGCCATTAGAACTTCAAACACACAACCAACTCCAGGCTGAAACTCCAAAACAAACTTCAAATTCGAAAGATCCTTAATACACAAACTTTCTGAACTTCGCAAATCACAATTTATCATCGCTAATAACGAGTATGAAACTGTGCGGTTATGAACTTACGAGTTATGACTTATCAGATAAATTCAGTTAAAAGCCTGGTTGTGCAGTGACACACCGGGGGTTTTTTATGTCAGGTAAACATGTGGCATTACTTCTGGTCAAAGACTTTATTGTACTTTTTTAGTATTTGCTTTTATGTATCCTTTTTTTTCTCTCTGTTAATAATATTTGATTGGAAAATAGTATTTGTTTTGGAACCGTTGACTTTCTGAGAAGAGTTTGGAATGCAAATATATACAGTAATTTATAAAAAAGAGTGCAAAAACATTTTTAAAATACCATTATTGATTAGTTTTCATTATATAGTGTAGAATTTTTCGAAAGCAAAACTCGTTAGTCATTTTCCATTCCGCCTTTTGTAGAGAAAATTGTGTAGAAAACATATTAATGGATGTTGAGATCATTCTGATTTGGAGTTTGTTTAAAGTTGGAAAGAGAAAAAGGTCGTGTAGGTTAAGGGGGTTTGTGCACGGCCATCTCCATCTATCTTATTCTGTATATAATGTATATGGCCAAGCATGGATATACAGAAGTGTACTGTACATGGGTTTAGGTTAGTGATAGTGGTCAGTGGGAGGAGGAGGAAATAAACGAGAAAAGAGTGGTTGTCCAGCTAGCTTCTCCAAACCATTTAGGAAGTAACCCCTTTCTTCACCTTGGAACAAAAGCGATGGATCTCATCATCTGCATCATCTTGTACAAAAGAGAAAACTCCAAAATGAGATGAAGAGAGAGAGAGAGAGAAGTGGGATGGACGAGTAAAAGGCTTTTGGATTCATGGATGGGGTGGACGATGCAAATGCTTCCGTTGTTTTTCTCCAGTGGTCAAAATCGATTTGAGAGTATACGATCGATGTGGGCGTTGTGAAAAGGCCTCTTATCGGTCAAGAAGGTCACCGTGAATGGAAAACGAGGTGACTGGACAATGGCGCTGATGGAGAGAAATTGTGAATATTTTTAATTGAATAGCTATTGTGTGTGTGTGCTGTGTGTTAGCCGGCCCGGCCGCCACATACTTGTATACGTGCGCAAAACTATTGGAATTTACAGTTGAAAAATTTTAAAAATAGCATAAGCTTCGGCGATGGGTGGTTGTGTATGTGCGTTTCCGATTTTGCAAACGCCCATTTTAATTAACGACCTCGCTCTTTTGATTAAACCTACCGTGGTCATACATTCAGGGCCCAAATACTGAGTTAGAGGGATTGGGGGTGACAAGGGATAAGAATAGGAGTTCAGTAGTAGTAGGGTGGTAGTACTGTAGAACCGAAACTCACGTTATCCTGCTAGCTGATTTGCACAATCTCAGACATGATGCTTCAACTTTGAGCAAACCTCGACCACCATTGGCTAAAAACAAAACAAAAGAATAGCTGAATTAGGCACCAAAGGTTAAAGCATAATTAGAAGTAATAAAAAAAAAACTTGTATATACCTGAAGTGGACAGTGCCCTTTTCTCCAAAACAGATCCCTATAAAATCAAACACAAATATTAGTGAAGAAAAAAACTTTGTTAACTTAGCTAATGTTTTGTAAAAAATAACGTCACAATACACAAAAGTTTGAAAAGAAAACTTCAAATAAAAAACGTTTCCCATAAAAATATAGTCATAATCAATATAACAATGCCTGTACGTATCTTGTTTTGTTAGGCAATAAATAAAGTTTTATGTCGATGTTGTAATAAGTACAATACCGATTTTACCTGGAAGTTTTCTGAATTGGAACTGACTTTTAGAGTACCAATAAGGTAACAGGATTAATTATTATCAGAACCAATATAAATTTTTTCTGTTTATTTTTTGCCATGGAGAAAAATAATGGTCTAATTTTGAAAATCACCCGATATACTTTAGGCGCAAGTGTTTTTAAAAAAAAAACAAGATAATACGATAGAATCCTTCTAGAACAACTCTCTTCCAGGTCTCCATTCTCCACCCATTCTGAATAATCAAAAAGGGGGTTATATTGAACAAATGGCAATATACACAAACAATTAATAAGCAAATCCTCTTTTTATAATCAGTCCATTTGTCGAAAATTTAGGGCACATATGTACGGCAATAAAACTAAAGTGTATACTGTATATTTCTTGGAATTTTCCAGTCAGATAACTAACTTCTAATTAAAAATAAACCATTGTTAATGCAATTGCAATATTAAGCAAACACAACTAATGAAACGGTATAATCGAATTCATAACTAATCTTTCTTCCTTTTTTTCCATTAAATAATAAAGCAATAATGGGAGATTTTGACTTTCTAAATGTAGAGCAAACAACTTGGAGGAGGAGGTTGTGATCATAAAAACACCTCAAGTTATCTCTCCAAATTTCATATATTTCATTTTTTTGTGTGTGCTTTTGTATTGCGTAGAATTTGAACATCTGTTGAGTGTTGTGTGGGAGAGATACCAAAATAAACACTTGCCCGTCGACTTAACGACGAACAAACATATCGTTCGGCTCCTCTTTTAACGACTTACATTCAATGCTTTATTAATAAGCCACAGGTAGCTAGTACTGTACATACACTACACCCATTTTATTTTATTTTTTTGCCATAGAGTTGCCCATCATTTTTCCTTATCGTTTAGTCACGCGTTGGACAGCTACCACCTGTGATTACTCAGGGATCTCAGGAATAAACTTGTTTATGCGTCAGTTATTTATTTACTCACATTTAGTTTCCCTTTTATTTAGATAGTTTACTTCCCCCACCCATTCTGACAATCCCTTAAACTTTTATTATGTATTAATATATATTAATGTGAAGTTGGTAGAGTCTATTGTATTTGAATGGTGTTAAACCAATACGATGCAAAAACAAAAAAACAATCTTAATTTGGTCTTGTAGGTTTTAATTGGTTTCTCTTTTCTAAAAAAAAAAATATTTTAAAGCTATTTAATAATAGCTATGTTGCTGTATAATTTCTGATGATGTCATAGTCTTTTCCCTTAATTTTATTCAGTGTTTGTTAAGCTGTTTTGCTTTCCCCAAAGCAATTATAAACTTTTTAAAAAATAATAAAAATAAAAAATAGATACACAATGGGCGTCAAAAGTACATCTACTGACTAAATAAATGTCCACCATGGCGTAATTATTTTAATGGAAGGGTTTTTCATTAATTAAAAATAAGAAAAAAACAGAGAAAAATTCATTCTTGTTATGTGTAACGTCGTTGTCATTTTAATTTTTAAAAAAGTATATTAAATTTATGGTTTGTAAATACTAAACAATAATTATTATGGGAGATAGTGTGATAACGTGTTAGTGATAGCTGATGTTTTCAACAACTCAAAAAAAAAAAGTTATGACACGCATAACATTATACCGGGGGATTTCCAAAATTGGAGCAATGTTTTTATAGTACCGATAAAGAAACGAGACTAAATCATATCAGTTTCAATGACGATTTGTCCCGTTTCTTTTTTGACTTGATTAAAAAAGTAATAATAAAGAAACTAAATATTATTCTCGTTATTTTCTTGTAAGAGTTCCAATTTAGACAATCACCCAGTATACAATATCGTTTCTGAATTTATTATAACCGTGAAAGAACCACCTTCAATTACCTTCTTGAGAATAGTTCCAAAATCGATGAATTCATTTTACACTTTCCAACAATTTTTTTCATCTCATATCCTTTTATTTCATTTTTTTTTCAAACCACATTTTGCGTTAATAAAACGGTCGACCATGTAATTTTCATTATAGAGGAAGATTATTTGTATCTCCTGCGACTGACACGCCCAGTTTCTCAAATGTCTCTAATTTTAACGTTGAACAACGGTATAGTTTTGACATAGCACTCTAATTAATTATGTAAAGGAAACAATAATGGAAAAAAGAGGGGCTGTAGAAAAGGGGAATGGGAAGTTGAAAACTGGTGAATTTCCAAAAAAAAAATATGTAAACCTTCATGCACGCAGAGGTAACACAAGACTCAATAAAAACTTTTAATTATTACACAATAACGATCGAAATATTCCTGCTGGCCTAATTACTTGGCGTCTTAATATATCGATTAACCCATTTAAACTTGACATTTTTCTCCCCTTATCTTGTTATTTGTTTGGTACCTAGTCTTATTAAAATTAATGCCAATTTTTGTAATTGCAAAATGGGCTGAATTAACACCTGATTTAAAACACCATAGACGAACAATTCAATATGGATAAAATATAAAACACATCTCAATTTAACAATAAGTAGGAGGAGTTTTACACCTAGTTTGATGACGTATTAAAAAACAATTATAATACAGTATCGACAGTCGTTGACAAAGCAATCAATTGACCATTCAACAATAAGGAATTGAGTTATTACGTTTGTTGGGCATAATAAATGATGCAATGACTAATGTAACTGTGCAGTACACTTCAACAATGTCAACCGTTTATACATCAGAATTTTTAATTTTAATTCATTTTAAAACAGTCGGCATTGTAACTTTTATGATGTATATAGAAATGGCACAGGCTGAATTTAAAGCAATTGTATTGTTGCCAAATAGTGGACATTGACAAAAATAATAATAGCTTTTAATTAGTGCTAACTAACGAGAAATTAAATGCTGCTTTTTAATAGTAATTAGTGCTAATTATAGTAGTTGAAAGTTGCAACACACAAATATGGAGTGTCCCTTAGCTGGAAGTGTCATTGATAACTTTAAAAATCAAAACAGAAATGTTATAGTAAATTAAATATTAATAAATACAGTACAGTGCAGTTTGGGTGTTTCCATTTAAAACATTGTAATTACGATTATTATCCATTTTAAAACACTAAAAACGATGCTGGAATTATAAATTATCTTTCTAGTTGTAGAACATTATTTTGTTAACTTGAAGTTTCTAAATTATTAAGTGGATACAACTGCTGAGAATTTTGTTTAATTTGAGGTACTACTCGGTTAACTGTGTTGTGGGTCAAGGCTTTTCAGATACAATTCTGTAATGATGTGTAATCAATGTCGATAATGAATTTTTTTTAACTGATAATGATGCCGACTTGTTTTACCTGAAAGAAACTACAGGAACCTATATGCAGATTTGCTTGTTAGTAAAACTGTTAATGCTAATAAATGGATAATAATTCAAATTTTGATGTTGTTGTACAGTACTGTATTTACCTTTGAAGGTCAACCAGTGTAAATCTCATTCCCCTAGTGAGAAATCTCGTCGTATTGTATGTTTTTAGCCGGTTATTACCACTTGAATACCAATTAACGAGTCTTTTTATTGAGAGTTAAGTCAGACTTGTCTACTTGTTACCGGTTATGTAAATTTGCCACTCACTGTCAAGGTGATTTTAGTAAATAAAGTCATATATTGTGAAGGAAAGTTGCACACACATTACAAACAAGCCGTGAATATATTACGAGTTAAGCTAGCTTGTTATAGAGCATAGACGCCCCTGATAATAAACTTAAATATACCGGCTAATTAAGTGGAAGATGTATTTTACCTTTAAACATATGTTTATCCCTTTACTTGATCGTAAGTTGGCTATTCGAGTAGCCAAAGTTCGACTCCATCCCATCGAAAGCCACTGGGCAGCCATGATCGGTGCAAGGACGAGCTCTAAAGCGCAAGCGCAGAAATGATTTAACAGGATCTTATCGGTTTTGTAACTGATTCTGAACGGAAGCTGCTAAATAACGGCTTCTTTTTTAAATTAAAAATAGTGACTACTTTATGGTATTTTATTTTTATTTAAATTGTTTAAGTAGTAAATTTAAATAAACGTTAACGTAATAATGATAAAATCATCACAGTTATATTTTATGAAAACATGTTGTATTCTCTGGGAAAATAACATTGGTTTCGCAATATCGGAAAGTTACAGAATCTTAGATAATTGCAATCTAGTGGCGCTACCTAGTGGACGCAGTGAAAGTTTATATTTGAATTGTCTTTTATGACAATTTATTATTATTAAAATCAAATGTTTATAACATTAAGAAAAATATGAGATTACAGAAAACAAAAATATCATTTAATTTTAGATAAGTTTAGTTGTTTTTATTATTCCCTGCTTATTTTATCATTACAATCATACATTGAAGTTAAATTATAAAAGGAAAATTTTTAAATAGTTCGAGTCAGATTAATCATTGAAATCTTGTAATTGTTTTGAATAATATTGAATAATTTCATTGAAATTTTTAGTTTTAATCATAAATTTGCAATTTTCGGTACTGTAAATTTTGTAACTTTATAGTTTATCAAAAAAAGAAACAAGACAAAATTACATAAGACTTCAATAAAGATTTGTTTCATTTATTTATTGTTGTTAAACAAGCTAGATTAACTACATTGCGTTCCATTGAATTTTTTTTTCCGTTTTTTTATTGTTTTATAGAAACGATACTATATTGCATCGGTTTCAATACATATTTGTTCCATTTTATTATCAGTAATGCATAATGAAGTTGTGAAATTTTTTTATGAAGCCGATAATAATTAATTTCACCAAGGCCCAAAATACCAAACTGAGTTACAACTTGCAATAAAATTTTATTTTAAATTTAATTAGAAGTTACAACAGTCTATAATAAGCTTCAGTAGTTTCAGACTAAAGTAAACTATGCTAATGTACTGTTTTATTAATTTTCTAACTTTTGATTTGCTAACATTTGAACTTTATGCACTCGCACTTTTTTCTGAAGTCGAAAAAAAAAAAACTTTTGATTTATCACTTATTTTTTGCTAATTAAAAAAATAATTGCCAGTTCTGTATTCAAACAAATACTATGCGTGTCTGCAACTGGGATTAATCGTTTTCCATTTGTTTGGATGTTTGCAATTACAGAGTTAAAAAAACTAAGCTTAAAAATCGGTACTTGTGTAGCATACAAGTTACAAGTACATTGTACACAATATTCAATTGAGTATTGTTACAACATTATTCACATGTATGCAAACGTCGGTATTTAATTGTATCAATAACATATGCATAAAATCATAAATAATAACTTATACGCCATATTGTAACATTCATTAGAATCACCAAAGTTAAATATATTTACCGATCATTTATGCATCGCTAATCGAATTATGAAAATTAAAAAAAAAGAGTAGTTACATGCATTTAAAAAAATTAAAAAGTTTATTTTGAAAATTTTAAAAATGTCATTTGTTTTGTTTATTTTTTATTTTGAATGATCTATTAAAGTTTAATTTTTTTGTATTGTTGTTGTCATTAGTTACTCCTGGTTAGCTTTGCAAGGTAAGCAAGATCAGGCCAGGCCAGCAGTGGAAAGTGTTTATCGGAGGAGGAGGAGAGGGGTGGATGGGATGCGAAAAGTGAACGTCAAGAGGAAAATGGGAGGAGTATGGAAAAGAAGAGGTAACATACAGCGCAATACGGTTTTCTAAGAGAGGAGGTTTTTGAGTTGATTGTGATTTGTCGTCTGCGAACCCAACTTTAGTTAAAGCCTACTGCGCGCAAAGAGTCTGGAACCGCCTTTTGTTTGGTCTTTGAGCGGGAGGAGAGAAACCGAATGCGGCGAGAGTGAGTACCAGCGAGAGAGCTTTCGTGCATGGACGACGAGACGAGCGGTTTGAGACCGTCAACAGCCTTATCAATATACAACAACATACACAAGAGAAAGGAGTCTTAGTTCGTTGTGTGTGTTTGTGTGTTTCTTTTATTTTGGACTTTGGTCAATGGTCATCCCATTCATATTTTTGGCCTTTGGATGGAACAGAAACAATACTTCTGGCCCTAACAGGTAAACATCTTTTAAATCTTTTGTTTTCAAACACTTTACATTCAGAGCTGTGTGGGGAAAAAGTTATCAGAAGCGCGCCGGAGGGAGATGGGTCGCAGCCGGCATGCGTTGCTAGGGTAGCGGCGCAAAAACGTCAATCGTCGGCATAACAAATTGACGTTTTATTTAAATTTTGTCAGCGAATTAAAACATAAATGATATCCAAAATGTGTCCTAAACACTTTTTCTAAGATGACTTTATTGAGAAGATGTTATCAGACTCTTGTTATCAGGCATTCTAGGCTATAGAGTCCAATGATTTTAGTTACCGTACTGCACTGTAAGTTAAAGTACAAACAAACTTTGCTTATACTGTACTCTACTGTAGCTTACAAGTTTATTAATTAGATTTATTGTAGCTGCACTATTAGGTAGTTTGCGAAATCAAGCAAGTAGCAAAACATGTGACAAGTGACATCTGGAAAAACAATCTTGTAAGTGTCGAGTTTTACATCATAAATCAAGTGCGGCTGAATTTAAAATAAAAATCAGCCGCATTTTAGCTTTAAATAAAAACGTTCGAAATTTTTAAATTTAAACGCACGTTTAATGCGGCTGAATTTAAAGTTTTTAAAAAATTGAAATTCAGCTGCAGTCTATTTTAAATGTAAATATTTGAGTACAGGTTTTACTTTTTTAGTTGTTACTTGCTACAAGTTTTACTAATTGCTAGATTCTGTAACATTTCGTCTTTAAATTGGCTAATTTAACGTGGCCTTAATATGACATTGTTTACATTTCCAAGCATAACATTTTAACTATGTAGTGTCATTTTTATTTGTTATTCGGTAAAGATAAGTTGATCATTTCATTTCCTATTGTTTAGCTCTGCAATTTATTGATGTTACATGTATTTATTTTTTATATCAACTAATCCAGTAGTTGGCGGATCTTTTTGTAGGCGTTCGGCTTGTGTTTTTTTTTTATTATTTACCGTATTTTTCTCTCTCTTTCTAATATGCTCTTTTGTGTGTTTGTGTCATACAGTAGTTGGATGTAACAGTATGCTTATTGACATAGATCTATTTGGGACACTTCTACAGTAGCTACTTAATAAGCGATATTTGGGGATTTCCATTCGACATATAACAGTATTATGTAAAGTAGATAAAAACGTTTGTGGTGCTGGTGTGGTGGTGGGTTTGGTGCATTTCTTTTTTAAAGAGAAAAGTGTATGACGAATGGTGCCATTGCAAACTTTGAAACACCTTTCGTTTGTAATATTAGTAAATAATACGCAGTTTATTTATTGTTAATACACTCCCATTGTCAACTTATCTAGTAGCTTTAAGTCATACTATTATAACTTAATGTATAATTTATTTGGCTTTTTTATTTGCTTTTTCTTTTTGAAAGTGTAAATGAGTATTTCCTATTGGTAAATGTAGAACTAGAGAAGCAAAATTAGAAATTTTATTTTTAACTGTCAAAAGCTAAAATAGCAAAGGGTCCTGAAAAGGTAATATTTAAAGAAGACATAATTACCACTTTTCATTATTTTTCTAATTTAACGTTGCGTTATTTGCTGCGTAATCGATAAGAAAACTAAATTGGGTATTGTAGTTGACATTTAGCTAGATTTTTTTATTTTATTATTTTTTGACTCTAAAAATAATTAGTCTCTTATGGGAATTCTCTAGTTTCGATGAGAGTTTATTTTATGTTTTAATTTATACAATTTGCACTTGTAAATTGTACCCTTTTATAGGGAACTTTTACATTTACTTTTTTGTCATTTTTGTGAACATCTCTTATAAAAATAGATATATTTTTTAAATATTATTAATACGTTTTTAAACTAAACGTGTATCGTTTTCATTATATTTAAAGCTTCTCTCCATTTTATAGTCTGTAGTTTATTTAATTTTTTTTAAAAAAGTCAGAAAATTGGACGTTGCAATTGTATGGTTACACCACGTCGGCGTATCGACGTCAATGTCGGCGTTGTTGATTTTAAAGTAGCTAAGCTTATATACTATATAACGTTATAGGATGTTGGCGAATTAATTAGAGATGTTTTCATGGCAAAACATAACTTCAGAAACATAATTCAGCCAAAGTGTTTACTCATTATATTTGAAAAGTTGATTTTTCGACGTTAATTTTTGGCTAATGTCAACACGCATTTAAGTTTACTTTTTAAATTATCGGCACACAACAACAGACGACGTTTAATGACCCAAATATTCTGTATAATAAACGTCCAAGGCAGCCAAAAAATTAAATAAAAAAACTTTTCCATCTGCTTTTTCCAATGGAGCTATCTGTTGCATGCGTTACATTACGTTAGCTTTGCGTCGTCTGAAAAGAAAAAAAAGTTTTTATTTTTGGTAATTTTGTTTTGAATATTTATGAATGAAACGACTTGGTATCTTTTTATCATACATTCAGTTCAAAAGGATTTATAAACAGAGCATCAGTGGGTAATACCAATTTTGACCAAGAGAATTATGGGTTCTTATGATTCCCCAATCTCTAAAATAGCATTAGAAAATCTGAAAATGTCAAACTCTTTAGTTTATATGTAGAGTCAATTTGTATTTACCTTGTTTTTTGACGCAACTGTTTAGTATTCAGTTTAGCGTGCAATTTTTATAGGGTCCTTTTTCTTGTGAGCAAAAAGTGTATTCTTTTGGTCATAACTAAAAGCATTACATATTGTGTTTATGAGCATCATACAGTATCTACTGTATATACATACAATAATATTGTGTGTATATGCATTAAAAAATGAAGACTTTTCTCGAATTGGACGTTTTTGAGTTTGCAGAGAGGGGAGTTTTTTTTCTCCTCTGTGTTGCTTTTTGGAATGGAAATTAAACTCTAAATGCAAAGTAATTTTAGTAGGATCAACTTGGAAGCTTCAATCTTTCCTTATAGATCCTTTCTCTTACCCTACAGTGATCTCTGTATTTAAGCATTGTCGCTGTTTGGTTTGGTTTGATAGCCTATATGCACTGTTTACGTGTACTAGGAATTGACCCTTGTTTAGCAGTTGTTTTTGTTATTCAAACTTACTACTGTACATTTTACTTTCAGTCTGCAAATGGAATCGCAAAGACAAAATCCACTTTTTTGATGTCTGGATTTCTGCTTTTTTTATTTACTGGGTTTTGTCTCTGTGTTTGGATAGTTTCAATAGTTGAACGTCTTAATAGAAAGTTTTGGTTTAGGTTTTTAGCACAAAGTTTAAAGAAGCCAAAGATCAGCCATTTAATACTTTTGGAGGAAATAGGTTAGCTATAATTTTTATTGTATGCAAGGTGATTTTCTAAACTGGAAAATTTTTTTTTCTATGGCAAGAAACAGACTAGAAAAATTGCCATTGGGACTGACAAGATTTTGTCATGTTTTTTTATTAGCACATTTCCAATTTTGAAAAGCAACCGGTATACAGCTGAATTGAACAGGTGATGAATCTTTTATTGTATTTGATTTATTAATAGACAATTAATAAAAGCTATATAATTTTTACATCTGCCTTTGATGCGATTTGCGAGAGTTTTTTTTTCAGTTTTTTTTACTAAGTCGTTATTTGAAAGGGCCAAATAAATTACTCGTAAGATTATTTTTAGTCGTTTCTCATAATTCTTTTGTTGATGTGTGTGTGCGATTATTTTGCAGTAGTATATGTGCCCTGAGGGATTTTCACCATCAGATTAGCAGATTCGTGTTCTCAGGTTGTGTGTGTGTGTGTGTGTAGCGTTCAAGTCCAAATATAATTATTTTAACTTCATTAGTTTTTTTCCTAACGGGTTAACTTATTATATTGTAGAATAAATAAATGGAAGGAGGGTGATATGCTTTAAAGGTGGAGCACTTCTATCTGATGGACCGGAAGTTGTATTGTTTATGTTTTGTCCCTCTAGCAAACGTTGCCAAGTCGTCGAAAATCGAAATCCCCCATCGTTTACTTATCCCTGGGAGAATTTTTTTTTAATTTTTTTCTTTTTCAACTAACTGATATCCACCTACAATATTCTCACTTTCTCATCTTTCTTGCACTCATTTTCCAAACTCCTTTTTTTTAGTTAGTGTTGGTGGGCTTGCACTTTGTAGGATGCTTTTTCCATTGGAGAAATAAAGAGGGATCTGTTGATGATGATGAGAAGGAGGATGTGGATGGAAATGAGAAAAGAGAATTAAAAAGAGAGAGAGGGTTGGGGTAATATAGTAGAGAAAAAACTCTTCAACCCCTTCGTTTTTATTTTTAAGGGCGTTCCCCATTGGACATATTAATTGTTGCGTCCACCAGTGTGTCCAAGGCAGCAAACATTATCGGTGCCGCCTTATTTAAAATTGAAATTGGCCAAGTTATTTACCATTTGGGTGCCGCTTTTTCCACATTTTATATTTTATTTTTAAAAATATAAAATAAACAAAAATTAAAATGCGTATATGCTAATAAACAAAGTATATGATGAGGTGTCCATACGATATGATGTTTTTCGCTCAGGTGAGTTGTCTTGTGTGTGAAAGCCATTACATCCACTCGAGACTTGCGTCATGGAAACCATGTTGACAAAGGGCGTGGCCCGTTACAAAATCAAATTAAAAAATAAAAGAGCAGCTCAGAAGGAAGAAGAATTTTGTGCGCTGTAAAAAAATCAACGTCTGAATTTTCTGTGTTTTAGCTTCCCTTGTGTTTATATACATATTAATACTTTGGACAAGTATATGTATACAATGCATGTTTAAATCCCATATAAACTTATACACACGTAGGAAGACCTAACACTCTCTTCTCATGTGAAACATAATTGGTCACGAGATGCACAAATTGCCCATTGAATTTGCTGTAACCAAATTTCGTTTATAATGGTAATATTTTTATAAGCTGGTGGTGCTAGTGGTGATTGCACTGCACTTTACATTTGTACAAAGAAAAAAAAAGTTGGGTTTGGTTTGGTTTTTCTTTAACTTTAAGTTTGTCTTTGAGGTTCAATTTTGATGTTTAAGATATTTCTCAATGTAAAAGTAAATGCATTAAGTGTTTTTGAGCTGTATGTCTTGTTCGTTGAAAGCTGGATTAACACTTAATCTGACTTTAAACAGAAAAATGTTCAACATGGTTTTATCATGTTGGGTTTTTCTATTGCGTTTACAAGTCCCTTGTGATGTTGAATTACTAACTAGGCTTACTGAAAAGTAGAATTGTAGCCACACAGTTTTACTTTTATTTATTTCTAAGTTAAGTCGGTAAAGAATTTAATTTTAAACACTAATCATACTATGAATATACAAATGTTAATCAGTAATAAATTATTATGGCAATGGCATAAAAACAGAGGGGAAAATTCCATGAATTATTAAGTAAAGTATTATAAACTCGACCTTGGGAGTGCTTGGGACGTTTTGCAAATGGAATTTTACTGTATTGACGATTAATTCCGCAGAACATTGGTTGTTGGTGTACAATTGGCAATCATTTAGGAATTATAAAGTTTTTGGCTTTGTGTTATTGACTGCTACACTACCAGATGTTTCGCTTATTATCAGGTGCTGTTTATTTGGTTTAGAAGCGTCATCATCATCTCGTTAATTCACACACGCGCTAACTTAATGGTTTCTATATCTAATATCTCTTTTCTTGCTTTTTTTTCTGATAGCTGCTGTTGCTTTTCCACCTTTATATTTAGTGATAAATTTTTTAAGGGTAACTTATATATCGGTGCTTTTCATCGACGGCTTTAAGTTGAAAGATAACAAAATGCTGTAAGCGTTTAAATGGATGGAGTTCTTATTAAATTATTAATGGCGTGATAATTTTTTTTTTTTGGGTCAGCACTTAAGTTAAAAAACAAAATCTACCTGTGTACACTTTAGTCAAGGTCTTTAGAGTTTTTTTTTAACTTTTATGTTTACTCTTTTTGTATTTAGGGTTTAAATATATATTGATTTTTGTTTTGCCTGATTAAGATGTTGTCATTAAAAATTATGCTAAGAAACAGCTGCTTAGATTTCTAATTTCTCAAATGATTAGTGATGGGTGTTTCAACTCATGTTGAAAATTAAGACAGTTGTTTCAAGAGGTGATGGTGGTCTTGATCTCAAAGGCAACTCAAGTCAGATTTAGAGATATCTTTCACCCTTATTTAAGTATTACTATTGAAGATGTTATGTAGGTTATGGCATGAGAAGTAGAGTATGCAACTTTTGTAACTTTGAGAAGAAACGGGTCTTGTAGCTTTTTGACAGCTCAAAATTAACTATAAGATGGAACAGATTAAGAAAGTTTTTTTTTTTGTAAGCTGATATTCTGAAAATAAAACAGCTTTTCTGTGACTTGACGTATTATGTTTTAGCTTAAAGAATTTGTAGTTGTGATTCTGTAACATATTAATTACTTAATAAGTTTTTTTAATGTTTATATAGGTTTTTTTAATATATAATTAAACATGCAATTGGAATTTGCAAACGAGATGGTAATTTAAATTGTTATAAATGCTTGAATTAACAGCTATCGACTGCTTAATTATCATTTTATGTTTTTTTAATTTATGGAAAACTTTTTTTTTTTTTGACGTTTAAATTCAACGATTTTATGTTGTTCAACTCTCAATAATTTTGATGTGTATTGTGGGACCTTTTGTATGAATGTCTGAGAACCACTTTATTCATGTTTAAGCTGTTTAAGATGAATATGTTTGTCATTTAGAAAATTTTTAGACATTTAAATGGTTGGATGTCATGTGAAAATCTTAGTGGAAGGGAAGATAAGTTGGTTTTCTCTGAGAATAGGAAAATAAAGACGCTTCTCAAAACTCAATGCAAGCAACTTATATAGGCTTAAGTTTCTCAGTTTAATTTTATGCATTTTGGCTGGCGATTTCCATATGCTTGTAGGAAAGTTTTAATAAAACTGAGTAGACTCATTAAAAGGATCGTTTATTTCGTTTGAGACGGTGAATAAAATCGAAGGAGAAAAGAATTGAAGGTCTAGTAATAATAGTAAAAAAAAGAAGATGCTTGACAAATAACACTGTGGTTTTCTTTTCATCTACTTAAGTGAAAGCTCTGCTTCCAAGTTGTTTGTGATTGCTTTTTTATTTTTTTAAAGACCGAAAAGAAAAATAAAATTAGACGTGATGCTATGGCTAGTTTAAGTAAATTGAATGGCTAACTTTATTACTTTAACGCCCTTGTCTTTTTTGTTTTTCTGAGGTGCAATTTTGGCAGCTGTTTTTTCATCTTTAGTATAGAAAGAGACCTATTTGGTTCCGAAGTCGAGGGGTGCAAGTTCTCAGATCTCTTCTGACGTCATTGTTTAATCAGTTAATGTAAATTTATCCCGGGACAATATAGCATGAAAAAAGAAATTTACGCCCAGTACCTCTTTATTTCTTATCCCTGTTTGACCTAAAGAGAGAAATTGAAACGGTGCAGTACCGCTTTTAAGGGTGGGGGGAAGAGTGCGCCGTACTTGAGGTAGTGAGAGTTGAGGTACTGATGAGGAGTGATCATGGATTCATGGCGCCATACTTGAAAGATGTAGGAGGTGAGTCACCGCTATAAGAACCCCCTGACGTGGCCTTTATAAGTTTTCATCCCTCCCCCATTTTTATTCTTTGTCTTTTTTTCAATGGATATAAGCGCGTGGCTCGTATATCGGGGGGTGTAAAGTGGAGGCTGTCTTTTTTTTATAATTCATACAACTTACTTTCACATTTTGAGATTTTTTATTTTGATTATCAAAAACTCAAATGTTGCAAAGGGATTTTTTAAAAACATCATTGGGATCAGAAAAAGAGATTTGTTGTGGTTTTCAATGACTCTCTTAGAAACTGGAATGAAAAAAAAAGTTCAATGGACTAATTTGATGGAGTTGTACATCATAACAGGGTTAATGGCTTATATTGAATATTTAGTACGGTTTTGTAATACAATTTAATACACTGGATGACCTATCTTTTTAAGTTCCAACTAGAACACAGTCACATGAATACAATTTAATGTACAGTATTAAGAATTTGAAGATTAGGGATCTCTTTGGGTTCCTGTTAACTTTTGATGCTTCTATTATTGATTTATGTAGTCCAAATTTAATGATTGTAAATTGAAATATTAATTACTGTTTTTAAAGTATGTGTTTTTTACGTTGTTACGAATAATGACGTGTTGCAATGTCACATTTACGGTGGCTCTGAGCTTTCATACTATGTAGTAATATGTATGGCGTGTAAATCAGTGTAAGCGTACACTTGGCAATCATTATGTAATGATAAAACTCTTGCTTTCACTAAAGCTTTCTCGTTTTCTATTGATTGATTACGTTTAAAATGTGCTTAACACGGGCAGTTCATAAATGCGGTAATGTTACACCGCAGTATATTTAAAAAGCAGCGAACTAGCAAACATAAACGTGTGTAAATCGATTGTAATCACATTTAAATAAAATATACGCGTACCAGTTTTTAGATATTTATTTATATATCGACTTTAACGTCTTATATGTATTGTAATATATTCACAAACTCTATAGCGTTTCATTAGGGCGTTGTGCGTCTAATTTTAACAAAAAAATAATAATATAATATAATGGATTATTCTACGGCTGTAATGCCATATTACGACAATTACGTAAACACATACAGTATATATACACTGCTGTTATCATTTCAATGTTTCTTATTTTAAATATTATTAATGAATTTAGTACGGGACACACACATAGTGTAATTGTATAAAACAGTTATGGAAACTTGTATAGATGTTATGGTGTAGATTTTCGAGATGTTTTACAGAAGTTTATTAGGTACATTTCCTGTTAGAAGTTGGTTTTTAGGTGTGGTCGGTCGTAGATGGACTCATGACCAAAGCATTTTCCCTTAGGACAATAATGGCCACCTGTTAAATTGAAAAAAATAAACATTAGGCTGATGATTTGTAATTACTAATTACCTAACAACGTTGTAATTTTACGTCTGTGTAATTTAGTTTGTCCACTATTATAGATGTTTTTTTAATATATGTATGCAAATTCACTATAAGCTCTCCCTGATCATTATGCAGAGGTTGAACTTTTTTTTTGTTATTTTTTATACACTGACGTCATTTGAACTGGTAAATTTTCATTTAAGATATCCGGTGTGTGATTCGTTAACGGGACGTTATAAAATATAAGCAAAATGGGGTAAAAAGGGGAAGTTTTTGTGTTTGTGGGGGTTAACCTGGTGTACTGTATTATTTATTTCCTTCCCTATTTTTTTTCTGATGTGTATATTGCATAGATTTTGGCAGATGGCGTAGAAAAGGCAACTAGAAATGAAAAAAAATGAGAACTTTGTTCAAAGGAGACGTTAGACGCGTGTTGCTAGGGTAGAAAGATTGAGAGGTACCTCTAGCAGAAGCCCTCTTACCAAAAATTCAACGTTAGCATTACACTTATACAGACTACTTCATCACTTTTTTTTTTTTTTGATTTCTCCCCATCTTTTCTCTTTCTATATCCACCCATTCACCACTTTCCATCTTTGTAAAAAGTATGTCGCGTGCACGGGATGGGGATGGTGGTTTGAGATTTGATTTCTGTTTTCTTTAAAAGAGAAAATCTCCTCTGGCAATGGCATTGGTAGTGGTTGGGATGGAATGAGAGATGGATAGGATTTGTATGCTGTGTGCTGATCCAGGAGATCCAAGCAGGGTCTCAGGGAGGAAGTAAACTTTTCTCTTTCTCCATTCCCTTGTAAAAATTTTGTTGTCAGACACAAAAGAAAAAAACCTTTATCAAACCACGACCCCATCACTCTTGGAAATGAACCATCTGCACCATTGATTTTTCTTTTAATTTGAAATTTTATATTTGAAAATGTTTTTGGTGACCTTTATGGTTGAGATTTTTGGTTTCTTAAGTGAAAATTCAAGGTTTGTCAAAGTTATTTTTATTTACTGCATAAAGTTTTAAATAACTGACACTTTTGTTTTTGGTGTATTAATTATTCATTTTCTTTTACTGGTTGACTTCAATTAAAATGATTCAGCTGTCTTTTCTTTAGGGCAATTGTCCGTTACTGCTTTTCTCATTTTTAATTGTGCAACGTCTTTTGCTTACAGTTTTCTAACGACCGGAATTTAATTATCTAAATTTTATACACAATGCATACGGATGTTGTCTTACTCTTAGGAGAACAGGTGTTTTGGCTGAGGCAGTTGAAATTCTGATTAGAAATTTGAAAGTAAAGTGGTTTTGCTTTTGGATGGGGTTACAACCCCTTAACTGTGGGTCATCAACGTTTGCTGTTGGGTGGGCGAAAGATATCTTGACCTTAAAAAGTTCAGAAACAAGATTTCTTACTTTGTTTATTTCTATAAATAAATCTGCCTTCCTTCCAATTGTAAAAATAGTTAATAATTATTGTTGAACATATATTATTAGTCGTAAAACTACTTAAAAAAGCAGGTGATAATAACAAAAGTCGAAGGAACGCGTGCCATCTAATCTTAAATTCTGATTCAAGAGGGTTTTTTTTATATAAAGAAAGTTATAAAAATGTAACCAGATGTTTACAGATGAAAAGCAAAAGAAATGTACATTAAGTTGCAGTGATTGTTGACCAGGTGGGACTTTTGAAATATTATCAAAATAAGAACATGATATCCTGTTAAGGTTTTTTTTTAATATGTAACTTGCATATTTTATTTATATTTTTCTTCTCTTTTTTTGGCTTTTATAACGTTATATAATACGTAACGGAAAACTGTCTTTTTATAATAGTAGCGATTAAGATCCCTTTGAGCTTTTTTATATGAGGACCACATTAAATTTTTGAGAGAAAAAGAAAGAGAAAAGGGGAGTTTTGGTGGGTTTGAATTTGGAGTTTAGGCGCCTTTTCAAAGGGGACGGGAGGTACTTTTTATTTATTTCTTTTTTAATACATTTTCTGGTCTTAGTCATTCATTATCCTACACGAGATGTGACTCTCTCTTAATATGCAAAAGGACCTTGTTCCTTGTTCTGCTGCCTCTTCTGGAAACTGGAAGGAGAACTTTCCCTTTTCCTCACTGTCTTTTGTTCTTCTCTTCATCTTTTTTTTAATATTTGAAAGCTTGGGTAGGTGGTGTAACTTTGTAAGGGGCTTTTCCACAAACAAAAGAAAAGGGCTTCTGTAACTTCCCCTTTTTCTCATGTTCCCTGGCTTGAGTCATCCAAGGGAGAAAAGAGAGAAAAGATTGGGGATTGCCTAATTCGTATGAACATTCTTTCTCTGATTTCAGCAGACAGCCTGCTTCCAGAATCAGATGTTGAGGGTCACGTTGGGGGCAGGCTGTCTTAAAAAGTGGAACTTGTTCAGAAGTTGAGAAGTGGATAAAGAGAGAGGGAATTACTGTTCAGTTTAAAGTTGCTGTTACTTGAACCTTTCATCATTTAACTAATCAGTTCTGTATTTTTTTTATTTTAATAAGAAGTTCAGAAAGGACTCTTAGGTCTTAGTACTTTTCTTGGTAGGTGCGTAAGTTTTTATTTCTTGAAAAAAATTCTGTTAATTAGTTTTAAGTAAGAATTGGCTCTCAATTTGTTATGTTCTAATTATCTTGTGATTTGTTTAGCAGCTTTAAATTTTAATCATTTTCTTTAAGCTGCTTAATATCAATATTTAGAAGCAAAGTTGGTGTGTACCAATGCTGAGGTAACTGGAGAGTGTTTAGTTTCCACTATCCACGTGGATAGGCCTACGGTGTGGCGCGTGGCAGTTATTCCCTTTTGTGGGAGCGCGCCAAATTTTTTTTTGTCAATTGTTGTATGGAGGGAATGTATAGTCAATGCTTTGGAAAAGGAGGTTACTATAAATGGCGGGAAAAGTAGTGAGGGAGAAATATTAGTGTATAAAATATATAAAATAGATCTAACATGCAGGATTTGACTATATTATGGAATAGAAGCCAAGGCTCCAACTTCTAAGAGCAGGTGCTGAGTAACCGTAATCGATGATTCCTATTTTTAGTCTCTTCTCTCGCCATTTGGCCATACAGGATTGGTGGGCGGAAGTAATTCTTTGGAGACTTTTCAAGCCATAAGAATAACGTTTCTTCAATAATATCATTTGAATAACGTAATAATAAAGTGAAATGGAAAGGAGGGGGGAATATATTGTAGACTTTTTATTCAGGCTATGGATTTTTTAAGAGGCAAAAGTTGCAGGTTTTCTTAGGCATGAACTTAGTGTTAACGTCTTAGGCCTTTATTTCATGAGGCCGCTGCATTGAGTGGGTAGTCTTGACTTGAAGAAGCAGTCTGAACAGCCAATCACAGTTGATTTCTTAGAAATGCTAAGAAAGCAAACCAGCATAGCGTTTGTGCTGAGCGTTTCAAGAGCCTTTTTATCAGATCAATTTCTATGGAAACAAAAACAAACTTTTAAATGCATTACAATAAAAGTGAAGAAAAGTTTATTTACATTGCAATTTTTTTTAATGGAATAGTTAATTAATCATTTTTCTGAATTTGATAGGCAATGCGTGTAGTCTTATCGTCATCTAATCACTTTTTTTTTTTTACTTTACAATTCACATCCTTTGAAAGTTGTCTTTGGCAACAAAGGGCTCCGTAATTATTGTCACATGTCGCTTGTACACAAGGCGGTTTCTTTATTCTTTTATGGATTATTTTTTTTATTACTATTTGTGACATAAAGCTTTTGGATAACCGCGTATTCATATCTCAAAAAGATATTTGGCTGGCGTTGTCCACTTTTCAAAGTAGTCATCGTGTTTATAATTTTCCCTAATTGTGTTGCATACATTCAGTGTCCATTATATCGAGAGCAGCAAAAAATTACAGATCTATACTTACAGTATATCGGATTATAATTACAAGGTTGAAAAGATATATGCTTATGACAGCTGTTCAACCTGTAGCTCGCGGGAGAAGTGTGTCACAAATTCGTAGTAAGGTGACTACACTGTGTAACATTATTTTTGGAAGTTGATATTTACATGTGGTTGATTTAATGAAACGTAAATACATACTGTATTTACATGAACATAATGCAAATTGTATTTTGACAGCTATAACAGTGTAGCATTGAAGGCAGAAATTGAAAATGTATCGCCAATTGTTTTCATTAATTCAAATTCAGGGTTTAGCAATACTTGTGTGTTATTACAGTGTGTGGCGTTGAAAATGGGGCTTCTGACTCCGCCCACCAGTTAGATAATTGAATTGGTTCAAAGATGGATGACAAACATGTTCGCACTTTAACATGTTGATAAGACGATGGCGATAATAATAATCAGGAAAAAAATTATTGAGGGAAAGACGTAAGCTTAGTGTTATTCGTTAGATAAGGAAATACAAAAAAAATAATGTATATGGGTGATGTGGGATAGCAATTGGAAGAGGGTGGACTGTGGAGGGGGGAAGTTAATCCCCCACACATGGATTGTACAATACACAAAGCCTACACATAAAACTAAAGGAAAAAATAACAAGGTGTCAATTTACTTAGTCGATCTGTTGCCCAGGTGAAGATTTAAATGCTTGACTTGGAGTTTTTTAATCAGAAATTTTTGGTTTTATCTAGAAAAAAAAAATTATTATAACACGATTGACTTCTTGGAAGTTTGGATTAAATTAACTGGCAGAAAAATTACTATTAATTTAGCTGTCATTTTTTTTATTGATATGATTATTAATTTTTTACTGAGAGTACAGGGTGTGTTTAGGAAACTTTTGATGTTTTAGTGCTTTACTGTCTCAGAATACTATTGATCAGTGTGTGTGTACAGTGCTGTGTATATGATAACAATAACAACAGACAGTGTGGTGGTTCCATCTGTTTCTTTGTTTCCCTGGGTGCACGGTGTCCCGAGTGAAGGGGTGTGTGTGTGTTTTGTATTTTGCTAGTGAGTGCGCGGTTCTGGTAAAAGTAAGGGTGGAGGAGGAAAGACAAGGTGAAAGAACTTTGACTTGCACAGCTGATGTTAGATGAAATACAAGGAAGCCAGCCTTTTTTTTTTTGGAGAAGGACCTTCAAATTCAAAATAATAGAAAAGAGAGAGAGAGAGAGAGGTTTTTATTTTTTCGACAAGAGAAAAATATATAAGGGAGTGAATTACAACAATGTATGTTATAGTAGGGAGAACCAGCTGTGCCTCCTACATTTTCTTAGAGGTGGCACGCGACAATCACCCCCCACTCCTTTTTCACCCACTCACTTCCTCATCATAGGTCGCAATGTGTGTTTACTATAGTAATGGACAACTTCTGTAGCTGATATTATCTTAAGGCAAAAATGAAAAGAAAATATTTTTAATATAGGTGAGAATGACTAAAAATATTAATTTGCATAATGTTCAAGATAGTATTTTTATTGTACACATTTGGGGTTAGAAGAAATCGATATTCACACTCTTCTTAAAAATGAATAAACACAACATTAACATGAAATGCTATTAAAAAAATTAGATTTTCTCTTAATATTGGATTGGATGTGTTTTTCTATGTACAGAAAAGGGATTTTGGCGGCAGTTGTAATTGTTACTAATTACTGTAATTATATGTAATCTTATCGTTGATATTTATCTACCATTATTAACCTTAACTACAGTACTTTTATTCAGGAGGGGGGTGGGTTACCCATTTTGATTCAGTTTTAATCGTATTTTGGCTCTTTTATTAGTACATATTAAGCAGTAGTATAGTGCATGTCATAGAAATGATAGAAAGAGTGAGTGAGAGAGGATTGAAAACCCAGTGTGTTGTTAAGTCAACACATTTTTAAGTTTGGTCAACGGTAATTGTGTTTGTTATTAAGTCCTCTTGAAAACCAGAATGGGGATCATTATGTTAAAAGCACGATGATCAACCTGTATATCTTTCTATTCAGTTTATATGGTTCTGTGCTTTCGCCATCTCTTCAATTAAAAGGGGTGTTCAACCTGCTATTTCTTGTTTTTACACAAGAAATTTTAATGAAATGGACGTAGTAATAAACAGTCACGTATTCAAGCAAATGACCATTGTAGTCATTTTGCCTACTTGGACTGACAAGATTAGGGAGTAAGGGATTGAGATGGTCAAACAGTGGGTGGTGCTAGTATAAGTATGAAGTGCGAATGAGTGAGATTTTGATGGAGGGGGGGGGGGGGGGGGGGGGGGGGGGGGAGAAAGTGAATTGATTTAGAGTTCGAACATTTTTAGTTGGCTTCCTTGTTTGCAAATGTCCATGTAATTGCTAGTTCATTTTCAAAAGGTTATAAATGTGTTATGTCCACTCGCACTTGTTTTGGCCATCTCTCTTTTTCCTCTTCTTCAGTTGACCACTCCCCCATTTTTCTGAAATAACACCACCCACTTTTATCTTCTTTATATAAACACACATACACATATTTACCACCCACCCACACACACACTGGTAACTGGATGGTCATCGTTTGCTTATACTGTGTTTTTGGAGGACGCCGACCAAGCAATGCCAGCCAGCCAGCCACATGGAATTGGAAAAGGCATATGGCGGCGGTGGTGGCTGAAGCCGCTTCAACAGCACCAACGTTGATTTTAATCGGAGCCAAAGTATTTACTTATTCCAGCCGACAGATTTGTTAATCGATTTTTAGGTGGGAGGACGCTGTTGGTAGGGAGGTTTTAAAAACTGACCCCTTAACACTAACCCTTTTCTATATTATACTCGACCAGTTCTCTCTCTCTCTGGTCTCTTTCAGAGTACACTACTACCTTCATCTCTTTTCTAACTGACCATCTCTCGCTCACTTTCTCCCTCACTGCAACCACCACCCACTTAAACGCCTCCTTCCCCATCTGCATTTTAGATGGACGCTCTTGCATATAGATATGTTGCTTTGCATGCTTGATGTGCGATGACCAGTAGAAATGCAGGATTTCAATCCGATTGTTGTTCTTCCCTTTCTTCATCTTTATTTACTCACCCTACCACCCACTAACACCACCCCTACATGTTAATATCAATCCCCTTCCACCCCACTGCCAACTTCTAATTTCAACTTTCTATGTCTCCTTTGTAATGTGTGGTCACTTTTAAAGGAGAACTTCGAAGGCTATTTCGTTTGTATTTTTTTATGAATTTACATTAGAAAGTCCATTAACATTTCTAATTTTGACGTCCATTTACATTTACTAGTAAGGAAAGTACACTAGAAACACTATAAAGACGCATTATTACTGCTATTATTTTTTTGTTTTATTTTGTTAACATTAAAACTTTTGTGTAATTTAACAGATACACATATTATGTGTAAATGTTTTGGAAAAAAAGTTTACTTTTTGAGAAAATGCGTGTGCTCAGTACAGGAATGATTTGATATTTAATAATTATATGCGTATGTACAGTAGATATTATAGACGTTGTGACTTTTTTTGACGATGGACACTGTCCAGATGAGTTTGGTCATTTGCGAAGACGTGTGCTGCAGCTTGGGGGATAATTTAGCAGACTCGGTTCGAATCGATCGACATCCGGTTTGACACTAGCGCCCACCCTGTTACACACGATTGTATAGAAAGTGGTTTTTGGCTAAAGCTTAATCGATTATTTAATCAATAAAAGCTTTGATGCATAATGTGGCTCTCATCTCTCTTTCGCACTTTCAGTTCGTGAATAATTGTTTGCATAAATTTTAAACAAATTTGACCATCCGATTCATGTAGATAGAACCTAAAGATGCCAGTTTTAAAATCTAACTATTGGAATCTCCTACTTCATCTCACTACTTTTTCTTTTGGACGTTTGTTTTTAACGAGTTACATACAAAAGTTTGATGGATTTTTAATTACAGTTAAATGTTGTCTTGTTAATCACACACGTAAAATGGGTGGACAATTGATATGTTAACCCCTCTATGAACAACTTTTGCTTCTAGCATTAGTAAGAGCGGTTTAAAACAATATACTCGACTACTTTTTTTTTTTTTTCGAAATTATTCAATAAATTTTTAAAGTTGATGTTGTTTACGATATTTAATTAAGGATCGTATTTGCATATTATTGAGTTGCTTTAAATACTGTAAGGTCGTGCGGTTTTTATCGATAACAAGCGACTAATTAAGCTTTATTGGATAATTTTAATTAGATAATTTGTGTTGTTGTCGATGAGTATTTGCATTGCTACTATGTTAAAATTTTCAGTTTTAATTATCGATTTTATTCAATTTTGTTTGTCAGTTTTGAAGCTTTTTTTTTTTTTTTGATGGCTGGTGATAAATCTGCTGTCATCTTTGAAGGCGAATTTCTAACGTTTTTTCTCTCTATCCCTCCCTCGTTTCTCACCCACCCCCACTCTTCTTTTCTCTGGACGTCAATTAGGTTTGAAAGACGTTACGTTACGCAAGTAGCTGTACACCGTTATCAACATGTTCAGAGCGCCATTTATATTTATTTACATTTGTATTTGGAGGTGAAATGTTTCGTCAATAACTTTATCCTTTTTAGTATCTATTTTTTTTATTCTGGGTGAGTTTCTGAATTGGAACTCATTTTTTTATGAAAAGAAATAAAATTTTGCTTATGAAAATGTTGAAATTTAGTCTGGTTTATTTATTGGTACTGTGAAACTCTGTGTTCCAATGTAGAAAATCACACGGTGTAACTGTAGCACGTTTCTTAACCCTTCAGGATAACTTTTGCTGTTAAACATATGAGGAAAACAGAAAAAAAAATAATTTTTTTTTTTTTGAGAAACACCTAACAACGTTGACTTTGGAAACGATAAACAAACTAACAATTTGATAAACAAAAACCGAAA
This sequence comes from Helicorthomorpha holstii, assembly GCA_013389785.1. Taxonomy (NCBI): domain Eukaryota; kingdom Metazoa; phylum Arthropoda; class Diplopoda; order Polydesmida; family Paradoxosomatidae; genus Helicorthomorpha; species Helicorthomorpha holstii. The sequence continues at coordinate 6,563,848 of JAAFCF010006680.1, read as the reverse complement.
TAAAAATATGGAATGAGTGAGTGTGTGTGTGAAAAAGAAAGGATGGGGTATGGTGGGGGTGTAGAGTAGGGGGGTGGGGATGGGGGAGAGAAGAGAAAGGCGATCGAAATAACTGACAAGAGTCCAGAGAAAAGAGGATAAAGGTAGTTTGCTGAGGAAAAGGGTTGTGTGTATGTGATGTAAGGGAGGAGTGTGAGGAGGTTATGAAGGTGGGGTGTTAAATATAGGGTTGAAGGAGGTGGAGGGGGGAGTTATGTCCATCACTTTGGTTTGTTTCTAACTGTAATTCATGTCCATATATCGATCGGTGGCGTTTTATACAACAACGAAAGAAGAGAGAGAGAAATGTTTGCCTTTGCGTAACGGCCATGACGATAAACGATTGGTCCCTCGACTGGACTCCACCTCAGACCAATCTCCCTTTACCCCCTCTCCAACCACCCCTTTACTACATTTACATCTGCAGGTGATGCAAACGAGTGGAAAAGCTTCTCCTTACTTATTCACCACCTGGCACAATTAAAATGGCACTTGGTTTAAGAAATTAACAGTAAGATCAAGTTTTTTTTGATGTCGTTGTGTGATTGAAAACCCTTTGTTTGAGAAACAACCCTAAGTTTAAGCTCGGTAGTTACGGGACAATATTAATAAACAGTGGCGTTACCAAGGTTACCATCTCATAACTTAGGTACTATACATACTAAGGTATATTTTTGGCAGGTTTTTGCACTTTAAAACAGCAAATCGTCGAATTTTTAAGAAAACGAAACTTAAGTTCTCAATGAGACTAATTTGCTGTGGTTTCAATGGAGTTTTGTCTCTTTTCGTTACTGTTTTTAAAGAAACTAGAGTAAATTGGAGATTTATTTCGTTTCTTAATTGACATATAAGTGAGTTTGATGATTTGATTCGGAATTTTAGTATTTCACAAACTTTTTATATTTTTATCTCCCTTTTGGTGTTCTTTCTAATGACGTCACTATCAATATTTACAGTTTAATACGAAATTTGAACACCTTTCATAAATATTTCTTTAAAAAGTGACAGAAAAACAATAATTTATGTTACAATAAGGAACACAATTTTAAATATTATTTTTCCATTATGAAAATTTATCGATTAAAGTGTGACGTTCATGTGACGTAACGTCGTTTATTGTTTTAATAATTGTACGTTTACAATGACAATTTTCTAATGAGTTTTAATAAGTGATGTTTTTTTTTAAAAAAAAATAAATTTCACATATTGATGTTTATGTTGACGTTTTTATCTTGCCACTTGATATATCCGTGTTTTCTTTTTTTACTATTGTGAGGGGGGTTATTTTTTATGTAGGTAACCTAATTGCTTTTCCTTCTGCCTGTGTTTTTCACTTTTTTCTCCTCACTCTACTTGCATTATCAATCATGTTGCTTGAGACTATGAAGAAGGATAGGGGTGAGTGTTTGGTGGGTGGGGATGGAGAAATGGGGGAATGTTTTGAAGTGTGCGTGGGTCTGTCATGCTGATATCTACAATGTGAATGTTAGTCAAAGAGAAAGGAGATTTTGTAGTGGGCTAAGAGGTGTATCTGTATGTGTGGGTGTTGGTTGGCCACCCTTTTTATTTAGTGAGTTGGAAAAATAAAAATAGAAAATATTACACAAAAAAAAGTGTAAAAGATTCTTTGTATATTTTTTATATAAATGTTGGGATACTTGTATAATAACGTAATTGTATAGATTTGTTCTCATTTTGGTGTAAATTTGTGCGTGGGTGTGGATTGAAGAGGGGAAAGTAAAAGTGTAAAAAAGACAGTGAGAGGGGAAATTTGACTCTTCATCTTTTTGTATATACACACATAATAATATAATCTCATTTATTTTTTTTAACGCAAATTGTGACGTTGATTTGAGCTTCGATTTCTCCTTATCCGATTTTTTTAAAGCTTTTTTTTACTAAGTGACTGAGCTTAAGGGATGCGCTTAATTTAATGAAAGTGGAATCTTTAATGTGTGACGTCAAGAAAAATATATTGCACGAAATTGAACGCTGTTGATGTTCGTTGTCCATGTGCAATAAAGTTATTCAAAAATAATCACTGATGTATAGCCAAATTGAAGCTGAAAGTGACTTTGATTTTGGGTTTGTGTTTGACCGAAGTATGGCAGCACCGTACGTGTCCATTTCCATTTTTCAAAGGTTTATTTGGTGGTGCGCATGCGTACTGCATGGCTTGTCCATTTCAATAATGGTCAGTGTTGCCCTGAATCGACCTCTGACCTATTGTACAGTAGCTGTAAGCTGGCGAGTGCGGTTTTGCATCCGCTCTCATGACTTGCGCGCATGTAAATGTAAATTTACGTCTCAACACGCGTACATTTTAATGCATAGAAATACAGTGTGCTCACAAAAATTTCTTTTAATAAACCCGGTAATTAATTCTTAAAACAAAATCAGCAAAAAAAAAAGTTTATTGTTGTAAATTTGTAATTAGCGTTAACATCAATTAAAACCGGATGTTAGTTGAGCTGTAGCATTAAAATACACTTTTTGATAAGTGAAGTACTTATTCTAATGAATTTATCATTAATTTTAATTATTATGTACAGTGAATGAAGTTGAGCATAAACATTAAACAGCAACTTTTCGTTAATTATTTTTTCCAAGTGTAAAGACGTAAATCTTTATTATGTTCATTATAATTTCAGGTTTAATGTCCATCGCAATTTGCGTACACCTTGTATATATTATGTACTACACACACACACACAAAGATAGATAGGGCAAGCGAATGAGATGCTTTGCTATAGAGAAATTTAAAAATTAAAGCCTCAAAAGTGAATTAGAGAGATAAGCGCGCTTCGGGCAATGTCCACTCTCATTAATTCACATCTTTGAACGTTGGCGGCTTGAGAGTTTTTTTTTATTTATTTATTAATTTATTCTTCATTATTCTGATTTCGTGCACAAACACACACGCGAAACCTCTTGCTTAATGATTTTGCACGTTCTCAGAAAGATGTGTTTTGAAGGTAAATTTCGCTCGATGGACATTTCACTTTTGGCTTATTAACATATAGATAGTTAGAGGAGAAACCCTTCGACCATTTTTGATTTTGACGAGAATGAGATGATGACTTTCATTTATTTATTTTTTTTCTTTCTTTTAAAAAAGCTATTGAGTCGCTGCTGATGCTCCATAACGGGTGATTTTCTTAAATGGAACATCGGTTCTGACAGTGTAAAGAAAGAAACGAGACAAAATCTTATCAGTTTAAATGGGAAATTTTCCCGTTTTTTTTCTTCTTTCTTCTAGTGTTGCAATTTAGAAAATCATCCGGGGTTTGGAGTATGGACGCCTATATAATAATGTAAATAATGCAATTACATTGGGTGGAAAAAGGGGTGGGGTGGATGGGTGAACGTAAATGTGTGGATGATCACGATAGAGAGAAAGAATGGTGACTTAATAGTGTCGCCACCACCCCAATTTCGGCGGCGACAATTGCACAGCTATATTATATATAGACTCCCTCAAATAACACTAAACATGGACAAAAACATCAATTCACGTTTTCTTTTAGCTTTTTTTATTTATATTCTTCTCTCCTTTATTCACCCCATCATTTCTCTCTTCCCTATCGACAGTATCTCTATGTCCCTGTTGGATTATCATTAACACGATTATAGTCATTCGAGTTGGGCAGATGAAGAAAACGACATCGTAGATATTGAGCATTGCATCTTTTTTATGTTATCATTTATATTAGGATCAATTTTTTAAGTAATATTGCGATGTGTAAAGGGAGGAAATAACGAACGAACTCAATGAGTTCTCATTATCAATCTGTAACTGAGATAATTGACTTGTACAGTAGGATTTCAATAGGCACATTTTGTTTAGTCCACCATATCGTTACTAATCATTCGTTTTTTGATGTATTTACACATTTTGTTTGTCAAGATTTAAAATTTTCTGTTAAAATGCTTTTTGTCTTTATGGCAAGAAAGAAACGGGAAAAATTGCTATTTGAACTAATGCAATTTTGTCTCTTTCACTTATTTAAATTTTTTAACTGTAGCAATAAAGAAATTGTCTTTAAACTTAATAAGATTTAATTCTGCTTATTTACTTGTTTTTTTATTGGCTTTTCTTACTTGGCAAGAAAGAAACGGGAAACATTGCTATTGGAACTAATACGATTTAGTCTCGTTTCTTTATTGAAACTTTTTTTCTGTACTATAACAATAAAGAAATGGGCTAAATAGTCATTGAAACTAATAAGATTTTATCTCTTTTTCTTTCTTGGCACTGTAAAAAATCAGTGTTTTAATTTAGAGATTTAATCAGCAAAATATTAGGATTCCTATTTGCACATTTTGTATTTTCACGATAACTTAGCTGATCATTTCAATGAATTCAACCGGCTATGCAGTGTCCTTTTGCTATAATTTTTTTAAAATAAAATAATCTGAATTGAGCTTTGCTGTATTGTAGTATTATGGTTTCTACATAAAAGAAAGTGAAGTGAAATTTGAGTAGTGGGAAGTTTGTCATGTGCATAATTTGTTGGATGTCTTTAAATTTGATCGGCTTTGTTGTTTGGTCGTTCGTTATCGTGTGACGCAAGAATTACTGTAGTTGTTAACTACTAAGTAGTGTTGCTGGCTATGTATATGTGATGCTAAAAGTTTTTTTTATTATCTTATTTTGGCGAGTATCGGATGACCCATTTGAATAAAGAAACGAAGGCCAAAATTGACTATGATTAGCAGACTCAAATGAAAAATTACTTTTCATCCGAATTATACGACACATTATATTCTTTCCTTTTTGTTGTTAAAATAAATGCTAAGCAATTTCTCAGCTTGTCTTTTGAAAAGTTAGCAACAAATGAAGAGAGACTTCATTATGTAGATGGATCAAATTTAAGTATCGATTTGAAAATGAGTGCAAGTTTATCGTTATTGGGAAGAAAATGGAAAATTTATACTAAAATTGTTTTTGATGTTTTATAGAGAAATTGTTTTTGATGTTTTATAGAGAAATTGTTTTTATGCGTTGAAAATTGCAATGTCAATGTTAATTATTCATTATCCTAATTATTAATTAGCGTGCTGATTTATTCGGTATTAATTTGGCTTCTTTAAATGGGGATTAAGATTTGTATGATTATTTTTCGCTTATATAAAATGCACAATATTAAATGTAGACGTAATCGTTTGTGCAACACGTTTGAAAGACGCCGAGAAAACTGTTTTGTGATGTTGATGCAGAACGATGAGCTTGGAGAAGTGAGAAACCACTTGTTGTGTTATGAAGCTGATTGAAGATGTTTAGAAAGAAGAGAGAGTGGAAAAACCACTTTGTCTCGTCTTTCCCTCTCTCTCTCTCTCTCTCTCTCCTCTTATACTTCACTTATATTTCCCCCAGCCCTCCTCTTTCCCCCTCTCCCAACGAATGAATGATCTCATAAATAAAATAAAGGCATTTTGTGGGTGGATGGTTGTGAGAGATGAAATGAGGAGTGAGTGGGTGGAAATATAAAGAGGAGATGCAAATAAAAAAAAGTTTAATTCTTTTATTTTAGTAGAAAAGCCATTTTTGATGGGTGCAGAAAGCAAAAAATGTCGCCTTTGGGTCGCCACTTAAAAATTAAACCAGATGATTTGATTGCAAATTGGCATTCCTTTCTCTATTATCTCTCTTCAATCTATTGATGTTTTCAACACCATACTCCCCCCTCATTCTTTATAGTCGCCACGTTTTTCTGTAACGTAATAAAAGTGGCGACGAGAAGTACATAAGAAACATTTCTGTACCGGGTGATTCTT
>JAAFCF010006680.1:6538669-6551946 GCA_013389785.1 Helicorthomorpha holstii | reverse complement strand
TCTGGAAGTGCATTTTTTCAACTTTAGTAATTGAACGCCCTGTATAGTAAAGGGAAAATGTCTACTATTTGTTTTTTCTATATTTGGAAATCCAAAGTATTTTTGTGTGTCAAAAGTATTGTAACAATGTTTGCTAAGTTGACAAATATAGTATTTTATTATTTTTAGACTCGAGACAGTTGTCATAAGGTAATTAAGCTAAATCGGTTGGATATCATTATTTATAACTTTATTAGTAGCAGACGTTTTATTGTATTAATTTTTTTCTCTTGCTAAATTTTCTTTAACCAGGTGTTGATAAATTGCTTGTTTGCATTTAGCGCAACTGTTGCTTAACTTAACTGCAGACAGTCCTTGTACATTTTGCAATTTCAAACTTCTTTGCAAGTTTTTTTTCCTTGGAAACAAAAGCTACTTAAGTTATTTATGTGTTGTTAACCATATGCGAAAAGTCAGTACATGTTAATTATTAAACTTTTCATTAATAGAGCAATTACATTTTTCTTAATAAAAATTCAGTAAATGCATAAACTTACTGTAGAAATGGTTTAGTAATTCGATGCGATACATTTGTATTGAATTTCAATGGGTTAATGGTTACAGTACATTTTTATGCTTCTTGAAACGTTTTATGAAATATTTTATTAATTTTTTTTGTATTTTCTTTTATTTTTTTAAACAAGTTGTGTGATGCTTTAATGACTTGATTAACCTTATTAATTTACTAAAGTCATAAACGATGCACTGAAATTTGCACCGCCCATTGACCGATTACTGTCAGTTGTTATAATTACACTGTTGTCAGATGGGGTATCAACTGCCTATGGGTAAATTTGGGGGAAAAGTGAGAAGGAGGGGAAGCAGGGGGAATATGAAGATTTTTCAGAGAGGGATATTGGAAATTAACGTTGTCTTTATTATATTAGGAATTTTTAAATAAGTAACTTGTTATAAGAATCGATGTGAAAAATAATTTTGACTTTCTCTCATATATTGCCCCACACGTTTTTAATTAATGATCGATGATTATTTTATCAATATGTCAGTTTTTAGTTTTGCATTTTTGATAAGTCTTCCCCTTAAAAATGACCTGAAATCGATATATCTCTTCCAATTTTTTTTATTTTGGCAAATAAGACACTTTATAAGTTTGTCATATTATAATTATTACAATATTAATCTACGTTTTATTTCAATATTATGCTATTGAAATAAGACGAACGTTTTTCCCGGGTGGTTTTTTTATTTGGAACACTGGGAAGAAGAAAACTAAGAAATTTCTGGTTTTCCCGTTGACAAGAAAGAAACGAAATAAAATGTCATTGGAACTGACAAGAATTAGTCTCATTTCTTGTTTTTTCATATAAAGACAGAAACGGGAAACATGGCCATTGAGAATAAGATTTAGTTCCGTTTCTTTGTTGATGTTATTCCAATTTATAAGATCACCCTGAATGTGTTTAGTAAAGATCAACAAGTGTAGATAAAAAAGACAGCAGCTAACATGTCATTGACATGAATTTTCATATTGTGACACACTAATATTTTTCTCATTTTCTCTTTGTTTTTATTATTTTTTTTCTGTCTATCTCTGTCTCCCTGCGTCCTGTATATGACATATTATCATTTTCTTTCTTCATCTTGTTCTCATCATCAACATTATTATCTCCCACTTTCATCACCTTACACACACTACACACGGTTAAGCACAAAATGAAATTTTAGCTTGGGTGTGGTTGTCGTCGACTACCTTATGACTCAGTTCTCAACTCTTACTCCCCCTCAACTTTCACTCCCTCACTTCATCTTTACATTCACCTACCCTACACCCACTTTTCCACCATATCATCTTCTAACACGAATGTCCGTGGCTCTTTGGTCGGCCTCTTCAACTCGGCGAATCTCAAAGGGAAGTAAAAGTCTGGATTAAATCAGCTCCACCCATCTTTACATCATGCCAAATACACTTCAGTTTTTTTTTCAAAAATTATTAACCTAAAATCACTTTTATGCTATATTGCATTAAAAAATTAAGCTTTACACAGTATTATGTTTCCATCAAAAGATTGTAAACAACTTCACCGTTTACTTGGCTTTTTTTAGTTAGCTGAGTTGGAGCCAACTTATAAAACTGTCGATTAAATCATTTTTATTCAACCTTAATTTATCTAAATATTTAAATTGGATTTTTTTACAGTTATACTTAACTTATTAAGAAGATGTAACCATGGAAACTACTTTTTATATACACGTGCTTTATAGTTTTTCTGAATAATCATAGAACGTAATACGCAATGATGCTTAATTATAGGGATTTTAATATTTCTATGTAGGGATTTTTTAAATGACGTAGTTTTATTGTTTTTTTATTGGTTGAAAGGATTGTTGTTGAACACAAAGTTATTTTTAAAATCTTTAATATTTGTTTTGTTTTATACAGTTGCTATATTAGTTATAAGTTACTAAGATTTGCGCAACTTAGCTATTTATACACGTACAGTAAGTACATTGAGTCATTTGAGTTTTAGTTGAATGTGTATTGTTTTTTCTCTATTATATTTTGTTGATAAGAGTAACGACTACTTGGCTTCTACTTAACATGTAGTATGACATCATTTTCCCATCTGTTGTCTCAGGTGGGATGTGTTGTCGCACACATGTGTACTTTTTATACACAAACACGTACACTGGCGTGTTTTACTTTGTATATGATATACGTTTATTTTATTTCTCTGAGGGGTGAAAGAAATTTACTTTGACTTGGACGAATATGAAGTTGAAAGGTAATAAATTTGACACCTGGTGGAAAAAAAATTCAGTTGAGCACTTCCCTATCTACTGTATGTAGTAAAGATTACACACATGTGTGGCCCATTTGAATTGGAGAGAAAGAGTGGGGATGGATTAAAAGAGTGAAGAACTCAATATTAATGGTATACTTATTACGATACAATAATTATGAGTTCATCTGTAAGAATTGTGGTCTGCTAACATTTTGTTTGGCTGTAAAAGGGGGATCATCCGGGGATGTTAAATTTTCCTCTATACAGTGCACTCACACCTACATTTACATTTTATTTTACCTTTTACTTTTATGTTTGTAGATGTACAGTGCGTATACCGGGTGATTTTCTAAATTAGAAAAATAATTGGTTCTTCCATGGCAATAAAGAAATGGGAAATATAGCCATTGGAATTGATAGTGTTTAGTCTCGTTTCTTTATTAGAACTTGTTGAAGATTTAGTTTTGTTTCTGTATTGGCATTGTCACAGTGTTTTAATAGAGAAAATCACCCGGTATATGGTAAGGCTGTCATGCAGAACTAGTTATCTTTGAAACTTAATGACTCTTACCTATAGCTAAACACGTGCCATTTGTACACGAGAGTTCCGCTTTGTTTCCTCGCCATATGGACAGCGATTGAAACGCAACATACAGGAAGATGGCGCTTTTCATCAAAAGACTCATTATTACATGAGATAGAAGGAGGAATAGTGGGGGTGGGGGTGAGTGAGGGAAAAGGAAAGAGAATTGTCTGAACTCTGTGAAATTTCTAATACGCTGGTAGACTTTTATTATGTGGGGCATTAGGACTTTTTTAGATCAGGAAGAAATGGTAAAATGAACATGGGGGAAGAGAAAAAGGTTAAAGTTGAATGCACAATTGCACAATAGTATTGTATAAGGAAGAAGGCAGGTGAGACGTTAAAAGTGTGGGAGGGGGAAAAGGTAGTTGGGGTTAAAGTGCAAATTAGTCACAACAGGCTGTTGTTTTCTCTGGGTGTTTCTATGTCCTTTAACTGCAAAGAGGAAGTGCCCTTTTGATGTATATTATGCAACTTTTAAATGTGCTTAAGTCATGACAGTCAACAAAAAAAGTTGTAAAAAGTGCAAATAAAAGTTTTTGTTGAAAGTTGCATGGCCTATTTAGCAGCTGATGAGATTGTGTGACGGCCGTGTTAAATAAGTTAGTTTATTTACATCATTTCGTTGCATGCTTTATTATTGTTATTATTGCGTGAAAATAAAAATATGGAAAGTTTTTAAAAATCTGATTCGTTAAAATCAAAGCGTGAAATTTTAACTGTTTAAATGCGTGTGTGATTTTTTGACTTTACGTAATACCATTCGTTACGTAATAAATTGAAGAAATGTTATTGGATAATAAATTTGAGTACCTGGAGAAATAATAATAAAAAAATGGACTCAATAACTTTGAATAATGATTTTTGAGCTGTTCTATGTACTGTATTGCGTTACATTTTGCAAAAATACATATAAAAACAAAAAATGAGCGTTTAATATTTATCTTAAGAGTTTGTGTTTCTAGGTAAACATTAAACACAGGTAGAGGTAAAATAGCCATGGTGACTAATCGCCAAGCTATGTTTTATTGACTTAAATGCAGAGGTGCATTTTGGCTTTCCGTAGTTGTGGTTTCTTTTTAGCATTGTTCTCCAATGGTCTATTTGGATGAGAAAGTGAGATGCGCACGTAAAATGGACGCAGTATTATTCAAAATAGCGATTTTTCAGAAAAGAGAGAGAGGAACTTTTTGGGTTGAAAAGTGAACGGGGGGTGATAAAAATTGCTTGGGAAATGGTTGAATTGGGGTGAAGGGGATGAGAACCTTTTATTTTAGGATCTTAAATTTGAGTTATTAGGGGAAGTTAATTGTATATGTGCGTGCTGTGCTGTGTGTATGTAGGGAAAATGAGAAATTATACAGAAAGAGTAGGGAAATGAGGAGGAGGAGGATTTTTTTTTTTTTTTTTTGGGGGAAACAGAAGTGAGTGGTGAGAGATAACGAAAACGTTTTGTAACTGTTTTACCTGACGAAAAATTTTACTTTATATCTCTCCCACCCCCACCACACTCCACCTTTGTTATCTTCAAGTCCAGGGGATCAATAAGCCTATTTTAACCTGGATATTTAGTGTGGGAAATAACGCTTTTTTATGTTTAGGGGAATTTTTTTTTGTTGTAGAAATTAAATTTTACAAGTCCTTCCCATCATTATGTGACATTGCATTTGTCTTTGATAAATTTGGTACACTTTTGGACCTAATTGGAGCTAGTGTTACTGTTACAATGCATTAATAAAATCCGTTTTTAACTTTTTTATCTAAAAGATAACGACATTTTCTCATGACAAGAAAAAATCGAGACAAATTTCCATTATATCGAATGCAGTTTAGTCTCATTTATTGGTTGGTGCTGCAAAAACAGTGTTACAATTTAGAAAATCATCCGGTATGATGCTTAATAAAGGGGGGCCACTAAAGGTGGACATATGTAAATAAATAATAAGTTTAGGATAATTAATTATAATTTTCATTTTATTTATAAAATATTAATTATTTTGCTTGGTGTTTAATTGGTTTATGTATTGAATAGAATAATTTTCTTTAATATGCCTATTTCCTGCCTTGGGTTTTTTTTTTGTTGTAACTTATTATGCATTTTAATGCCTATCTACACGTTGATGACGTAATTTTGGTCAATATTAATTAAAAATGGCTTAAATTCCGTTGGGCAGTGGGTTTCAACTTTTCTAGAAAATTATTATTAATTTTTTTTGTTTTGTTTGTTATTTAGATTTACTAAGTATTGTTTTCCTTAGATAATCTTTGACCAATGGCGAAACATGTTTGTTGGCTAGACTACTGTATCTTTCTGTAATAATAATATACGTACCAAAAGACGTAAATTAAAATAAGATAATGAAATTAATACTTAACTTGTATATACTGTAGTCGTTGTTGCAGTGTCCAAAGCGAATTTTGAAAAAGGGAGAAAGTGGGCAAATAACTCGACATAATTAAATTTGTGGGTTGTGTGTGTGTGTTTAGGCTATTGTATTTTCTATATAGATTTAACGAATATTATGCGTGTATTTAAAAGACACTTCAGTTTAGTTGTCTGCCTTTTTGAAATCTTATCCTCTGGCTTCTATTTTACGTAGAGAGAAAATAAAAGAGAAAGAACAAGAAGATTTAAGTTCATCAACTGAGTTTTAAATGACTTTGTATTATATCCAAGGTGATTTTCTAGAGTGGAACACTGTTCTTGTTCAAAATCGCCATTGGAGAAGAAAGAAACGAGAGAAATCGCCATTGAAACTGATAAGATTTAGTCTCGTTTCTTTATTGGGTCTATAGAAAGTGTACTAATTTTGAGAATCCGCCGGTATATTTAGTGTATACATTATAATGAAGACTTTAAGGGTGTTACTGGACACACTGAGAATCTTGAGAATTTTCCAAATAATTATAAGAGAATGTTTAATCCGATTTAACGTTGGAAATACGGCCGTGTGTGACGTTTGGTTTGGTTAAGACTTTTAAGATTCCCCAAGGGCAGAAAAGCTCAAGTCTAAACTTGTAAAGTGCTCAATGTTTATATGTGGGTCTTACTTGAATTGTTTTAAAGTTAATTATGCACTGTCTTCTATGCTTAAGGTTCTTCTCATCCATCTGTCAGAATACACTCGGAGGAATATTCCCAAGATACTTGTTAATTTTATAAATAAGAGACTGTTTCTTACTGGATTCACTGTGTGGTCAGTTTCCGGATTAATTAAATAACCGCCTAATATCAATACCGAATTTAATTAGCATTAATTTGCTTGACTAATTTAATTTCGGTGCTGTAGTTAAAAAACTTTTTTTTAGTTAGAGATTTTTGCAAGGAAAAATTTGCATAGAAATTTACCATTTTCCTTAATGTTTCCCTAATGGTCAGAAAGCATAATACACTTTTGCCAGTAAAATGTGTTTGTTGGTGACCAGGGCATTATTTAAAACGAAGAGCAAACTACAGGGAAACATTTGAATTAAAACTAACATGCAATGGGCAATGGGTTTTGGGGGAGGAAATGAGTTTGGTCAAAGAGGTCGAGTGTTGTCCATGGACATTCGGACATGTGACCTCTCAGACTCTTTCAACCGCCTTTATGCGTGGTATACATGTAATACCCGTATATATCGTGTATATGTACACTATGTTATAAAGTAACAGATGCAGAGAGAGCATTTTTCCATATGATTTAACGCAGTGACTTTTCTTCTTCTCGGTAGAAAATAATATTGCTTTACCGTCGGTTTGAAATGGGCAGTGGGCAATGGTCATCGCCGCCATTGCATCGTCTAAGCCATATGCGAGAGTCATTTGATGACCTTTGCTATTGTACAGTAGCAGTGATTGTAAAATTATTTTTTAAAAGTAAAAACAATGTGCTATCATATTTGAGCTGAGCAAAAATAAATGCTAACGGATTTTTAAATAGCAATAAAATAAGTCGCCGTTCAAAATGAATGTTTTATTTGTGTTTACAAGTAACTTTTAAAGCTAATGCTTATGAAATGCCTCATGGTAATTGTAGTTAATAGGAATGCAAATGTGTTCATTGCTTTTAGAATTATAATGTAGCAGGGGGATGGGGTGGATGGGGAGGAGGAGAAATAGCGGCCATATTTAAGATTGAGGAGGTGTCAAAAGTGCGATAAAAATTGGTCTATAAAATGTGAGTGTGTAACTTACAGATACATAATATTATTATTATATTAAAAACATTCATTCTCAAACAATTTATGCGACTTGACCTTTTGCAACTGACCCTCCTCCTACTCCTACTCCCACTCTCTCTCTCTCTTTTGCATTTTTAGACTAATTTCGTCTTCGTATAAGTGCACTTTTTGACTCTGGTGTACAGATATGGCGTTTGACGACTATCGAAGACAGACATTGTCCACTGTGAGATTGGGTGGATGGGTGGAAAGAGAAATGATGGCGTTTGTTACAGCGAGATAAGTCATAAATAACTTGGCATAGAAAAACAACTGTTAAGTTAAAGTATATACTTGAGAGAATGGGGAGTGGGCTGAGTGGGGTTGGGAGAGATGGAGAAAAGGGACAATCGAAAGATGTCGTGACCTGAGGTGGTGATTTTAGAAGCACACATATACAGTATACACACATACATACATACAACTCAGATGTTTTTCGGTATTAAACTCTTGACTTTATATATACTTTATGATTTTACAATTCACGCATGCGTATACGTATTTTATCTGCAAGTATAAACGCGCCATATAATTCATGCATAAGATTAAGCAGATGGAGATTGTTTTTTCGGGAGGTGAGGTGGTGGGTGGGAGTGTATATACAGTCGTTATTGGTCAGTTGCACTGTGGAATGGGTGGTTGGGGAGAACGATGACCAGTAATAACAAACAGCGCCATCTTTTCCAGCCCAATGTATTCACTCAACACTCATATATTTATATGCATATTAATGCAGCGAATTTCTCTCTCTCTTTCTCATAATAACATTTTCGTGCATATGTATATCATAATATGCAGTGATGAAAGAAGGGGTGGGTGGATGGGTGAGATGAGGTGGGGGAAGAGAGGAGGGTTAAATATCTATCTCCAGATAATTACAAATATATCTGTTTATGGAAAAATGCACGCATGCGCTGTTGAGTACTATTGAAAAATGGTGAAGAAAAAGGTCAGTTGGCGTTGTAGCAAAGGTCATCTTGCAGCAGCAGTGCGTACGTGGTACAGTACGGTAGTAGACTTGTGTATAAACCAAAACGTGATGGCCAATTCAAAAACTGGCCATTACATATGTACACACATGCTTTTATGTAGAGGAAGTATTGTGTATATGTGGCAGTGAGAGATTGAAAACGATATAGAGAAAAGAATGAATGAGAGATAACACGATTTATGATTGCATTAGTATCTGAAATTAATATCCACATGGGTCCTCTTCCTTCTTATTCCTGTATACCAACTCCTTTAGGCCACATCAACGGTTTTAGGACACCGCAGATATTTATATTAGAAAACTGGGAGTCTGAGAAGAGGTCGTGACCCTCGTAATAGTAGCCTTTTGCTTTTTTATTTATTTATTTATTTTTTTTGTGGAGTTCATATCATATGTTTCAATAATTATTGCTTTTCAAAGTGCCCAGTTTTGTCACAAGTGTTGCCTGTTTTCCGGTCTTTAAAAGTTAAGCTCTTGCTCTCTCTCTTTCTTTATGGGTCAATTTTACGATGGTGGTGATGATGGCAAATTTTGCATTCAAGTCATAACGTTTATATTTATTTTGTATGTATATACACTGTATATAATATCTTTTTATCGAAATATGCGATGAACATTAATCACAAATGGGTTACAATCGTAAAAATGTCACACCGTCATCATCCGATGTAATAACCCAATTGCAATATATTTTTCTGAAACTACTTATAATAAAATGAAAGTTTTTTATGAGTTGAGAAATTGAGTTGCTGTAGTTTTGTAGCACTTAAGTTTTTGAATGTGGAATTTGCCATTGAGTATTACAAATCCATATAAACTGTTAAGTAAGATTACTCACTTGCATCAGCTAAATTAGGACATATTAAATAAGACATTCATCTCTCTTTTTACAGTGATTTTTAATTTTTTAAACACTCATCAAATTTATCTGAGAACTTAAATCATCAAACTGTCATCACGTGCTTAATGGCTTCTTGGGTTACTGTGGTAAAGTATATTTAACAAAATATGAAATTTAAACGATTTCTTTAAGTTATTCAAACGTGTTAAGGTTATAATATACAGTACGTGGATTTAGTCAACTTTGCCTCTTTCTTTCATCAATTTTGTGGTATTAATCTTCTTACAAGTTACACGGTTAGAAGTCAACACTTTACAAATAGCTTTTAGTTTAACATTTTGTAACTTTAACTTTCAAAGTTGTGTTTTTTTTTATTAATGGTGGATACTGGAGATGGAAATGATGTCAAAATTATTACTCGGTGGAAGCAGCGTTTTAGTTTTTGATGTCGGAAGTTAGTTACCTTTGACCTGTGGCTGATGAAGTCAGAAGCCTTCCTTCAACCCCCCAAAACTCAGGTCTCCCCCCTGGCTCGGTAAATATGATGATTTAAGTGAAGTTTAATGGTTACATGCTAATGTCGCTTTGGCACCCCCTAGAGATTTTTAAATCTTTCTAAATATATGACGTTGTGAAACGGCCAAGTGTCAAAAGGGGTTTTGCCATTGCGTGTGAATGTACTGATGAGTTATCTTAATCCATTTGGGGAGGTGAGACTGACCTGTCACCTTTTATGTGTTACGTCATTTAATTCATCTACTTTTATATACTTAGCTTTGACATTTTATGATTATCAGACCGTGGACACACAAGATTTACATTACCTACAAACACGTACTGTATTTTTGCTTTCAAAGTAGACAACATTAACTAGCTAGTTTTTAATGGCATATAAATTAGTGGTCGACGAAACTGACAGAAACGTCTCCAATGAACTTTAAGGCCATTACAAGTTGATAGAAGTAAATGAAGGACCTTTTCTTGTTGATTAGGACACTTTATTTAAGGGTTTTAGCAGTAATTAACTAAAAAATCTTTAAAATTTAACATAAAGTGGCTTAAAAGGACTTTAAATGTCTTGAAAGTTCTTTAAGATGTTTTCCTTGAGGTTGGTAAACTGTGCTAACTTAGCTGTTTTGTAAGGAAACTAGGGTGATTCTTTATAAGGGTAATAAAGCTAAGAAAAGAAAAGTTATTTCTGGGCTTTTTGTAGTAATGAATATAAGCCTCAACTTTTATATCCGTGACATTTAATCGGTGTTTTTTTGTTGGTTTATTTGTTTTATATTATGCTCTTTTTTATTTTTTGCTATTTAGATTTTGATGAGTGGGGGAGTGTCGTGATTGGGTACCGAAGGCGGAATGGGGCGTGTTTACTTTTACGTTTATAAACAAAAAATATATCCTGAAATCAATAAAGTTTCGGATAATTTCCTTTCGTCTTATCATGCCTCCCTCTTACTCACTTTTTTATGTGTCTTTCCGCCCACCCACTCCCTTCAAAAATCGCTCTCGTTACGGTTACAAAAAAATGTGGCGCCATCACGTGGTTTGATTAACAATGTTAGGAAATAGTTTTAACTAAAATAAATAAATGACTGTATTATTGAACAGTAAAGATGTTATTTGTTAGATAAATTTATCTACTTAATAGGTAGGGTTATGAATTATTGCGTTATATAGAGCAAATTTAAAAAATAAATTAGATGGAAGAAGTTTATGTTATAGAAAATACTCTGTGACAAGTTATAAGTAACCACTGATGTTTAGGACGCTCAAGACCTTTGAATGCTAAATTGAAATACAGTGGAATTCGGTTAATACAAACTTGCTTTATACAAAAATTGGGTTAAAAAAAATCCGCTTAACACAAAACAAAATTACGTTTCCGAACTAAAGAATAGGCATTTCCATACCTTGTTTTCTGTTAACACGAAACAAAATCCGCTTAATACGAAAAAATGTCGCTTTTCGCCGACAAAAATGCAGTGAACAAAAAAGTTTTTATGAATTATTAACATTTTTTTATAATAACAATCACAAAATCATAATATTTTGAAATATAAAACTTTTGTATGTTCCACTTAACACAAAATTCTTTTAAGACGAAGAAAGTTTTCGGTTCCGAGCATTTCGTCTTAAACGGATTTCACCGTTCATTTAGTGTCATAGACTTGATGATCGTCTGTATTTTGTTACAAAGTAAACTTATAAATGGTTAAATTGAAAATGTGAAAGTGTTTTTTTTTATTTAATATTACTTTGGGGCTTCATTGACTTTATAAGTTATGAGTTTTATTGTTTATTGAAGTTAAAACAACTTTGGATACCAAATTTTCCTCCAGCAATTTATTACTCTTGACACTTAATTTCCAGTAGATGTTATTCAAAGTTAAAAACTGTTTGAATAACTGTATAAAACTAACGTATAAATGATTATTTACCACAAGTAAATGTCTGTCTGGGTTTTACTAGGTATAACTGAACCGATAAAATACCAAACAACCAGTAAAGTACCCAGTAAGTGATAAAAGGTTTAAGCACCTACTGCATATTATTATTATTATTAGATAGGCGATAGTCTTTTTTTCCCCAAAAGTATATACAGTATAAATATATATTCTGTTAATGTATGTATATGCTTTGAAACGATTTTGATAAATGAACAAGTGTTATTTTCCCACTTGTTGTTGTTTACACTTTGACGTGTTGTGTTTACTCTTACAATAGATGCGGTCGAAAAGTCAGTAGAAGGTCAATTAATTTAGATCATTTGCATTCTTCATCTCGCCCACACCACACATACAGTACACATACACACTCTTCAAAGAAAAATAAATTCACTCCCCCATCACTTCCCACACCCCTCGAGAAAAACGTAAAAATAAAATAGATTTAGTTTAATTATACACATTACGTCGATCTTTTCTCACTAATGCACTTGTTGTATTGTAATGGTGTTAGACTGTTAGTGAAAAGTAGCACAGGTGTTTATAGTAAAAGCGACAAACTGTCTTTTTTTTTCATTTTCAAACGACTCAACGTGTAAACGTGGATTCACTAATTCCATATTTAATTGTCTGGTGATGTCAAAAATGTTTATGCCATGTTTTTGCATAAGGCAAACATTATTTATATAATATTTTTATAAGTTACTGTGTATATTTTGGCACTGTCTACTTGAAGTCATGTTGAAGCTGTACTGCGCAGACTCAGTTACAAATGTAAGTAAAAAGTAATGAAAAACTTAGCAAGTGTCACAAATGTTTTTTTTTTGTTGTTGTTTAATATTTGTTGCTGCATATTATAATTATAATTATTATTATAGAAAGTATGGTACAGGGCCACGTATATGTTATTAGTCCAATATGGTTGCCAACTTTAGTCGTAATGGCTAATTATATTTATTGGAATTTATGCACTTATGTTGATGACCGCCCGTGGTGGTCACTTTCTACTTCAAAAGTGAAGTAGCAATTTACCTTTATAAAAATATTCCCTCAACGAATACTGTAAATACCCCCTTGTAGAGAAAGGCTTTTTAGAGTGCAGTTGGGGTATATATACTAATTAATGCAATCTTAATCCTTAATGTCATTCTCGTGTCGGTAGACATTAAAAGTAGAGAATGCGCGCGACCATTAGAGAGGGACGTCACACGATGGCGCCAATAGTCTCTTTCAATCTCCTGTGTTTATTCAATTGTATTATATGAGACGAAGCGCCACTGTGTGACGTATAAACTGATTAAATGATGATAATATCGAGAGGTGTTGTAATCAAGAGTGAATTGAATGGTGCATGCACTTTTATCAACCAATGAAAATGCAGCTCGATATTATGAAACAAAGTTGCATTTAATTAAGATATTTTTTT